>OX123201.2:5087856-5642314 GCA_944739405.2 Euclidia mi
CCATCCAAAATAAAATTCAACAAAATGATTTGGTGGTAAATAAGGCGGATAAAGGCAACACTGTAGTAATTATGTCTAGATCGCAGTATAATAGCAAAGTACAAGATGTAATACACACCGAAGATTTCCAGCGTCTGCCCTACGATCCTACCAAACGATTTCATGCAGAATTAAAACTCAGTATCAAGTCAAGTACTTACCTTTTTCCACAAAACTGCTATTTAGCGAAAAGTCTTATACCGATGAACCCTCAGTGTCCGCTGTTGTATGGTTTACCAAAAATACATAAAGATCAGGTGCCCATCCGTCCAGTCGTCTCATATGTCAACGCTCCAGCTTATAAATTAGCGAAATATTTAAACGGATTGATTAAAGAGAAGACGTCATTCACCGCAAAATACAGCCTGAAAAATAGTTATGATTTGATTAGCAAAATAAAACACATCTGTCTACCTAGAAACACAAAACTCGTGTCTTTGGATGTAAAAAGCTTATTTACAAATGTCCCGTATAAAGAATGTTTAGTTATAATTAAAAATCTGCTGGGAAGAAATAGAATACACCCAGAACAGATTCAGAATATTTTGAAATTAACCGAGTTATGCAGTAAACAAAATTATTTTCAATTCAACAACGAGTACTACTTACAGAAAGAGGGTTTGGCCATGGGTTCACCGCTTAGTCCGTTGTTAGCAGATATCTTTATGAATAACTACGAACACGAGCATTTGGTAAAAGAATCGAACATCTTATATTATTATAGATTCGTGGACGATATTTTGCTGGCTTGGAAGGGCACAGAACGTCAGCTTCACTGTTTTCTTACAAGAATTAATAGTATACACCCCAAAATTAAGTTCGAATTGGAGATAGAACAAAACAGCTCAATAAACTTCTTAGATTTGACTATCAAAAGGGAGGGTACCTCACACTCATTTGAAATTTATCGTAAACCGACGTATACAGATAGTACAATACCAGCATCGTCCTGTCATCCATCGCAACACAAAATGGCAGCATTTCACAGTATGATTCATAGATTATTAAATGTACCACTGAATATAGAATCATATAACAGAGAATTAAATATTATTTATCATATAGCGCAATCCAACGGGTATAGTAAACGCCTAATTGACAAGATGATTAGAGGAAAACAACTTAGAATGTCCAAGTCACTTTTATATCCCTCTATAAAAGAACCTATAAATAATACCGCTGTTCTTACCTATTTTGGAAGCATAACTGACCGTATGGCGCGTATACTGAGGAGGAACGGTATCAGATCAGCCTATAAACCATACAAAACGTTAAAATTTCTTTGCAATGGTAAAGATAAAGTATGCAAGAACAAAAAGTCCGGTATTTACTGCTTAACATGCGACCAATGCCAAAATAAGTACATAGGACAGACGGGTCGAAGTTTTGAGCTGAGATATAAAGAACATTTAGCGGCGTTTAGAAACAACCAGCCGGAAAAGTCTCATTTTGCCGAACATTTACTTGAATCGGGTCATACCTTAAATAGCGGACATTCATTTGACGTCATACACACTTGTCAAAAGGGTATTAGAATGTGCGTATTGGAACAATTAGAGATTTTAAAGCGGGACAAGCATACATTACTGAACGATCAAACCAACTTTAACGGGTCCCCACTGCTGAATATATTCGCACACCGTCATAATGACTCACATCAGTCGAGCAACGGAGGGAGGGGATTAGAAAGTACAATCGTTTATAATACATGCCCACGGTTGGAAAGCGCTCAGTCGTTGCCCATCGTTCCTGAGGATGCCTCGTGCAGAGGCGAAACACGTGTCGAAGAATAGTCGGCGCATACAGCGGGATACTGCAAGTCAGGTATCTTCCTGGAACCCATACCATTCCTATATCCCTTATCCTTTTAGAGGAGTTCGATATTGTCAACCTTTTTCTATTGCAATAGTTGGGGTGGTCAATTCGAGGGTGCGTGGTGGGTTCCTCTTTCCTTCCATTAGGTTACAATGGAGTTCCGCCAAGTAACGCCTGATTCAATCAACTATATCAAATCAGCAAGCATAGCTTTACAGGCGAAATTATACATCAAACTTACGAAGCAACACCGGGTCGCATGTCAAAACGTGTGGTTCAATCAGAAATGTAAATATTACAATGTCATTCCAAATTATATTACTATACGTTCCAATACGCACAGTCGGGCTGCCAATATAGCGATACAAAAAGCTCAAAAAATTTGGCTAGGTGAAGAGGCAAGACGTTGGTTTACGGTTCGCGATAATTTAAAACTACATTTAAAAATACTGCACTTAGAACTTTCATTCAAGTTACACAATGTCGAGTTCGATTTATTAGACCAAAAAGCTAGGGAATTAGCGTCAACTGTAGCTCACGAGAAATACATCATTCAAAGTAGGAAGTTACAAGAACTGATAGGAAGAATAACACCACCTTCAGACTATACTGGCAACACCACTTGTAATCATCAATTTCATCCCAGAATAAAGAATCTTTCGAACACCATTTTCACACGTGAAGAGAACTCACTTTTGGAGAAGGGATTAAAGTATAGTATTCCTCAAAAAGTTACGCAATATTCTTTGGAAACATTGGCAGTGGATGCAGAAATAGCTATTACCAGAAATAAAAAAGATAACATAGTCAAGAGTTTAGCTGCCCATCAGTTAAAAACATACAAATCGACTAATTTCATTAACTGCGAATTAAAAATATACAAATCCATCCAAAATAAAATTCAACAAAATGATTTGGTGGTAAATAAGGCGGATAAAGGCAACACCGTAGTAATTATGTCTAGATCGCAGTATAATAGCAAAGTACAAGATGTAATACACACCGAAGATTTCCAGCGTCTGCCCTACGATCCTACCAAACGATTTCATGCAGAATTAAAACTCAGTATCAAGTCAAGTACTTACCTTTTTCCACAAAACTGCTATTTAGCGAAAAGTCTTATACCGATGAACCCTCAGTGTCCGCTGTTGTATGGTTTACCAAAAATACATAAAGATCAGGTGCCCATCCGTCCAGTCGTCTCATATGTCAACGCTCCAGCTTATAAATTAGCGAAATATTTAAACGGATTGATTAAAGAGAAGACGTCATTCACCGCAAAATACAGCCTGAAAAATAGTTATGATTTGATTAGCAAAATAAAACACATCTGTCTACCTAGAAACACAAAACTCGTGTCTTTGGATGTAAAAAGCTTATTTACAAATGTCCCGTATAAAGAATGTTTAGTTATAATTAAAAATCTGCTGGGAAGAAATAGAATACACCCAGAACAGATTCAGAATATTTTGAAATTAACCGAGTTATGCAGTAAACAAAATTATTTTCAATTCAACAACGAGTACTACTTACAGAAAGAGGGTTTGGCCATGGGTTCACCGCTTAGTCCGTTGTTAGCAGATATCTTTATGAATAACTACGAACACGAGCATTTGGTAAAAGAATCGAACATCTTATATTATTATAGATTCGTGGACGATATTTTGCTGGCTTGGAAGGGCACAGAACGTCAGCTTCACTGTTTTCTTACAAGAATTAATAGTATACACCCCAAAATTAAGTTCGAATTGGAGATAGAACAAAACAGCTCAATAAACTTCTTAGATTTGACTATCAAAAGGGAGGGTACCTCACACTCATTTGAAATTTATCGTAAACCGACGTATACAGATAGTACAATACCAGCATCGTCCTGTCATCCATCGCAACACAAAATGGCAGCATTTCACAGTATGATTCATAGATTATTAAATGTACCACTGAATATAGAATCATATAACAGAGAATTAAATATTATTTATCATATAGCGCAATCCAACGGGTATAGTAAACGCCTAATTGACAAGATGATTAGAGGAAAACAACTTAGAATGTCCAAGTCACTTTTATATCCCTCTATAAAAGAACCTATAAATAATACCGCTGTTCTTACCTATTTTGGAAGCATAACTGACCGTATGGCGCGTATACTGAGGAGGAACGGTATCAGATCAGCCTATAAACCATACAAAACGTTAAAATTTCTTTGCAATGGTAAAGATAAAGTATGCAAGAACAAAAAGTCCGGTATTTACTGCTTAACATGCGACCAATGCCAAAATAAGTACATAGGACAGACGGGTCGAAGTTTTGAGCTGAGATATAAAGAACATTTAGCGGCGTTTAGAAACAACCAGCCGGAAAAGTCTCATTTTGCCGAACATTTACTTGAATCGGGTCATACCTTAAATAGCGGACATTCATTTGACGTCATACACACTTGTCAAAAGGGTATTAGAATGTGCGTATTGGAACAATTAGAGATTTTAAAGCGGGACAAGCATACATTACTGAACGATCAAACCAACTTTAACGGGTCCCCACTGCTGAATATATTCGCACACCGTCATAATGACTCACATCAGTCGAGCAACGGAGGGAGGGGATTAGAAAGTACAATCGTTTATAATACATGCCCACGGTTGGAAAGCGCTCAGTCGTTGCCCATCGTTCCTGAGGATGCCTCGTGCAGAGGCGAAACACGTGTCGAAGAATAGTCGGCGCATACAGCGGGATACTGCAAGTCAGGTATCTTCCTGGAACCCATACCATTCCTATATCCCTTATCCTTTTAGAGGAGTTCGATATTGTCAACCTTTTTCTATTGCAATAGTTGGGGTGGTCAATTCGAGGGTGCGTGGTGGGTTCCTCTTTCCTTCCATTAGGTTACAATGGAGTTCCGCCAAGTAACGCCTGATTCAATCAACTATATCAAATCAGCAAGCATAGCTTTACAGGCGAAATTATACATCAAACTTACGAAGCAACACCGGGTCGCATGTCAAAACGTGTGGTTCAATCAGAAATGTAAATATTACAATGTCATTCCAAATTATATTACTATACGTTCCAATACGCACAGTCGGGCTGCCAATATAGCGATACAAAAAGCTCAAAAAATTTGGCTAGGTGAAGAGGCAAGACGTTGGTTTACGGTTCGCGATAATTTAAAACTACATTTAAAAATACTGCACTTAGAACTTTCATTCAAGTTACACAATGTCGAGTTCGATTTATTAGACCAAAAAGCTAGGGAATTAGCGTCAACTGTAGCTCACGAGAAATACATCATTCAAAGTAGGAAGTTACAAGAACTGATAGGAAGAATAACACCACCTTCAGACTATACTGGCAACACCACTTGTAATCATCAATTTCATCCCAGAATAAAGAATCTTTCGAACACCATTTTCACACGTGAAGAGAACTCACTTTTGGAGAAGGGATTAAAGTATAGTATTCCTCAAAAAGTTACGCAATATTCTTTGGAAACATTGGCAGTGTATGCAGAAATAGCTATTACCAGAAATAAAAAAGATAACATAGTCAAGAGTTTAGCTGCCCATCAGTTAAAAACATACAAATCGACTAATTTCATTAACTGCGAATTAAAAATATAC
The DNA here is from genome assembly GCA_944739405.2 of Euclidia mi. Lineage (NCBI taxonomy): Eukaryota > Metazoa > Arthropoda > Insecta > Lepidoptera > Erebidae > Euclidia > Euclidia mi. Next base: position 5,093,331 of record OX123201.2, read on the forward strand.
AAATCCATCCAAAATAAAATTCAACAAAATGATTTGGTGGTAAATAAGGCGGATAAAGGCAACACCGTAGTAATTATGTCTAGATCGCAGTATAATAGCAAAGTACAAGATGTAATACACACCGAAGATTTCCAGCGTCTGCCCTACGATCCTACCAAACGATTTCATGCAGAATTAAAACTCAGTATCAAGTCAAGTACTTACCTTTTTCCACAAAACTGCTATTTAGCGAAAAGTCTTATACCGATGAACCCTCAGTGTCCGCTGTTGTATGGTTTACCAAAAATACATAAAGATCAGGTGCCCATCCGTCCAGTCGTCTCATATGTCAACGCTCCAGCTTATAAATTAGCGAAATATTTAAACGGATTGATTAAAGAGAAGACGTCATTCACCGCAAAATACAGCCTGAAAAATAGTTATGATTTGATTAGCAAAATAAAACACATCTGTCTACCTAGAAACACAAAACTCGTGTCTTTGGATGTAAAAAGCTTATTTACAAATGTCCCGTATAAAGAATGTTTAGTTATAATTAAAAATCTGCTGGGAAGAAATAGAATACACCCAGAACAGATTCAGAATATTTTGAAATTAACCGAGTTATGCAGTAAACAAAATTATTTTCAATTCAACAACGAGTACTACTTACAGAAAGAGGGTTTGGCCATGGGTTCACCGCTTAGTCCGTTGTTAGCAGATATCTTTATGAATAACTACGAACACGAGCATTTGGTAAAAGAATCGAACATCTTATATTATTATAGATTCGTGGACGATATTTTGCTGGCTTGGAAGGGCACAGAACGTCAGCTTCACTGTTTTCTTACAAGAATTAATAGTATACACCCCAAAATTAAGTTCGAATTGGAGATAGAACAAAACAGCTCAATAAACTTCTTAGATTTGACTATCAAAAGGGAGGGTACCTCACACTCATTTGAAATTTATCGTAAACCGACGTATACAGATAGTACAATACCAGCATCGTCCTGTCATCCATCGCAACACAAAATGGCAGCATTTCACAGTATGATTCATAGATTATTAAATGTACCACTGAATATAGAATCATATAACAGAGAATTAAATATTATTTATCATATAGCGCAATCCAACGGGTATAGTAAACGCCTAATTGACAAGATGATTAGAGGAAAACAACTTAGAATGTCCAAGTCACTTTTATATCCCTCTATAAAAGAACCTATAAATAATACCGCTGTTCTTACCTATTTTGGAAGCATAACTGACCGTATGGCGCGTATACTGAGGAGGAACGGTATCAGATCAGCCTATAAACCATACAAAACGTTAAAATTTCTTTGCAATGGTAAAGATAAAGTATGCAAGAACAAAAAGTCCGGTATTTACTGCTTAACATGCGACCAATGCCAAAATAAGTACATAGGACAGACGGGTCGAAGTTTTGAGCTGAGATATAAAGAACATTTAGCGGCGTTTAGAAACAACCAGCCGAAAAAGTCTCATTTTGCCGAACATTTACTTGAATCGGGTCATACCTTAAATAGCGGACATTCATTTGACGTCATACACACTTGTCAAAAGGGTATTAGAATGTGCGTATTGGAACAATTAGAGATTTTAAAGCGGGACAAGCATACATTACTGAACGATCAAACCAACTTTAACGGGTCCCCACTGCTGAATATATTCGCACACCGTCATAATGACTCACATCAGTCGAGCAACGGAGGGAGGGGATTAGAAAGTACAATCGTTTATAATACATGCCCACGGTTGGAAAGCGCTCAGTCGTTGCCCATCGTTCCTGAGGATGCCTCGTGCAGAGGCGAAACACGTGTCGAAGAATAGTCGGCGCATACAGCGGGATACTGCAAGTCAGGTATCTTCCTGGAACCCATACCATTCCTATATCCCTTATCCTTTTAGAGGAGTTCGATATTGTCAACCTTTTTCTATTGCAATAGTTGGGGTGGTCAATTCGAGGGTGCGTGGTGGGTTCCTCTTTCCTTCCATTAGGTTACAATGGAGTTCCGCCAAGTAACGCCTGATTCAATCAACTATATCAAATCAGCAAGCATAGCTTTACAGGCGAAATTATACATCAAACTTACGAAGCAACACCGGGTCGCATGTCAAAACGTGTGGTTCAATCAGAAATGTAAATATTACAATGTCATTCCAAATTATATTACTATACGTTCCAATACGCACAGTCGGGCTGCCAATATAGCGATACAAAAAGCTCAAAAAATTTGGCTAGGTGAAGAGGCAAGACGTTGGTTTACGGTTCGCGATAATTTAAAACTACATTTAAAAATACTGCACTTAGAACTTTCATTCAAGTTACACAATGTCGAGTTCGATTTATTAGACCAAAAAGCTAGGGAATTAGCGTCAACTGTAGCTCACGAGAAATACATCATTCAAAGTAGGAAGTTACAAGAACTGATAGGAAGAATAACACCACCTTCAGACTATACTGGCAACACCACTTGTAATCATCAATTTCATCCCAGAATAAAGAATCTTTCGAACACCATTTTCACACGTGAAGAGAACTCACTTTTGGAGAAGGGATTAAAGTATAGTATTCCTCAAAAAGTTACGCAATATTATTTGGAAACATTGGCAGTGGATGCAGAAATAGCTATTACCAGAAATAAAAAAGATAACATAGTCAAGAGTTTAGCTGCCCATCAGTTAAAAACATACAAATCGACTAATTTCATTAACTGCGAATTAAAAATATACAAATCCATCCAAAATAAAATTCAACAAAATGATTTGGTGGTAAATAAGGCGGATAAAGGCAACACCGTAGTAATTATGTCTAGATCGCAGTATAATAGCAAAGTACAAGATGTAATACACACCGAAGATTTCCAGCGTCTGCCCTACGATCCTACCAAACGATTTCATGCAGAATTAAAACTCAGTATCAAGTCAAGTACTTACCTTTTTCCACAAAACTGCTATTTAGCGAAAAGTCTTATACCGATGAACCCTCAGTGTCCGCTGTTGTATGGTTTACCAAAAATACATAAAGATCAGGTGCCCATCCGTCCAGTCGTCTCATATGTCAACGCTCCAGCTTATAAATTAGCGAAATATTTAAACGGATTGATTAAAGAGAAGACGTCATTCACCGCAAAATACAGCCTGAAAAATAGTTATGATTTGATTAGCAAAATAAAACACATCTGTCTACCTAGAAACACAAAACTCGTGTCTTTGGATGTAAAAAGCTTATTTACAAATGTCCCGTATAAAGAATGTTTAGTTATAATTAAAAATCTGCTGGGAAGAAATAGAATACACCCAGAACAGATTCAGAATATTTTGAAATTAACCGAGTTATGCAGTAAACAAAATTATTTTCAATTCAACAACGAGTACTACTTACAGAAAGAGGGTTTGGCCATGGGTTCACCGCTTAGTCCGTTGTTAGCAGATATCTTTATGAATAACTACGAACACGAGCATTTGGTAAAAGAATCGAACATCTTATATTATTATAGATTCGTGGACGATATTTTGCTGGCTTGGAAGGGCACAGAACGTCAGCTTCACTGTTTTCTTACAAGAATTAATAGTATACACCCCAAAATTAAGTTCGAATTGGAGATAGAACAAAACAGCTCAATAAACTTCTTAGATTTGACTATCAAAAGGGAGGGTACCTCACACTCATTTGAAATTTATCGTAAACCGACGTATACAGATAGTACAATACCAGCATCGTCCTGTCATCCATCGCAACACAAAATGGCAGCATTTCACAGTATGATTCATAGATTATTAAATGTACCACTGAATATAGAATCATATAACAGAGAATTAAATATTATTTATCATATAGCGCAATCCAACGGGTATAGTAAACGCCTAATTGACAAGATGATTAGAGGAAAACAACTTAGAATGTCCAAGTCACTTTTATATCCCTCTATAAAAGAACCTATAAATAATACCGCTGTTCTTACCTATTTTGGAAGCATAACTGACCGTATGGCGCGTATACTGAGGAGGAACGGTATCAGATCAGCCTATAAACCATACAAAACGTTAAAATTTCTTTGCAATGGTAAAGATAAAGTATGCAAGAACAAAAAGTCCGGTATTTACTGCTTAACATGCGACCAATGCCAAAATAAGTACATAGGACAGACGGGTCGAAGTTTTGAGCTGAGATATAAAGAACATTTAGCGGCGTTTAGAAACAACCAGCCGGAAAAGTCTCATTTTGCCGAACATTTACTTGAATCGGGTCATACCTTAAATAGCGGACATTCATTTGACGTCATACACACTTGTCAAAAGGGTATTAGAATGTGCGTATTGGAACAATTAGAGATTTTAAAGCGGGACAAGCATACATTACTGAACGATCAAACCAACTTTAACGGGTCCCCACTGCTGAATATATTCGCACACCGTCATAATGACTCACATCAGTCGAGCAACGGAGGGAGGGGATTAGAAAGTACAATCGTTTATAATACATGCCCACGGTTGGAAAGCGCTCAGTCGTTGCCCATCGTTCCTGAGGATGCCTCGTGCAGAGGCGAAACACGTGTCGAAGAATAGTCGGCGCATACAGCGGGATACTGCAAGTCAGGTATCTTCCTGGAACCCATACCATTCCTATATCCCTTATCCTTTTAGAGGAGTTCGATATTGTCAACCTTTTTCTATTGCAATAGTTGGGGTGGTCAATTCGAGGGTGCGTGGTGGGTTCCTCTTTCCTTCCATTAGGTTACAATGGAGTTCCGCCAAGTAACGCCTGATTCAATCAACTATATCAAATCAGCAAGCATAGCTTTACAGGCGAAATTATACATCAAACTTACGAAGCAACACCGGGTCGCATGTCAAAACGTGTGGTTCAATCAGAAATGTAAATATTACAATGTCATTCCAAATTATATTACTATACGTTCCAATACGCACAGTCGGGCTGCCAATATAGCGATACAAAAAGCTCAAAAAATTTGGCTAGGTGAAGAGGCAAGACGTTGGTTTACGGTTCGCGATAATTTAAAACTACATTTAAAAATACTGCACTTAGAACTTTCATTCAAGTTACACAATGTCGAGTTCGATTTATTAGACCAAAAAGCTAGGGAATTAGCGTCAACTGTAGCTCACGAGAAATACATCATTCAAAGTAGGAAGTTACAAGAACTGATAGGAAGAATAACACCACCTTCAGACTATACTGGCAACACCACTTGTAATCATCAATTTCATCCCAGAATAAAGAATCTTTCGAACACCATTTTCACACGTGAAGAGAACTCACTTTTGGAGAAGGGATTAAAGTATAGTATTCCTCAAAAAGTTACGCAATATTCTTTGGAAACATTGGCAGTGGATGCAGAAATAGCTATTACCAGAAATAAAAAAGATAACATAGTCAAGAGTTTAGCTGCCCATCAGTTAAAAACATACAAATCGACTAATTTCATTAACTGCGAATTAAAAATATACAAATCCATCCAAAATAAAATTCAACAAAATGATTTGGTGGTAAATAAGGCGGATAAAGGCAACACCGTAGTAATTATGTCTAGATCGCAGTATAATAGCAAAGTACAAGATGTAATACACACCGAAGATTTCCAGCGTCTGCCCTACGATCCTACCAAACGATTTCATGCAGAATTAAAACTCAGTATCAAGTCAAGTACTTACCTTTTTCCACAAAACTGCTATTTAGCGAAAAGTCTTATACCGATGAACCCTCAGTGTCCGCTGTTGTATGGTTTACCAAAAATACATAAAGATCAGGTGCCCATCCGTCCAGTCGTCTCATATGTCAACGCTCCAGCTTATAAATTAGCGAAATATTTAAACGGATTGATTAAAGAGAAGACGTCATTCACCGCAAAATACAGCCTGAAAAATAGTTATGATTTGATTAGCAAAATAAAACACATCTGTCTACCTAGAAACACAAAACTCGTGTCTTTGGATGTAAAAAGCTTATTTACAAATGTCCCGTATAAAGAATGTTTAGTTATAATTAAAAATCTGCTGGGAAGAAATAGAATACACCCAGAACAGATTCAGAATATTTTGAAATTAACCGAGTTATGCAGTAAACAAAATTATTTTCAATTCAACAACGAGTACTACTTACAGAAAGAGGGTTTGGCCATGGGTTCACCGCTTAGTCCGTTGTTAGCAGATATCTTTATGAATAACTACGAACACGAGCATTTGGTAAAAGAATCGAACATCTTATATTATTATAGATTCGTGGACGATATTTTGCTGGCTTGGAAGGGCACAGAACGTCAGCTTCACTGTTTTCTTACAAGAATTAATAGTATACACCCCAAAATTAAGTTCGAATTGGAGATAGAACAAAACAGCTCAATAAACTTCTTAGATTTGACTATCAAAAGGGAGGGTACCTCACACTCATTTGAAATTTATCGTAAACCGACGTATACAGATAGTACAATACCAGCATCGTCCTGTCATCCATCGCAACACAAAATGGCAGCATTTCACAGTATGATTCATAGATTATTAAATGTACCACTGAATATAGAATCATATAACAGAGAATTAAATATTATTTATCATATAGCGCAATCCAACGGGTATAGTAAACGCCTAATTGACAAGATGATTAGAGGAAAACAACTTAGAATGTCCAAGTCACTTTTATATCCCTCTATAAAAGAACCTATAAATAATACCGCTGTTCTTACCTATTTTGGAAGCATAACTGACCGTATGGCGCGTATACTGAGGAGGAACGGTATCAGATCAGCCTATAAACCATACAAAACGTTAAAATTTCTTTGCAATGGTAAAGATAAAGTATGCAAGAACAAAAAGTCCGGTATTTACTGCTTAACATGCGACCAATGCCAAAATAAGTACATAGGACAGACGGGTCGAAGTTTTGAGCTGAGATATAAAGAACATTTAGCGGCGTTTAGAAACAACCAGCCGGAAAAGTCTCATTTTGCCGAACATTTACTTGAATCGGGTCATACCTTAAATAGCGGACATTCATTTGACGTCATACACACTTGTCAAAAGGGTATTAGAATGTGCGTATTGGAACAATTAGAGATTTTAAAGCGGGACAAGCATACATTACTGAACGATCAAACCAACTTTAACGGGTCCCCACTGCTGAATATATTCGCACACCGTCATAATGACTCACATCAGTCGAGCAACGGAGGGAGGGGATTAGAAAGTACAATCGTTTATAATACATGCCCACGGTTGGAAAGCGCTCAGTCGTTGCCCATCGTTCCTGAGGATGCCTCGTGCAGAGGCGAAACACGTGTCGAAGAATAGTCGGCGCATACAGCGGGATACTGCAAGTCAGGTATCTTCCTGGAACCCATACCATTCCTATATCCCTTATCCTTTTAGAGGAGTTCGATATTGTCAACCTTTTTCTATTGCAATAGTTGGGGTGGTCAATTCGAGGGTGCGTGGTGGGTTCCTCTTTCCTTCCATTAGGTTACAATGGAGTTCCGCCAAGTAACGCCTGATTCAATCAACTATATCAAATCAGCAAGCATAGCTTTACAGGCGAAATTATACATCAAACTTACGAAGCAACACCGGGTCGCATGTCAAAACGTGTGGTTCAATCAGAAATGTAAATATTACAATGTCATTCCAAATTATATTACTATACGTTCCAATACGCACAGTCGGGCTGCCAATATAGCGATACAAAAAGCTCAAAAAATTTGGCTAGGTGAAGAGGCAAGACGTTGGTTTACGGTTCGCGATAATTTAAAACTACATTTAAAAATACTGCACTTAGAACTTTCATTCAAGTTACACAATGTCGAGTTCGATTTATTAGACCAAAAAGCTAGGGAATTAGCGTCAACTGTAGCTCACGAGAAATACATCATTCAAAGTAGGAAGTTACAAGAACTGATAGGAAGAATAACACCACCTTCAGACTATACTGGCAACACCACTTGTAATCATCAATTTCATCCCAGAATAAAGAATCTTTCGAACACCATTTTCACACGTGAAGAGAACTCACTTTTGGAGAAGGGATTAAAGTATAGTATTCCTCAAAAAGTTACGCAATATTCTTTGGAAACATTGGCAGTGGATGCAGAAATAGCTATTACCAGAAATAAAAAAGATAACATAGTCAAGAGTTTAGCTGCCCATCAGTTAAAAACATACAAATCGACTAATTTCATTAACTGCGAATTAAAAATATACAAATCCATCCAAAATAAAATTCAACAAAATGATTTGGTGGTAAATAAGGCGGATAAAGGCAACACCGTAGTAATTATGTCTAGATCGCAGTATAATAGCAAAGTACAAGATGTAATACACACCGAAGATTTCCAGCGTCTGCCCTACGATCCTACCAAACGATTTCATGCAGAATTAAAACTCAGTATCAAGTCAAGTACTTACCTTTTTCCACAAAACTGCTATTTAGCGAAAAGTCTTATACCGATGAACCCTCAGTGTCCGCTGTTGTATGGTTTACCAAAAATACATAAAGATCAGGTGCCCATCCGTCCAGTCGTCTCATATGTCAACGCTCCAGCTTATAAATTAGCGAAATATTTAAACGGATTGATTAAAGAGAAGACGTCATTCACCGCAAAATACAGCCTGAAAAATAGTTATGATTTGATTAGCAAAATAAAACACATCTGTCTACCTAGAAACACAAAACTCGTGTCTTTGGATGTAAAAAGCTTATTTACAAATGTCCCGTATAAAGAATGTTTAGTTATAATTAAAAATCTGCTGGGAAGAAATAGAATACACCCAGAACAGATTCAGAATATTTTGAAATTAACCGAGTTATGCAGTAAACAAAATTATTTTCAATTCAACAACGAGTACTACTTACAGAAAGAGGGTTTGGCCATGGGTTCACCGCTTAGTCCGTTGTTAGCAGATATCTTTATGAATAACTACGAACACGAGCATTTGGTAAAAGAATCGAACATCTTATATTATTATAGATTCGTGGACGATATTTTGCTGGCTTGGAAGGGCACAGAACGTCAGCTTCACTGTTTTCTTACAAGAATTAATAGTATACACCCCAAAATTAAGTTCGAATTGGAGATAGAACAAAACAGCTCAATAAACTTCTTAGATTTGACTATCAAAAGGGAGGGTACCTCACACTCATTTGAAATTTATCGTAAACCGACGTATACAGATAGTACAATACCAGCATCGTCCTGTCATCCATCGCAACACAAAATGGCAGCATTTCACAGTATGATTCATAGATTATTAAATGTACCACTGAATATAGAATCATATAACAGAGAATTAAATATTATTTATCATATAGCGCAATCCAACGGGTATAGTAAACGCCTAATTGACAAGATGATTAGAGGAAAACAACTTAGAATGTCCAAGTCACTTTTATATCCCTCTATAAAAGAACCTATAAATAATACCGCTGTTCTTACCTATTTTGGAAGCATAACTGACCGTATGGCGCGTATACTGAGGAGGAACGGTATCAGATCAGCCTATAAACCATACAAAACGTTAAAATTTCTTTGCAATGGTAAAGATAAAGTATGCAAGAACAAAAAGTCCGGTATTTACTGCTTAACATGCGACCAATGCCAAAATAAGTACATAGGACAGACGGGTCGAAGTTTTGAGCTGAGATATAAAGAACATTTAGCGGCGTTTAGAAACAACCAGCCGGAAAAGTCTCATTTTGCCGAACATTTACTTGAATCGGGTCATACCTTAAATAGCGGACATTCATTTGACGTCATACACACTTGTCAAAAGGGTATTAGAATGTGCGTATTGGAACAATTAGAGATTTTAAAGCGGGACAAGCATACATTACTGAACGATCAAACCAACTTTAACGGGTCCCCACTGCTGAATATATTCGCACACCGTCATAATGACTCACATCAGTCGAGCAACGGAGGGAGGGGATTAGAAAGTACAATCGTTTATAATACATGCCCACGGTTGGAAAGCGCTCAGTCGTTGCCCATCGTTCCTGAGGATGCCTCGTGCAGAGGCGAAACACGTGTCGAAGAATAGTCGGCGCATACAGCGGGATACTGCAAGTCAGGTATCTTCCTGGAACCCATACCATTCCTATATCCCTTATCCTTTTAGAGGAGTTCGATATTGTCAACCTTTTTCTATTGCAATAGTTGGGGTGGTCAATTCGAGGGTGCGTGGTGGGTTCCTCTTTCCTTCCATTAGGTTACAATGGAGTTCCGCCAAGTAACGCCTGATTCAATCAACTATATCAAATCAGCAAGCATAGCTTTACAGGCGAAATTATACATCAAACTTACGAAGCAACACCGGGTCGCATGTCAAAACGTGTGGTTCAATCAGAAATGTAAATATTACAATGTCATTCCAAATTATATTACTATACGTTCCAATACGCACAGTCGGGCTGCCAATATAGCGATACAAAAAGCTCAAAAAATTTGGCTAGGTGAAGAGGCAAGACGTTGGTTTACGGTTCGCGATAATTTAAAACTACATTTAAAAATACTGCACTTAGAACTTTCATTCAAGTTACACAATGTCGAGTTCGATTTATTAGACCAAAAAGCTAGGGAATTAGCGTCAACTGTAGCTCACGAGAAATACATCATTCAAAGTAGGAAGTTACAAGAACTGATAGGAAGAATAACACCACCTTCAGACTATACTGGCAACACCACTTGTAATCATCAATTTCATCCCAGAATAAAGAATCTTTCGAACACCATTTTCACACGTGAAGAGAACTCACTTTTGGAGAAGGGATTAAAGTATAGTATTCCTCAAAAAGTTACGCAATATTCTTTGGAAACATTGGCAGTGGATGCAGAAATAGCTATTACCAGAAATAAAAAAGATAACATAGTCAAGAGTTTAGCTGCCCATCAGTTAAAAACATACAAATCGACTAATTTCATTAACTGCGAATTAAAAATATACAAATCCATCCAAAATAAAATTCAACAAAATGATTTGGTGGTAAATAAGGCGGATAAAGGCAACACCGTAGTAATTATGTCTAGATCGCAGTATAATAGCAAAGTACAAGATGTAATACACACCGAAGATTTCCAGCGTCTGCCCTACGATCCTACCAAACGATTTCATGCAGAATTAAAACTCAGTATCAAGTCAAGTACTTACCTTTTTCCACAAAACTGCTATTTAGCGAAAAGTCTTATACCGATGAACCCTCAGTGTCCGCTGTTGTATGGTTTACCAAAAATACATAAAGATCAGGTGCCCATCCGTCCAGTCGTCTCATATGTCAACGCTCCAGCTTATAAATTAGCGAAATATTTAAACGGATTGATTAAAGAGAAGACGTCATTCACCGCAAAATACAGCCTGAAAAATAGTTATGATTTGATTAGCAAAATAAAACACATCTGTCTACCTAGAAACACAAAACTCGTGTCTTTGGATGTAAAAAGCTTATTTACAAATGTCCCGTATAAAGAATGTTTAGTTATAATTAAAAATCTGCTGGGAAGAAATAGAATACACCCAGAACAGATTCAGAATATTTTGAAATTAACCGAGTTATGCAGTAAACAAAATTATTTTCAATTCAACAACGAGTACTACTTACAGAAAGAGGGTTTGGCCATGGGTTCACCGCTTAGTCCGTTGTTAGCAGATATCTTTATGAATAACTACGAACACGAGCATTTGGTAAAAGAATCGAACATCTTATATTATTATAGATTCGTGGACGATATTTTGCTGGCTTGGAAGGGCACAGAACGTCAGCTTCACTGTTTTCTTACAAGAATTAATAGTATACACCCCAAAATTAAGTTCGAATTGGAGATAGAACAAAACAGCTCAATAAACTTCTTAGATTTGACTATCAAAAGGGAGGGTACCTCACACTCATTTGAAATTTATCGTAAACCGACGTATACAGATAGTACAATACCAGCATCGTCCTGTCATCCATCGCAACACAAAATGGCAGCATTTCACAGTATGATTCATAGATTATTAAATGTACCACTGAATATAGAATCATATAACAGAGAATTAAATATTATTTATCATATAGCGCAATCCAACGGGTATAGTAAACGCCTAATTGACAAGATGATTAGAGGAAAACAACTTAGAATGTCCAAGTCACTTTTATATCCCTCTATAAAAGAACCTATAAATAATACCGCTGTTCTTACCTATTTTGGAAGCATAACTGACCGTATGGCGCGTATACTGAGGAGGAACGGTATCAGATCAGCCTATAAACCATACAAAACGTTAAAATTTCTTTGCAATGGTAAAGATAAAGTATGCAAGAACAAAAAGTCCGGTATTTACTGCTTAACATGCGACCAATGCCAAAATAAGTACATAGGACAGACGGGTCGAAGTTTTGAGCTGAGATATAAAGAACATTTAGCGGCGTTTAGAAACAACCAGCCGAAAAAGTCTCATTTTGCCGAACATTTACTTGAATCGGGTCATACCTTAAATAGCGGACATTCATTTGACGTCATACACACTTGTCAAAAGGGTATTAGAATGTGCGTATTGGAACAATTAGAGATTTTAAAGCGGGACAAGCATACATTACTGAACGATCAAACCAACTTTAACGGGTCCCCACTGCTGAATATATTCGCACACCGTCATAATGACTCACATCAGTCGAGCAACGGAGGGAGGGGATTAGAAAGTACAATCGTTTATAATACATGCCCACGGTTGGAAAGCGCTCAGTCGTTGCCCATCGTTCCTGAGGATGCCTCGTGCAGAGGCGAAACACGTGTCGAAGAATAGTCGGCGCATACAGCGGGATACTGCAAGTCAGGTATCTTCCTGGAACCCATACCATTCCTATATCCCTTATCCTTTTAGAGGAGTTCGATATTGTCAACCTTTTTCTATTGCAATAGTTGGGGTGGTCAATTCGAGGGTGCGTGGTGGGTTCCTCTTTCCTTCCATTAGGTTACAATGGAGTTCCGCCAAGTAACGCCTGATTCAATCAACTATATCAAATCTACTTTAACTTTTATACTATTAGCGATCACGGTATATAGGCACAATTACAACTCATATAAGCAAAACTCTTTCTTAATACCTTATATCCGTAATTATAACAAATGATTTTTGGGGCATCCAAAAATTAAGAGCACTTAATAGATTCGATGCATTTGTGATTGCATGTACCAAAATTATAATTCTCACACAAATTAATATTTATAATGAGAATTATAGTAGTAGTAAAACATATTATGTTTGTAGTGGTATAATCTCTGAATAATCAGGAGCAAATTAGAAGCGAATAAGCCTAGTACAGAGATTGTCTTACTTTCGTTACGACGCACTGAAGATGACAGCTAATGTTATTTACGCCGCCACATCTAATAACGGAAGCAAATGAAACCATTCCATATGCTTAACGAAGACATTTCTATAATACAGCAGTAAAGAAACGTAACGTACACTTTGCAGGAACTAGTCCACAAGGTATAAAAAGGCCTGAAAAGGTCGCGACTGTATTGCGGCTCGTAAAATCTAAATTGGGCCGAACGATCCATAAAACACATTGGATGAAAGAAGTTGTGTAACTCTGTATATTTGGTTGATATATGTGAAGGTACTTGCTCTATCTGTCACGCAAAGAGGGGCGCAAGACAAATAGTGTCTCGTGGGAAAAACTGCATACCTATGGCCATGGGGTCTCATTCCTTAGAATGTTTTCCGTCATTCTTAACTCTCTCAACAGATGGCTTTACTAGTATCGATTTTATTGATGACTTTCATGCATAAGTGATAAATAAGAAAATAAAGTTCTAAAATATGATATTTATGAATTAAAAAATCCCTTTATTACGATTAAATAAAAAAATTAAACATTAAATTGAATATGAATATTTTTGAAAAATATGATGTGCACTTCGTTGCTCTGGTGGCCAAAATACGTACTAGCTTGTAGTAAAACGTTACAATGAGTTAACTTTCACTCGGCATTCATAGATGGCGCTTTTACGTATGTTTATATTTATTTTTATTTAAGTTGGTATTAATCTGTAGATGGTAAAATAAAAAATATAAATATATTCAATAATGATTCTCTTGACCAAAAATCGTATGAATTATTTTTGATAAGATATCCAGAACTAATTATAATTATTTTGATGTTTACTTAATTACTTTGTTATAAATTGTAATACCTACTTACCTAACGTTATACGTGCAAATAAAAAAAATACTTTACCTACTATTAAACAAATACGATTAATAACGTATACTTAGTGAGACTCCTGCCAAAATAAATCATATTAATAATATTTATCCGTCTTAATTTAAAACATCCTATACCCGGCCGATATTTGGGAAAAACGCGACCGACCATGGGCCGTGAATGGCCGACTTTAGGGTTTTTTCGTTCTCGACGCATATAAACCTTAGTACTTTTTCCTTGTAGTAGAAATGACAACCTTAGGTATGCCCATAAACATGAAATAGATTTATCAAACTATCCAAAACCGCATCGGAAGCTATCCTTTCGTTGCAAATTGATGGTGCCAGACCGATTCCAAAACAGAAAAACCGTAAGGATGCCGACATTTAGCGTATTTACCCTACTACGTTACGGTCGGGAGTCGGTAATACGCGAAACGTGTTCGCGTACGTTCAAGTAAAAAATACTTTGAAAGTGCTGCAAATATTTTAGTGTTTTGCGCGACAAAGTTCCGTAAATGTATGGCGGTAAGGAATAATATCCCATGAAAGTAAAAGTACTCCGTTACGATCGGGGATCGGCAAAACGCGAGACGCGATCGCGTACTTTTAATTCAAGTAAGAAATACTTTGAAAGTGTTGCAAGTATTTAAAAAAAACATGGGCAAGTGCGAGTCGGACTCGCGCACGATGGGTTCCGTACCATCATATATAAAAGAAAATCACGTTCGTCGTATGTATATCTACTTAAATACTTTAGAAGTTTCTACCTGTTTATTAAGATCAAGTACCAAATTGCTTAAAAATTACGTTTGTTGTATGGGAGCCCCCTTTATTATTTACTTTTTTTAAATTTAATTATTTATTTTGAAAGGTAATATACAACTACATACCTATTCTGTGAAAATTTAAAGCGTCTACCTCATCATCATCGTAATTTTTTTTATTATTAGGATTTGTTGTTATAGCGGCAACCGAAATACATAATTTGTGGAAATTTCAGCTTTTTAGTTATCATGGTTTATGAGATACAGCCTGGTGACAGACAGACAGACGGACAGACGGACAGACAGACAGACAGACAGACAGCGGAGGCTTAGTAATAGGGTTCCGTTTTTTACCTTTTAGGTACGGAACCCTAACAAAAATCGTTACAATCAGCTTCAAAATTACGAATACTACAAAACAAATGATTTTATAATAGTTAAATTTAGTTTTTATTAGAGTATTAAATATAATCATATACATTTAAACAGACATGTGCTCTCGAAATGTGGCGTTTGTATTTAAACGAATATTAATAAAATTATATAAGGTAAACATGAGGTAAAATATTTGGGATATACCAGCCGTAGTCATGAGACCAAGAAAAAGTCTGTGAAGAAACATCGGAAAAATTACAAGGTATTTCACTTAACTCGTTAAACTATAACACGACTGAGACATGTTACATAAAAAAAATTGTCTCCACACTAATGACCGGATTTGACAGGCATATATGATGCTGTGTAAAGAATACCTAGCTCTAAATATTACATTTAAGAATATATAACATTGTACGTAGGAACGAAATTCAGTTTTGTTTTTAATCAAGTGATTAAATTTTGGAGCTGTGCCCAACGTGCTTGAAAAGTCAAAAGTCAAAATCCTTTATTCATTTAGATCACAAATTGATACTTATGAACGTGAAATTTAAAACATTATTACTGTATGCTTCTACATTTACATTTACTGCCACGTTCGCAAAGCACGGGCGTAGAACCATGATAAAGAACGGGCAATAAAACTCACGGTCACTCTTTTTCATCGCCAGGTTTTTAATAACACATAATAATTAAACTTTTGTAAGGTGCTGCCTTCTATGTTACTTGTATATATTTACTGTACATAATACTCAAGCATAATCAAGTTAAATTTTGATGTTCCTGCCTGAGCCTCCTGAACATAGACATGGTGAAACAAGAGCATCCACTTACATTATGCACCTAACAAAGCAGGCAATCCGCGCAAATGTTCAGAACTATGATGGAAATAATGAAGTTAAATATAAAAAAAAATATATATCAGCCCATAAGACCGCCATCGACCAGTCATCGCAAGTAGCACCCGTTCAAGAGTATGACGCATGTGCCAGCCATCATCTCTCTCGCTATATTAGAGGGACAGAGATGACCAGACACACGACGCCACCACAAGAAATGACATTTAAGTGAGCATGACGACAACGGTATACGAACCGGCAGTAATAAAATTAACAATCTGTTGGTATACTGACCATGAACGCGAATAGGCTTGTGTCCACTAAGAATAAATCGGTTTGATTGTGGTATCTATAAATTCATTATGATTTTAAGATGTCAATAAAGTTTACTATTTATTATAAAAAGGTAAGATTAATGTTATTTTTAGAATTCTAAAACTAAAAATAATGTATTTATTCTTGTGACAGTGAACACCAATCAGAGAGCATTACGTCAAACAGTACGTCCGCCATTAATGTTGTTGACGTTTTAGTAGTAAATACAACTAAAACGTCAAACTTCCTACCTGTCAAATCGAATATAACAAAATAAAAGTGGGTACATCAGATTAGACTTCATTCACGGTTTGTTTTGTTTTGGACTTTGTGATATCGCAATATTTAGCTTATAGCATCATCATCGTGCTAGCATTATCTCGGTTGCATCTAAGACTTACAAGCCTTGGAGCCCAAAGTCCACTTGCTATTATTGTTATATGTAAAATATCCTGTCCTTACTGGTATTCAATTTATATATTTATCAGTAATTAGCTACTGAACAAAGGCTTTGAAGCCTTTAGAAGATCTCACGAAGGATATTTTACATATAACAATAATGGCATGCTTCCTACAGAGGCTTAAAAAGATGTGATCATTTGTCAAGTGTGTGTGATTTGTGTGTCGGAGACGTGGCATCAATCAGTTGTCTCGGGGGTTAGGGGGAGGATGACGGCATATAATTTGTTTATAAGACTTATAAGTTAAGAGAAATTGTTAGTAAATGCTTTAATTTATGCATATCTATAATAGAGGATAGAGGCAGAATTACACTGGTTTGTTTCACATTATATTACAACTTAACGGAAATCGGTTATTGCAAAGTGTAGCCTATGTGTTATTCTGAATTATAACTTATATTATTAGATTTGTTGAAATCCTTTCAATAGCTTGAATGAGGAACAAACAAATCTACTTTAACTTTTATACTATTAGCGATCACGGTATATAGGCACAATTACAACTCATATAAGCAAAACTCTTTCTTAATACCTTATATTCGTAATTATAACAAATGATTTTTGGGGCATCCAAAAATTAAGAGCACTTAATAGATTCGATGCATTTGTGATTGCATGTACCAAAATTATAATTCTCACACAAATTAATATTTATAATGAGAATTATAGTAGTAGTAAAACATATTATGTTTGTAGTGGTATAATCTCTGAATAATCAGGAGCAAATTAGAAGCGAATAAGCCTAGTACAGAGATTGTCTTACTTTCGTTACGACGCACTGAAGATGACAGCTAATGTTATTTACGCCGCCACATCTAATAACGGAAGCAAATGAAACCATTCCATATGCTTAACGAAGACATTTCTATAATACAGCAGTAAAGAAACGTAACGTACACTTTGCAGGAACTAGTCCACAAGGTATAAAAAGGCCTGAAAAGGTCGCGACTGTATTGCGGCTCGTAAAATCTAAATTGGGCCGAACGATCCATAAAACACATTGGATGAAAGAAGTTGTGTAACTCTGTATATTTGGTTGATATATGTGAAGGTACTTGCTCTATCTGTCACGCAAAGAGGGGCGCAAGACAAATAGTGTCTCGTGGGAAAAACTGCATACCTATGGCCATGGGGTCTCATTCCTTAGAATGTTTTCCGTCATTCTTAACTCTCTCAACAGATGGCTTTACTAGTATCGATTTTATTGATGACTTTCATGCATAAGTGATAAATAAGAAAATAAAGTTCTAAAATATGATATTTATGAATTAAAAAATGAAACATTAAATTGAATATGAATATTTTTGAAAAATATGATGTGCACTTCGTTGCTCTGGTGGCCAAAATACGTACTAGCTTGTAGTAAAACGTTACAATGAGTTAACTTTCACTCGGCATTCATAGATGGCGCTTTTACGTATGTTTATATTTATTTTTATTTAAGTTGGTATTAATCTGTAGATGGTAAAATAAAAAATATAAATATATTCAGTAATGATTCTCTTGACCAAAAATCGTATGAATTATTTTTGAAAAGATATCCAGAACTAATTATAATTATTTTGATGTTTACTTAATTACTTTGTTATAAATTGTAATACCTACTTACCTAAAGTTATACGTGCAAATAAAAAAAATACTTTACCTACTATTAAACAAATACGATTAATAACGTATACTTAGTGAGACTCCTGCCAAAATAAATCATATTAATAATATTTATCCGTCTTAATTTAAAACATCCTATACCCGGCCGATATTTGGGAAAAAACGCGACCGACCATGGGCCGTGAATGGCCGACTTTAGGGTTTTTTCGTTCTCGACGCATATAAACCTTAGTACTTTTTCCTTGTAGTAGAAATGACAACCTTAGGTATGCCCATAAACATGAAATAGATTTATCAAAAAATCCAAAACCGCATCGGAAGCTATCCTTTCGTTGCAAATTGATGGTGCCAGACCGATTCCAAAACAGAAAAACCGTAAGGATGCCGACATTTAGCGTATTTACCCTACTACGTTACGGTCGGGAGTCGGTAATACGCGAAACGTGTTCGCGTACGTTCAAGTAAAAAATACTTTGAAAGTGCTGCAAATATTTTAGTGTTTTGCGCGACAAAGTTCCGTAAATGTATGGCGGTAAGGAATAATACCCCATGAAAGTAAAAGTACTCCGTTACGATCGGGGATCGGCAAAACGCGAGACGCGATCGCGTACGTTTAATTCAAGTAAGAAATACTTTGAAAGTGTTGCAAGTATTTAAAAAAAACTTGGGCAAGTGCGAGTCGGTCTCGCGCACGATGGGTTCCGTACCATCATATATAAAAGAAAATCACGTTCGTTGTATGTATATCTACTTAAATACTTTATAAGTTTCTACCTGTTTATTAAGATCAAGTACCAAATTGCTTAAAAATTACGTTTGTTGTATGGGAGCCCCCTTTATTATTTACTTTTTTTAAATTTAATTATTTATTTTGAAAGGTAATATACAACTACATACCTATTCTGTGAAAATTTAAAGCGTCTACCTCATCATCATCGTAATTTTTTTTATTATTAGGATTTGTTGTTATAGCGGCAACCGAAATACATAATTTGTGGAAATTTCAGCTTTTTAGTTATCATGGTTTATGAGATACAGCCTGGTGACAGACAGACAGACGGACAGACGGACAGACAGACAGACAGACAGACAGACAGCGGAGGCTTAGTAATAGGGTTCCGTTTTTTACCTTTTAGGTACGGAACCCTAAAAAAATCGTTACAATCAGCTTCAAAATTACGAATACTACAAAACAAATGATTTTATAATAGTTAAATTTAGTTTTTTATCTACTAATTCTATTTATCCACTTTGATGGAGGAATAAAAACTACCTAATATATCAATTTAAAAATATTAATTTGCCAACATCTGGGTTTGAGTTAAAACTAACTTGCACGTTTGCATAACTTGCTTGTAAGGCCGAATTAATAAACCAATTGTAATGACTAGCTTTTGCGCGCGACTTCGTTCCCGTGAAAGTTGAAGAGAAAAAAATCCAACGTTTTTGCAAGATTTTTTGTTAGTTGACGAGGTATCATAGTTTCATAAATAAAAAAAATAAAATTGACTGGTGTTTCATTGCTACATTTTAATAGTTACCTATTCCCCTTTTGCAATCTCGACGTTCGCTTCGCCAGGGGTTCGCCATTTAGGTTGCACTAATTTCGCCTGAATACCAATTTAATTAAGAATATAATAATATAAATTAAGAATATCAATTTTCACGAAGCAGAACTCAAAGGAAAGCACCACCTAGTATAGTAAGTACCTATTATATTATCTGTAGCATGCACCACAGACCCTGGGACCACAGACCATAAGACCAAGGCAACCTCACAAGGTCATAGGGTTTGTCAAGTCTATTCAAACGAGCCCAAACACTACTAGTTTCTCATGTGTAGTTTAGGAGTTCTAGTGACCACCTGCCGGCTTCATCATCAGACCAAGGCAACCTCACAAGGTCGTAGGTTTTGTCAAATCTATTCAAACGAGCCCAAACACTAATAGTTTATCATGTGTAGTTTAGGAGTTCCTGTGACCACCTTCCGGCTTCATCATCAGACGAAGGCAACCTCACAAGCTCATAGGTTTTGTCAAGTCTTGTCAAACGACCCCAAACACGACTAGTTTATCATGTGTAGTTTAGGAGTTCCTGTGACCACCTTCCGGCTTCATCATCAGACGCAGGCAACCTCACAAGGTCATAGGTTTTGTCAAATATATTCAAACGAGCCCAAACACTACTAGTTTATCATGTGTAGTTTAGGAGTTCCAATGACCACCTTCCAGCTTCATCATCAGACCAAGGCATCCTCACAAGGTCATAGGTTTTGTCAAGTCTTGTCAAACGAGCCCAAACACGACTAGTTTATCATGTGTAGTTTAGGAGTTCCTGTGACCACCTTCCGGCTTCATCATCAGACCAAGGCAACCTCACAAGGTCATAGGTTTTGTCAAGTCTATTCAAACGAGCCCAAACACTACTAGTTTATCATGTGTAGTTTAGGAGTTCCTGTGACTACGTTCCGGATTCATCATCAGACCAAGGCAACCTCATAAGCTCATAGGTTTTGTCAAGTCTATTCAAACGAGCCCAAACACGACTAGTTTATCATGTGTAGTTTAGGAGTTCCTGTGACCACCTTCCGGCTTCATCATCAGACCAAGGCAACCTCACAAGGTCATAGGTTTTGTCAAGTCTATTCAAACGAGCCCAAACACTAGTAGTTTATCACGTATAGTTTAGGAGTTCCTGTGACCATCTTCCGGCTTCATCATCAGACCAAGGCAACCTCACAAGGTCATAGGTTTTGTCAAGTCAATCTAAACGAGCCCAAACACGAGTAGTTTATCATATGTAGTTTAGAAGTTCCTGTCACCAGCTTCCCGGCTTCATCATCATCAGACCAAGGTACATTCACAAGGTCATTCATCACTGCAGCATTTCAATGTTACCGTAACATAGCCACCAAACTTACGTAAGTATGTCAAATATCAGCTTTATGGAACAGTGTACAAAGTGCATTCCAAATTTTGAACGGAAAGACACGAAGTCATAAAAATATCGCTAGATATTTTAACGCCACCGGTACATACGTAAAATAGGTACCTACTAGATCTGTAGATCGTGTTATAACCTTGAAATGAGGCACACTTGGGTGACAAGGTGAAATATCATAATATTGTTTACATTTTAGACAGAGTGCTTTTTTATTATAGCGCCATCTCTTCTTTTTAATTTAAAATAACATTGCTTACAAAATGAGACGTAAGATGTCGCTACCATCGACTCCCATTTTTTCGTCGCTAGCGCCATCTGTTGTATTATTTACGGTATTAACAAGTACTTATAAAAATAAAGGTCTAATATTAAGGATCTAACGTGGCCAATTTTTATGGACGACTTGCGGCATCTGTACTGGTATTGTCTTATCTGTGCCTATGGCGGAGGGGACAAGCAGAAAGACGGCGATAAATCTTGTTTAGTCGCCGCTGACACGTAAAAAGTGTGCATACGAAGCGGTGAATAAAGATAAATATGGTTTTCTTATTTGTTTACTTTTGATCATAAGATTTTTCTTCTGCGAGCAAGTTAACGTACATTATACTCAAATTTTATAATTTTTCAGCAAAATGATGTCCTACTCTAAACTACATAAAATCCCTTTAAACAGCTCACACACGGAAAGCTCAAAAAGCGTCTTAAACAATAAGAAATTGCGTCCATGAACTCATAAATGACTAGAGAGACGTATTTTTCAGGCAAAAGACACCTGAACTTCAAGCCTTCAGTTAATATTTTCCTGGAGTTTACTAAAAAGTAAAGGTAAGCTAATGTAGACCAAGCAATATTAAACTTAAATAACTAGTACACTATGTATTATTTACGTTGCAGCATATAATCAGCTTGCACTAATGACCTAACGCTCCACCTGGCGCTTGGCTTTGCCGGAGGTAACCTGAATAAGGCACAAGAAATATAATATTTCAGTCCTTTATTTTGTTTTATCGTGAGGTAAATGCCTAGGTAATGAACAATATATCACAGAAAAGGTAAAAAGGTGGTAAAACGGTCACAGCAAAGTGAACATTAAGGGATCACGCAATTAGTAAAATGTTTTAAGCGACCACTTTACGGTTAGCACTGTCCCGAGTATTACGGCTTAAGTCCACAGTACTCAGGGTACCTTACAGAAGATAAATTTTTTTGATTCACATATTGTTGGTTTGAATCTGGGTCATCTTTTATTCATTGTTTGACATACATACATAGACTCAAGCTTGTTTTCCGGAGGGGTAGGCAGAGACTACGGTCCATTTTTTGAATGTTTGTAAAACGATAATTTCATTCGAAAGTCACACTTTAGCAATATAACTATTTTTCTTCGAGGTTATTCTTTTTGTAAGTGCAGAGTGACAACTGTCGGAATAGGAAGGAATAAAGTCTATTTTCAATAAATATATACATATGTCTAACGCTCATCTTACTCTAATAATTATTAAAACCTAAAAATATTATTGAAATTTATCTTGTAACTCGTAACTTACTGAACCCAAAAACAGTACAATCAGATTCAAAATCTACTACCGAAATATCCTTAAAGGTTACTTACCGCTGAGTGACAGTACATTGACGAACATAGCGCTATTCTATTTGCGGCGGCACCGCGTCACGCCGTGAGCCGTAATGGATGGCTCCTGAGGGCACGCGCGTGGAAATGTTGTGGCACACCAACTAATTTAGAAAAGTCTCGATGCACTGAACTAATTATCTTGGATAAAGCGGTGGATTAAAGAGATAAAGCTTGTTTTAAATGTGTTCATCTGAGTTCTATCTGTATGAAATTTCAGGTGATCTCCTCTCACCTATCGTAAGGTATTCAGGCAGTAGGCAGGATTAGCAGACAAGCTACCTAAATAGCACCAAAAGAGTTTAGGGTATTGTACTTGTGATCATTGCTAGCAAAGTATGGCTGCGAAAAAATTATAAAATATGTAGTCATTTATATATCGCCTATAAAAATGTCTAAATGATTTCTGTTATCTTATCTGTATTTCTCATCAATAATCGTGACACAGAAAGTGAGAAAGAAAATATATTAACCTGGCATTATTCACTAAAGCAACAAGAACAAAAAAGAGAAATTGACATTCATTCCGACACATGGATTCAGAGAACTCATGCTCCGCAGTTAAATAAACTATCGCTGGACCAAAGTGGATTACTCCGCATACTTGTAAATACTAAAATCTAATAAGTAGGTCAATGTCATTACCTCGCTTCTGCCTTTCCATGTATACCTACTATAGTAGTAACATTTTCCACATACACACAACACCATTTAGGCCCAAACTACTACTACGAGCTTGTGTATTAAAAGTATTCATCAGCCTTTAATAGTCCACTACTGGACTAGGCCTCTCCTTTGAAAGGAGAAATTGGTCTACTTTACCACGCTGGCCAAGCGGGTTGGTATAGGGTTTGTATCAAGTTTTCCTTCTCTTACAGTGCTGTTCTCTGCACAATATGCTCCCTCTGTCGGCTCTTACGACACCCATGGGATGATATGGGGTGGTGACAATTCGTATTCAATTAAACATTAAAAGTATTAGATAAACCATAATTCATACAATGTATTATTGTATAAAGAATATACGGGAACTATAAGAAATTGTTAACAAAAACTACATCAAGTGTTTTATTTCAGCAGAAGCTCGTAAGTCTTGATGTAAAACACATTTTTTACAAGACATTTCAGTAACAGTTTAACTATGAGAATTTCAGGCCAAAAGAAAATTTACGTTTTGTTGAAACGTTTACAGCGCTTTTTTATTGTATAACTGCGTGAAAGATGGCAAACATAAATCCATATAACATCTTTTATTATAAATGCTAAATACTATTTATTTGTGTAATTATGCTTCACGGCTAGACTGCTAACATGCAAATTTACATGAAGGTCCTTGAAGTTCTGGGTTCTAAAAGAGGCTTATTTTTAGCTTAAATTGACAGCTAACAAATGAAATTAATGAAAGGTTGGATGAAATTTGGCTCTCATTGATTTACTATCTGGTTTTACATATATTTTACTTTTTATCAACATATTTTACAATATTATCCAAGCAGGCAAAGATGCAGACAAAGCTGATAATTGTATTAGAGTTAACTCGACATGATCGTGTCAGCTGATGTTAATTGTGCAAGCAAAGCCTTCTGTAGGCTGTTGAGACAGCGTAACGTGATAATTGAGATGATTGCGATATCAGCGTTTCGATATTCATTGATTATTGTGTCAATGCTGTTTATAATAATGTGGGTACATTTTAAGAGAAATTTGTTGGGAGCAAGCAAAAGAAGATTAGTTTTTGTGACTAGTCTACACTAATACTATAAAGAGCAAAAATTTTATTTTTGTTTGTTTGTAATGGATAAACTCAAAAACTATTGGACCGATTTTAAAAATTCTTTCACCATTAGAAAGCTACATTATCTGCGAGTAACATAGGCGCGCGAGTGCGAGTAATATATTTTAATATAGAAAAAATAGGGGTCCGTAAGATATTTGGATTTTTCGGGTACGCGAAGTAGTTTCCTCAGGACGCAGGTGAAACCGCGGGAAACGGCTAGTATAAAAATAAAGATTGTATGACGATGAAATTAAGGACGTATTTTACGAGATGCTGGCAACTCGCCAATTTGGTGTTTTGTTGTTTCGCCATTTAAAGCTACCGTAAGTTAAAATAGAGTTAGTCTTGATTTATTTTGTATAACTAGTATTAAAAAAGTCAATGTAGTACTTTTCAAAACAACAGTATACACCAATAATCAGCTTTCTTAGTCATGTCAGTTTAGAGACGTCCATTGCCAGACAGGCCTTCCCCAAGGTTCTCCACACAGACCGATCTTGAGAAGCCCGCATCCAACCGCCACCCGCAATCTTAACCAGATCGTTAATCCAGCTTTCTTAACTAAAAATAAAACCATTTCTTAGTAAACACTATAGTACTTACAGTGTATAGGTTGTTTATAGGTCAATCACCTCACACATAAACCGATTAGGTCCGTAGCACGTTCGAGGCTACATTCGTAAAACACAGCCAACATCGGTCATTATTAGAGGCATTAATGCAGCTCCTATAAAGGACTTGTCTAGGGTTCCCAACCGGAAAATAATCCTTTATACTGAACT
Organism: Euclidia mi; assembly: GCA_944739405.2. Taxonomy (NCBI): domain Eukaryota; kingdom Metazoa; phylum Arthropoda; class Insecta; order Lepidoptera; family Erebidae; genus Euclidia; species Euclidia mi. Next base: position 5,119,027 of record OX123201.2, read on the forward strand.
ATTATTATTTTTATTGAAAATATATGTTATTTGATCGTCAATCTTAGGCGTTAAGCAGCCGAACCTTAAAGTTTTAGTGTAAGTAACCCTTTTCTGAAGACTCTAAAACAAATTGCTACGAAGTAGTAAGAAACTTATCTATCTCAGGATTATTATAAGTAGATAAATTAAAGCAAATGCAAGTTATGGATATGAATTTCGCTTGGTACGCAATTATTGCGAATAACCATAGTAATATGCTACGACTAATTACTGTATTATATGGATTCATTCATTTAACGTGATTTTAAAATGTATCATTTTTTTTTTTTAAAGGCAACCCTAGCAACGATATACGGACTAAAGAGAATAATCGTATAAACTTACTTGGTGGGTGATATGTGGTCCCTGGATGTAAAAGTGAATGTTGTCGATAGCTTAGAATAGTTTGATAACTTATATAATTTTACTTCACCATCCAAGCGAATAAAGTTGATAAGAAATTATAGTACATGCTACATAGGTACTTAATTTTTTCACAAGAGTATTATTTTTTAATCTTAATTATAAATCTAAACCAAATCTAAATTGTAAATGAAAACCAACAAAAAAATTGTTCTCAACATTGCCAAACGGCTACTGCACTCTTTATCTGCTTACATTACCAAGATTTTCACTTTTTCTTTACCGACCTTGTAACCTTGCCATGTCCTTCTTTAAGTCTTTTTAAGTATACTCATACGTAAACAGGACAAGCTAGCCAGTTTCATTTTCATGTAAGACTAACAATGAATGTCGTAAAGAGCCCTGCCAAATCTATTCGAATCATGAATAATACACAATAATACACAGTGAGTTCTGCAATGTATTGAGCGAAGGTCAAGGGCACCAAGGTCAACTGCGTGACATCAAAGGACAAGTAGTAAGTACTGCTGCGCTATAACATGATTATACGTAGCTCACTGTCAGTCATTCGCAGCTATTGATATTTCATTTCGTTTTCTATTATTGGGTGATTTCGTTTCAAATTGGCTTTGAAAGGCCTGAGAGGATACGTAAAAGCCTTTATTAACTTTTCTAGCAATATTTGAGCTACAAATATTTATTATTATTGTCATTATCATGATCATATAGACGTCCACTGTAGGACATTGGCTTACCCAAAGGCTCTCCACACAGACAGGTTCTTTGCATGCGGTGATAGAATCTTTACCAAGTTTCCAACTTTAAAAACATAGTCATTGTAGGTACAAGAAGCACATATTATAGAACAAAGTTCCCATTTCTCCCTGTCTGTTTGTATAAACGCGATAAACTCAAAAACTACCGAACGCATTTTTATACGGTTTTCAACTATAGCTCTATAAGTTGTAAGGTGTGATTCCTTAGGGAGGCTTAGGTGTACAAATCGCGCAAATTCTAGTAATATAAGACATTGTAAAAAAATCCTTCCAAAAGGCATTGATTTTTACTTACTTCACAAGAAACACTCAGACTTGAAACTACAATTTATAAATCAACTGTCTCGTGTCAGATTGGATGCACAACCACCCGCGCTATGTACAAATTATAATGCTAGCATACGTAACTTTGATAAAATGCCTTAAAACACAATTGTACTATATTTCATGCAATATTACATGGATTATATAAATCCATTAGTTTACTTACCTAAAATATATTTCCACTTTCTAATACTCATAAACAAAATTCATATCTTCTCATAAACCTCAGCAACTGCATTTAATACCCGGTCTTAACTAGTGCCACTTTATCCCTATATGCAGAAAGTGATTTTAGTGGTACTAAACAACGCGGCACTTTGTGGCCAAGAAACAAAGAAAACACTTTAATACAAAGCCTGCCACTTAATCATGATTAATGAAGATGACTACCAAGTCGAAGTCATAAGGGAGCACAAAGGAGGTTCTACACAAAGGCGCAAAATATTATTGTAAAGCTGACGGAGCGTCAAAATGACGCACGTAATGACTATAATGACGTAATTCTTGTTAATTGTGACTGAAATTACGCGGTGAGTATAAGCTTACATTTGTAACTGTCGGAGTTAGGAAGCTAGTATGTTCTCTCTTTAATTTGTTACGTTTGTTGTTAGGAAGTAGTATTTTTAAATGAAATATAATAATGTGAAAGTTATTGTAGGTTATGTTAGATTTAATAGAAGCTTTAAAATCCACCAATGTATTTTGCAGGAAGTTTTAAATAAATAAATAAATAACTTTTGACAAGGTAATAATAAATAATCACACAATTGTCCGTGTTGTGACGGATTAAGAATACGGAATGCCACCAACCCATATCATCCCATGGGTGTCGTAAGAGCCGACAGAGGGAGCATATTATGCAGAAAACAGCACTGTAAGAGAAGGAAAACTTGATACAAACCCTATACCAACCCGTTTGGCCAGCGTGGTATAGTAGGCCAATTCCTCCTTTCAAAGGAGAGGCCTAGTCCAGCAGTGGACTTTTAAAGGCTGATGATGATGATGATGACACAATGTCACACATGTTAGTTATATAAGTCGAGTGTGAATGGGACAGGAGGAAAGGGAAGACCTAGACGGACGTTCTCTGGCCAGATTGGAGACATCCTAAAAAAAGGACAGGTTAGAAGTACCCTTAACCGAAGAGCATGCATGAGAAATTTGATGGGAATGAATGAAGCAAGAGAGATATGTCTGGATCGTTCCAAATGGCGTTCCGTAGTCTCTGCCCACCCCTTCGGGAAACAGGCGTGAGTCTATGTATGCATCAAAGAATATTTAAATGATAAGCTTTGACATTATTTATATAAATTTTATATTAGATCTCGATGCCGTGTGGTTGACGGCATAGAATACAAGTGTCACCACCCCCTATCTTCCCGTGGGTGTCGTAAGAGGCGAGTAAGCGATAACACGATGCAAATACCATCTTTGCGTAGAGACGGAAAACTCGACATCAAACCCTATACGACTGCCTCGTTGGTCTCGCGGCATAAATGTGCGCGTGGGATCGGGAGGTCCTGGGTTCGATTCCTGGGTCGGGCAGTGTTATTGGGTTTTTCAGTCACGGAATTCTCAGTAGCAGCACGGAGTCTGGAAATGTGCCCGGTACGGCAATAGGCTCGCCCCTTATTACGTCGGACTAAAGTATATCTGGCGAAAAGTGGGTGTAGAAATGCACCTCTGCCTACCCCTTCGGGGATAAATGACGTAACGATATGTATGTATGTATGTAGGTCTCGATGTTGCTATTTAATAATATAATGTTAATCAATGCTAATAATTAATTTGTTTAGAATGTTAATTGCAACTCTATAAATTCCTTAACATAATAATTTAATTGTTGCTGAAAAGCTTTTCTTTTTTTAACCTTATTTGTTTAACCCTAATGAATAAATTACTTTGAATTTGTGGATCACACACGGTATTCTCTCGTGTAGATATTGAACCTACGGCAAACTCATCCCGACGTTTGTGCAATACATTTCCCATTATTTTCTTTATGAACCAAGCTGTATACATAATTCTGTGAGTAAGCCACAGACTGTTTGCCCAATGGTGGATCAGAGGCGACGGTAGGTCGACACTAATGAGCAATTAGTTTGTCGCGCGTCGTTGGTCGAGCAAACATCCGCATAATTCACTATAATATAGAGACAAAGAGGCAAATTACCATGTTGTACAACATACAATTGTGTTATCGAGGTCTGATTGGAAGATAAAGATTCGTCCATTTAAAAGTATCTGTTCTATTGTACGTAACATACTGTCAACACAAGATCTTTTCAAACAATTTTATTAGGTCAACTTGTAGGTAACTAACATATGTCACAAAATTTTAAAAGCCTTATTTCACTCGCTTTTATTGATTGTATCATTATAAAAGTTTAAATAGCCGGCTCAATTTGTGGGTACGATTTTCAAGCGGAGCAACATTTTGTCCGATCCACAATTTGTGGTTTTGAGTCTTTGTTTGAACGTTTGTAAAATCTTCCAAAGCTGTATATTTGCATACAGTTTATATTATCAATATTAAAAACGTTCTTAGAACATTTTTTTTTAATTAAGAGGAGCACATTTTATGAACAGCTATTATTATTATGGCTACTGAAAACACAACTATACTTATCACTCTAAAACATGAGTAGGTACAGAGAGAAGTAGTTGAATTAATACCGTCGCTTGTGTAATAAAATAGTACTTATTCGTCATTTATTCGTATCACAACAATTGTTATAGATCTGATGTTATTTATACATTCGAGCAAATACATAAGCCAATCATTCCAGAGTAAGCTATTGGAATGTATTCCATCATAGCCTTCATTGATATCTGTTGTTGGCATTGATATTACTTACGTTAGTACATAATAAGTGAAACGCGCACGCCCAATTGTGATTTGCCTAAGTGAAGGTCAAGGTTGTAACTTTGGCTTATTTTATTAGGATTACGTATATATAGAGTTTTATATGTATTTAGATGTGGGTGATAATCTCGACAGAGCAGAATCCGTTCTTGGAATTGCTATTTTATGGTACAAATTAATTCACCCACGGATTTTATTACAACAGATGTATATTTTTACTACTATGTTACTACTTTTCCACTTCAAATGAACATCTAGAAACTTCCTTTAACAAACAACAATACTTGAATGCTATTCAACGCTGTAGAATCATTTAAAAGAACTGTCTGAAACACAGACAGCAATTATTTTTATTTAGTACCATTTGTTTTAAGCCGTATAGCGACTTTCAAAGATCTTCATGACAGCCGGGATTGACGGCTTAACGTGCTTTCCGAGGTACCGGTAAAGTATTACTGAGTTTTTCTGATTTTTCAGTCGTTCCACACAGTCGGGCAATGAGCCCAGTAACGGCAATATACTTAATTGCAAAAGGTGGGCGTAATGTAACGCCTCTGCCTACCTCGGATACAAGAGTAAGTCTATAAAAATGTACTTAAGATCAAAAAACTTAGGAAGAGTCAATGATCTCATTATAATACTCGTACTCATTTAAAACTTCCAAAGCACTTGGAGATGTAAGTTCTACAGATGTAGGAGGAAGTAAGTAGCTTGTTCAATTAAGTTTAATTTCTACGATTTAACGATGTGGATTGTACCTATTATTTTAGTAAGTTGTGTAGCGCTTTCTTATCCACGACTTTTAAATTATTATATGATATATTTATTTAAATGCCAAGAGTTATATAAAAATAGTAAAATTGATATAAAAGGTACTTAAATACACTCCAACCTAGCACTTTTAAGCCAAGATTACTATATGACTATTAAAGTAGGGTGAAAAACTATGTAAATCAATTAATTAACAAGTAAAATGAAAGGTCACAAGCTTATGAAGTTAGTTCAAGTTAAAATTTATTCCGTTCCCGCAAAATATTATTTGTCCAAGGCAGCCGCCGATTAGTTTGATGATAAGCTATTGACACTGTCTCGGTCTTAAATCCAATTTAATTCAATTCACTCTTAATACACTGATGTTTATCAAATGTTTGCTTAATATTAGTCGGCCTAATTCGGCCTATTTGGCAAGCATAATTTAAAAAATATATTCACTTTGTTTATACAAATTCGCAATAATTCAATAGTAATATTATTAAATTATTTTGCCGTGTGGTTGACGGCATAGAATACAAGTGTCACCACCCCCTATCTTCCCGTGGGTGTCGTGAGAGGCGACTAAGGGATAACACGATGCAAATACCATCTTTGCGTAGAGACGGAAAACTCGACATCAAACCCTATACGACTGCCTCGTTGGTCTCGCGGCATAAATGTGCGCGTGGGATCGAGAGGTCCCGGGTTCGATTCCTGGATCGGGCAGTGTTATTGGGTTTTTCTGTCACGAAATTATCAGTAGCAGCACGGAGTCTGGATTTGTGCCCGGTTCGGCAATAGGCTCGCCCCTTATTACGTGGGACTAAAGTATATCTGGTGAAAAGTGGGTGTAGAAATACACCTCTGCCTACCCCTTCGGGGATAAAAGGCGTGACGTTATGTATGTTAAATTATTTACCAATCTAACTATCAATAAAAAAGAGAACTCGTTAATAAACCAATATGAAATTAGATATATAAAATTTAATAAGAGTTTTTTCAATCCGATGTAGCTGTAGTCCATATTATATGCCGTGTAGGTTTAGCTACATAAATAAAATATTATTCCACTACATCCACACAACATCACTAGCAGAACTTGTACAACGGCTACTAGGCAATAGGTAAACTTACTTATTTCCTTTTTTATGTAAATACATACATATTATATATAAATAAATTAATAGTTTAAAAAACACTAGAAAAAAACGCTATTTTAAATGCACATAAAAATTAAAAATAAGTTATGGATCGTTCAAGTTGTCTCTATTTCTGGACTGAAGTGTAAATTATGTGCTTTTAATTATAATATTTGATTGTAAAAGCAGTTGAATTGTCAATTATCGCTTGTCCCGTGCCTCGGAGAGCACGTTAAGCCGTCGGTCCCGGTTGTCATGAAGATCTTTGACAGTCGTTACAGGGCGTCAGTACCTTCTAAATTAACTGACACTAGTCTAAACCATGGAATATCGCTAGCCCTTCGAGTTGCGGAGGTCAGACAGGCAGTCGCTCTGTGGAAATGCTAATATTCAGCCAAATCCGGTTAGACTAGAAAGCAGAACCCAGATTGAAACTGGGATAACGCTAAGAGGATGATGATTATTTGATTGTAAAAGCGTGGGGCGCTGGAACAGGAAAGACGTTCTTGTTTAACTTGTACAAAAATCAAGTGAATAGATGTTACGGGAAGCAGGTTGCACAGATTGGCGCTCTAAGTGGAGTTGCAGCACGAGCAGTAAGTGGCTCTACATTAAACAGTCTGTTTAAAGTACCAGTTTGTCGAACTCAGACAAAACATGCGCCATCAGTGATAAAGACGACATTCACTGATATTTTAACGACTCTTCTTTCAGGAAATTAAGTACTTAAGGGTAATGAGTCAACAATGGCAAAATATAGAGTTGTTGTTCGTGGACGAGATATCCTTGGTTCCCTTTGGTAACCCTTGGCGGCATAAATGCTATGCTCTTGTGCGACCTCATGCAGCTTGCGTCAGGAATGTAGTATTAGTATTTGTTTACAATAAAGTCTTTCCTGTTCCAGCGCCGCACGCTTTAACAATAAAAAATTATAATTAAAAGCACATAGTTTACACGTCAGCCCAGAAATAGAGACAACTTGAACCATCCATAATTTATTTTTAATTTTTATGTGCATTTTAAAAAGCGTGTTTTCTAGTGTTTTTTTAACTTTTAATTTATTTTATATTTTTTGGTCTTTGATAACGAAATATTTTTAACATTTATACATTTATTTTAAGTAGGCGAATGAGCCCGCGTCCTCTCCATCTCCGCCTGTGTCTCTGTATTACATGGTGTTTTATATGTCAGCTTATAAAAAACTAGCTCTTCAATCAGGAGACTACTAAGTGATTTTACTCTACATACGCCTGTCCAGTCGCAAAAGTAAGGGACCCTAACTACACCACTGCGTGGTCTAAAATATATAATTGGTTTGTTATAACCTTGAAACCTGATCGTGTTCAAAGTCCATTATATGAACCTTTCTCAGAAGTGCAAACACGACTATGATACAGTATTCCATCATGGAATGCCAATGCCTATCTTCCGGCTTCGTCATCAGACCTTGAAACGTAATCGTTGCCAAAGTACATTACAAGACTTTTCTAAGAAATCCAAAACAGCTATGATACGATTTTCCATCATGAAGTTCCAGTTCATGTCTTCCAGCTCCATCATCAGATAAGTTTGACAGTACCATATTATTGTATTGTTATCAGAACTACATACAATTGCCAATTTTCATCACACTACGACCCTTGGTAGATGGTTAAATTAGTTACTTTAGATTCCATTACATAGTTAGTTAGATACACGACGACTTAATCAAAGCGTGTTAATAAAAATCAAGACCAAGACGTCAACATCAAACATATATTTGACTTGAGCGAGAATCGAAAACATGTGATCTTTGGCGTAGCAATCGTTACTTCCACTACACCACCGGGTCGTTAAAATTTGTTAATTATTACTTTATAAAGCCGATTTGATACTTAGATATTACTGATAATCTGTTCAATCTAACGACAGTAAAAAAATATCAGCAACATAAACCTTGTAGCAATTGTATTAAATTTAAGCTGGAGTACTTAGATGTAAGAGATCTGTTCAGTTGGTTACAGCGTACTAGCGCGACAGAAAATCCCTACTGTATCTGTCCAGAACGGTGAATAATGCTCTGCCAGAGGCTGCGTGCGTATTGGAGATGAGCAAGGCATTTGAGCAACTGAAAACATCTACTAAGAAGCAAGATGAAGATGTGCAGGGCAGTTGAAAGGTGTGAAACTAAATTTTATCAAAATGCTCGTAAAATATAGAGTGAGACTCTATTCAATGCAACGATAGTGTCAAAAAAATATTATAAATTATTGTAAAAAATATGTGTGCTGAAACGTGCATATGTGAAAGACTTGGGAATATCAGTCATTCTATAAACACATCTGAAGTCATAGTCAACCCAAGCCGAAACGTTGAGACAAACAGTAGGCAAGAACTTGATTAATTTCTTTTTAAATAACTTTGCGATTGAGGCTTATTACATAAACATTAATAGATCGAGATCACGTACCTTTGTTATAAGTATCCGATATTTTGGCACTGTTGCAAGCGCCTTGATCGCAGATGTTTTGAAGTTACTTCAGTAAAAGTTTTAAGTTAAAGGCCACGAAAGTTTAAATTCATAGACATATATTAACATGTAATTAAACCGCTAAACTTAGTAAAGTATCTAGGTAAGAAATAAAATGAATCTATTGGTCCAGAGGTATCACTCTACACCCTCGCCTGTCTATGGAGACGCAGTCTTACATTTGCCCTCAGCTACGTCGGTCGAGGTGGACAATAGATGCACTCAGAGCATTAGCTACCTACGCAGAGAATTGTCAGCTCAAATAAACTAGAAAATTTGTTCGAAATAATGCATTTGGTTCGATATTTTAGTAATACTGTCAATTTTGCTACTGAACGTAATTATTTTGTTACGTTTGATTTCACATTTCACGATTAAAAATTATTATAATTATTATTATTTAAAAAAAACATTTCACTAAGTGTGGTTCGAAACCATAACTTATTATTATTATTATCATATATTGCTCTTTTTCACGGCTATTCTTCTAACATGTAGTGTAAGAAGAATAACCGGTCCTTTGGTAGGCTAATCATATATTATTATTATTATGTACACATAATAATATGTATTATTATCATAGTCACTGGTAAATTTAACCAACACGAGTACACCTTGTAACGTATGACCGGTACCTACCGAGTGTACGTCATAATACCGTCCATACGCTCGGCCAATCAGGGAAGGCCATCGTCCGCGCTCGCAAAGCCTGACCAAATATGGTCATAAACGGACTCTCACCCTGATGGAGGGCCCTATATATAGGGGCCGTCAGAGAGGCCGGCACCGCTACTCTAACGTCGCTTCTACTACCTACCTACTATAACTAAGCGTACCTACTGACCCTACGTCGTATCTACGTGTATCCTGGTCCCAGCTACGGGTAAGCACTACATTTACTGCGTTAGCGTACTGCCCATCTCTCTACCTGCTACCTGAGGCCGGCTGACGCCGCCTGCCTGACTCTATTGGTTGTGGCTTTCCTAATGCTGCTTTCCTTCAGGTTTCAGGTTCACCTTAGGGCTCCGGGCTACGCTCCTAGACCGCTACACTTTCCTGCATCGCCATCGGCGTCACCTCTGCCGAAGAGTCTGGCCTGCCCTGCTCATCATACTCGCACCGCCGGCGCCTACCAGCTGAGACAACGTCAGCGAGGACCTACCGCTACACGCAGCCTTCGAGCAGCCTGCCTACACACTACCGTAGGGAACAGCGTGGGAGACTGCAGCCTTAGTGTTCAGGCCAGTGTCGTGTTGTTGGTCGGTCATAAGCAAGCAAGGGAAGTGAGGCAATACTCGGCAATAAACGCATCTAGAACCTCTTTTCTGCGTTTTAATACCAGAACCCGTTACAACCTATATCTATTCTAATCTAAGCCATGACATGTTTTAAATATGAGTGTGTCTGATATAAGCAATCTAGTCTAGATTCTTTTTAGACCAATATAATGCATAATATCTGTCATGTTTATTTTGGTAATCTACTGTCTACACTACAACACGAAAAGCTTTTGCTGTTACGAAATTAATAATACATGAAAACAGATTATATTTACACATTTTCTATACACTGTGTAATGAATTAGAAAAAATTTCGCATTCGACATGTCTTTTTCAATCACTGTACATATATTATATGGTCTTACAGTTATTGTACAACTATAATCTTCTGATTCCAAAGAACCAACCAGCCACAATAAAAAGCTAAAAGCAAATAATACCCAAACTCAAGAACATCATAAATATCATTCACAAAAGATAAAAATTCAATAAACCTTTTGCAATTCTCCTGCGCCCAACTTCAAATATATAATTATTTAGATTGGACCGGACTTAAATAGTTTGAGTTTGTTCAAAGGTTTATACGTCCTGTAACAACCTTCCAACAATTTAGCACTTGCTGAATTATCATTTCAACTTGCCCAGTTTGCTGTGATTCTACGCCCAAGAATATTTTAGTTAAATAGGAACAGAAACTTGATTAAATGTGTGGGAATTGTCGAATACTAAAGTTTGTTGTTTTTCTTACTTAAGCTTTCCCGCGGTTAGCGGAGCATCTTCTCTGATTTGTTTAAAACTCTCAAAGGTTTGTGGCAGCTGATTGAAAATATTACTTAAAGTCAAGTTACGAAAACTGAGGTATTTGTGAATATTTGTGGCTTGTTCTTGCTTTATACACTTCGTATTCTGTGCATTTTCGGAATCACAATCACCATCTGATATTGGCTTCATCAGGCAATATTAACTGTTTTTACCGTCGTTATTAGCATTCTAGCGCTATTCAACTTGAATGATCAAGGTGCTTCCAAGAAATGTGTGTCTATCCACATTTAGAATATTTTATTTAAGACGTAACTATCATCTGATCCTGGCAATCAAAACGGATATTTAAGTATAACTCTGATACCTTGCAGTCATGACGAGAATTTTTATGGCGTTTGAAACTCCAGGACACGAGGTAAATTACAATCATCAATTCAAATTAACATATTATTCTGTTATTATTATCAGGACTTTACAGGAAAAATACTGCTTAAGTTTTAGATCCGATTTTGACTCTAACTAGAGGTCGACCAACAATCGCGCTACAGCAAGCAACTTACCGCTACCAAATACTCCCGTCTCAATACTAAGCCAATGTAAAGTAATGGAATTTGTCATGGTAAGTCACTTGCTGAATTTATTCCGAATTTACCCAAATTTCTTCGGAAATGTTCGGAAAAATACTTAAGACTCTAAACTCATGCAAAGTAGGAATTATTTGACCTTTTTATGTATATTTTTGTTGCGATGTTTAGGTAAGGTACTTACTTTCGTTTTATTTGTAACACAAATAAGGTAAATCGAATCAACACAGATGGTTTCCTCGTCAAGGATAAAAAAATATAATATAAGTTATAAATGTGTTTAATGGAATAATTATGTATTAGTGAGGTGTGTTTACGAGAAATGCATCTTCAACTCTTAACTAATACGCCAGCTTTGATAAGCTTTCTAGAATAATACTAGTATTATACCTATAATAGGAATAATTATACATATCAAAACGATTGTGATACAGATTACCTACCTCTAATTCACACTCGTCTTACTATGCATTACTTACCAAATGGATTTTACTACGTTTTGCACCAAATAATGTGATTCCTGAAGAAGAAATAGGTGTATAGTTCGAGTGGGCGGAATTCGGCTTTAAAATCCAAAAGCATTAATTACAAATTAAAACCCATAGTTGCTCTCTAGTTTACCTAGTCCTAGTATTCCTTGAAGTAATTTAAATATAGACTTAATACTGAAAAGCCATTAACATGTTTTCTTGCACTTACAAAGCGTGGTGTTTAACAAGCGCACTTTGTAACTTAATTGCGCTTTTTAAAAGTCAATTTACTCTTAAATTTAACCTTTTACTACGTACTTTTTACTACGCAAAAGCAGCGAAAGCCCAGTAGAGACACCAACAGACTGCTACGCAGAAGGTTCGGGTTCGAATCCACGGCGCGCACCGATGACTTTTCGGGGTTATGTGCGTATTAAATTGTTAATTATTGCTTGCTAAACGGTGAAGGAAAACATTGTGAGGAAACCTGCATGTCTGAGAGTTCTCCATAATGTTCTGGAAAGACATGTTAAGTCTGCCGACCCGCACTTGGCCAGCGTGGTGGACTATAGCCTTACCCTTCTCATAATAGGAAGAGTCCCGTGCCCAGCAGTGGGACAGTATAAAGGGCTGGAGATGATGATCATGATGATTTTATTTACGGCTACAGATATTGTATGTTTATCTACTTCTGCATGTCTGTTGAGTTACTTTTCATTATTATTTTCCTCAGTATTTGATTATTATGAAGCTAATGAAATGATAGGCTATAACGACAATATTATTGAATATTTATAGAGGAATCCTAATGCCCAGGAGAACATGAAAGGTTTTCATCAATCATTTTATAAAATGTATGTGTTTCATAAAAAATGCAAAGGCAAACATTTCAAAAATATTTACCAAATCAGATGCAGCCAATTTAGCACTAGGTACTTAAATTTTTTAGTTGTAAAATTTCATTCATTGAACACCATCTTCTCTCTTTTCAAACAGTAGGTACTAAATGTATAACTTGTGCTCAAAATACTAGTCCATTTGTTTCGACTTTTTAATTAACGTCGCTTTCTTGTCTTTAGTAGTTAAGAAGTTAAGTTATTGTAAGGAATAACGTTAAACTCAAACCGGGTCAATATCCAACTTGTATTTGAATTTGAAAGGTTAACTCCCTTGGGAAATAAAAAAATAAATATACCAGCTTTGGAATAAAACTTTTGGCGAGTAAGTAAATACTTTTTCTGAGGTTAATGTTTTTTTTGTTTGTTTCTTCTACAAGTATCGCTAATATTTATATTTTAGACCTTTATGAGTTTTTTATTATTCATACATAACTTGTCTCAATTCCAAGGGTCTAGACTGAATTTCTACTCAGGCTTCCTTACTTGATCTAAAATAAATATATTTTTAGGATTGTTATGATGATTGCTCTTTAGAGGTAAACCTAGCAAGATAATATGCGCACAATTGAATTCTGTGTGTTTTAAATATTTCTCTGTCTTTGTAAATTGTGCGAATATGCTGTCCTGTCTATAGATTATCTTATTAAACTAGTTCCTAGAGCCTTTTATCCTAGCATTTTGATAAAATAGTACTCTCTTAGTAGTTAAAGATCACTCAAGATATTCTTTTAAGAAATATTTTACAACATTTGACTAAGATAATGACACATCGATATTTTTAGGTTTTACTGTTGGTCACTGTTTTTGCTTTAATGCAAGTACCTTTACATACTGGAGGTATGCCGGCGGTAATTTGACACTATAGTAGAACACGCATACACGAAAAATAACTAGGATCTGTCGAAGCCATATGTCCCCACACATTCAGTTTCTCACAACAGATTCTATCTCTTGATGGTTTGTCTGTCCGTCCGTTGTCCAACAAATCAGCTAACAAGTCTCATCGCACGTGTTGCAATCTGTCAGTGAGGTGATTAATATCTCGCTTATTACGGCCGTATCATTGGTGCGGCTGATTTATTGCCGCGCTGGTCAATCCTGACCCTAATTGTTCTGAGATGACTGATCGCTTCATTTGCCAGAGATAGACGACATTATATGCGAATTATGTTATTAAATTTAGGAATTATTAACTTCACTACACACCTAGCTAGTTTTAATAATGCCTGATGTTTAACTGACTGAGCTAGTATCTGTTGGTGAAACTAAAAAAAAATATTTTTTATTCCTATAGTCTATTCCTCATGTTCTCTTGAAAATTTAAAGCCACTGTTATTCCTTGTAACAATTAATACTGAATCCATCCATAGTATGCTCCGTTTTCACAGAAAACGATAGCCACTCCGTTTCCAACTAATTATAATCAGTTAGCGTTTTCACTTTGTCTATCATAGCATCGATGCCTCCATGAATTCATGCAGTTGTTACAACTGAAACTCATTTCATTTTTCATTTTTAAATAGACAATTCCTGCAATAGGACTAAATTCTGTGTCGCGGGGGACTTTACAAACATAGAACTAACATTAACATTTTCAACTAACGGACACAATGAACACCCAGACTCGAAACAGCATTTATGAATCACACAAAGTATTGCCTCGTGTGGGTATCGAACTCACAACACTTCGGCGCAGTGTCAAGCGGTGAGGCGGCCGCTTAATCCACTACGCTAACCGTGCATTCAACTTACTTGCCTCGAGCCTCGTCAGGTACTGTCCATACCTGAAATCGGATGCAAACGCAGTGAATGGCAGATTAATGGGAATGTTGATAGATCCTTAGTATCAGCATTGCTGCAAACAATGCATTCTATGCGCAAAGATTCTAATTCTGATGCGTCCAATATTCTGTCTAAAAATTAAAAGTGTGTATGACCCTGTTCAGTTGATGCTTATAAATAACTTACATAATATTATTCAGACCCGACTATCGTAGTAAGTAAACTTTTTACTCCTCACTATCCCTTGCATCTAATTAAGCATCCATAAAATAAATGTGTAGTGTGTATTTTTATATTTTCTGTTAAACCTAAATAGAAAATATATTTCGGCATTCTCATTTCCCTTAAACTAAATTGTGAACCTTTCTATTTATAGGGTTTGGCCTTGTGTCGGCTATGAATGGCCCGATCCGCGGCGTATAACCGGTATAACCGTATAACCGGTGACTCAGGGATTATCTCTGATGAATAAGCAGCTCCCAGCGGCTTACAAATTGCTATCCATCAATCCACCTGCCAAATAAATTGATAAAGCAAACATCGGTTTAGAATAGTTTCGGTGAGACGAGAAAACAACCTGCTAAACTTTGGGTATTAAATTATTAAAGACGTTAATGTATTTTCCTTATTGATTCCTAAGTTATTTTATAAATCCTGCATAGTGTCGATAATTTGAGTATTATTATCATTATTGTTGATAAGATATCCGAATGCTGGGTATAGGCATCTCTTCATTATTAAAAGGATAAGGCTAGGGAGAATGCTGGCCTAGTGCGGATGGGCAGACTCTACATTTATTTTGAGAATATTATGGATATCTTTGATACATAATTAGGTCTCCTTACCGTGTTTCCTTCACCGTTTAACAAGTGATAAATAACAGTTAATACGCACTTAGCTTTGAAATATCATGTCACCCCGGGGGTTTTTAACTAGAGTTTTTACCAAGAAACAGTTTTTTTTTTTAATTCTATCAAGAACCAAACATGTTTTCGATCCAAAAAGTTGATAAGGTACACAATATAGTTTCGTGAGTATCTGAACCACAAGAATAAACTTCATCGTTCAACTATGTTTGAGGCGAAATGTGGTTTTAAACTTTATTTTGCGTAGCATAAACATATTAGAATCATGGTAAATGTTCAGTATGGAAAATATCCTTCAAAAACTTGGTAACACGGGAACTACAACCGGAGTTTGTAAACTTTGACAAAATACAAGTAAACTTGTTATTTGCCGACAATGTGGGCAAAATGGGCTGAGAATGTATATAAGCTACGATTGTTGGTGCAAGTCTCAGAGTTACGACAGTTTCCGCGAAGATATACCTGAACAATAGAGACTGTGCTGTTTTACAATAGCATTCGAGATTTTATGGCAACTTGTTAATAAACTAGATACAGTTATCAACAAAGGCAAGCAGTTATGTAAAACTTGAAACACAGAAACTCGTAATAAACTCGATAGCTTGTCGTGGTCATCTTATCACTACATAAAGAAAAGTTGCACGCCGCGTCTCGACAGACCGACACCGTTGGTTCTGTGTTAAAATCAAAAATATGGCCGATAGATGTTTATGTTTTCACGAAGAAATAGGTAGAGTTTTTCATGGGTAAGGTTGGGTAATTCATTTGTAAAGGTTTTTGTAAATGATATATTACAGTCTCCACGTAAAGCCCGGACGGGTCGCTAGCTAATTGTAATAGTTTTGTCATGAGTATTAATTCTACTTGTATAGAACTAAAGTCTAGCTATTTAGTACAAGAAGAGTGTCGTTGTTGATTCATAACATGATAGGAACTAATATATTGCCTCGATAATGCATATAATATTGGTGTCCGTTATTTGCCTGTTCGGGAAACTCTTGATGGCACAACAATAATTGTTTTATCTCGAGATGTTCAATTATTAAATCATTTTGAAAGCGAAACTGACGCATAACCCGGTATTGGTATAGACCGGGATTAATAATCGCCAGGCAGAAGAAGAAGAAATATTTGAGACAGAATTGATTCAAAATTTTAATTTTTTTTGTGTCACTTTATTCTATTAAAAGTGTTAAACGCGGTCGTCCATTCTGAGTACAGTAGCTCAGTGTATGAAACATGTTTGAAATTCTAATGTACTGAACTTTGGTGCCTAGAAGTTACGTGAGTAATTTATAATTTATGAAAGTATAATGTCACGATACATTTTTAACAACCCTTTTTATGAGCTTTACACGGAATACGTTTTAAATTACTTTTCTTTACTTTAATTTCGCCCATTAATCTAGAACTTAACTTGAGTCTAATGCCTTTGTATTATGGTCGTAAATATGTTCGTAAAAAATATTTACTTGCTACTTAAATAAAATGACAAGGCTTATGAGAAAAGTCTACCGAATACCACGAAGTCTTAAGATTCTCGATGTGATGACGGATTAAGAATACAAAATATCACTACCTCATTTCATTTTGTGTTGTAAGAGGGCGAGTAAGGAAACTAATACTAAAAAAGAAAATATTATTATCATTGGGAAGAGGCTAAAAGTAGACATCAAACTCTACATCAATCTGTCTATCCAGTGTGGCGTAGCAGACCAGATCGTCCAATTGATACATAATGCTATTGCGATGCAAATTAGGAGTGGCCTATGTCCAGTAGTGAACGGCGAAGAGTGGCAACACAGCAAAAAAGTCAGCAAGTCTTTTTTTTCTGGAATATTTATAATTAAATTTTAATATTACTTGCATAATCCTGCGTATTATATATTATATTTAATAACAACAACAATAATCTATTTTATGCAAATAAGTATCAATTTTACGGAAAGAAACCATATACAAACTATAGAAAATATACACAAAACATAGATGACAACTGTAAAAATAAAATCAACAAGATATGAAATAATATTCAAAGAAGATAAAATAAGAAGAGAATTATGTTGACTAGAGCCAAGGCAGCCGCAGTAGCACGTATAACAGGATGACACAACTGCAACAGGTTGATGTCGCCGTTGAAGAGATAGATGACGAGACTTCTCATGTAAGTACCCAGTACAATGATCGGTTAACCCGGCGAGAATGTGGTGAAAAAAAGTTACACGAAGTATGTGGCAGGGTAAATTTTACCCTTATGTATTAACGCATACTGTGATGCGTTAATAGCCATATTATTTAAAAATGCACTCTTTTATTATTTTTTATTATATTCTTTATAATATAAAATAAAAAAGCTATACGTGATCTATTGTATATTTATTAATTTTACAGCAAACAGGAACGAAGGAATTAACAATCAACAAAAAATAGGAACGCCAGAAACCATAACAAATCTTAAAATTTCTTCTTATTTTATTAATAATTGCATGTTTATCGGTTAACTTATAAAATGTTCTTATAAACAAATTAAATCAACAATATTTAAATCATTCGTAACAGTTCTTTTTTAAGTCTTGAACATTGGCACAATAATTGCTAAAGAAAATCGCATGTTCTTCACAAATGGCTTTTGCACAGCGCTTACAACCATGTTTAGTCTTCCGGTCTTTCTTATAAGGACAGTCACGACATCTGATAGCTCGTCCAGAAATATTTTTTGATGCTGACGTTGAGGATTCACCAAGTTAACCAGAGATACACTGACGAATCTATATCGGATTATTCATTTTAACTTTTCGCTGGCGTAAATATTCGTACACCAGCGACAAGCCTAAATATAATATATATATATAATATAATTATCTATTATACTTGTATGTGTATATATGTATTATATTTTGTATGTATATATTTATAATAATATGTTACTGTTAGTATGCCTATTATTACATATTTATTTAGTGTGATATCTATTAATTATGTTGTTTTAAATCAATATTATTTGTTAAATTACTTTCTGTTTAAGCACCTACTTCAATCATCTCTGCATCACCCAAAGGTTGGCTGGTAGAGAATGCCTCTGGCATTAAGCCCGCCTTTGTGCATTACTTTTTTTGTAATTGTGCAAGAAGTTTAAAATAAAATAAATAAAATAAATTGGAATTTCATCAGCAGGCTCACCCCTATTTTCCTCGTCATAACGATTTTTCACGCTACTGGCAGCCTGCTTCGTTCAGAACTAATTTCGTGGTTGCTACAGTAATGTTGGGTCCCCTTCAAAATTTAATTCGTCGAAAAATTCGTTTAACACTTCCTCTTACATAAATCTGAATCATTCGTTATTCATATTGAAGAAAGACAAAAAAAAAAACATTTGTTATCAGCACTTAAAATCCAAATAAATAAATAAAAACAAATTTCAAAACACATACACCAGCTATGTGGCAGGGTAAAATTTACCCGAGACAGGTTGGCAGGCGTATAACTCCCACGCAGACGCACGCAACCCTAAGATCATCCTACTACCTACCCCGACAATCCCTTACCTGCAGCTACTGAGCGACGCGTTGTTGCTAAAGGCGAAATAAAAAAATAATGGCAGTTTAGGTAATGGGCAGGGTGTAAAAAACCCTGCCACATTCTCGCCGGGTTAAGGAGCGCTTTGGAATGTGCTATTGATGAAATGAAATCCAAATATTCGGCCTCGATTGCCCATGCATAACAAAAACATAGCGCTAGAGGGTGCCCTGGATTCACTATTGTCAATTTATTTTGAGAATAGTGAAAATCTCAGCGATATACAGTCAATCCTGTATTGTGCGGCTGCAGCGGCATGTCGAGTACTACTCGACGGGCCGCTGCGATGCCAGCTTGGCAGCGCAGGATTGAGAGTCGTATCGCTGAGACTAGGGCACTCATTGGCAAGCTGTGTTCTTTTATGCCGGTAATACGCGACCGAGAGTGATGCGCTTTGTGACTCGGGCCTTCGTGGGAACTGGTATCAGTTCCCAAGATTATTTATCTCGAGTTACGGAGCGCATCGACTTTCTGAAACAAGGACTTTATGCATGGGCAAATCGGATTAGGCGATATAAAAAAAGAGTGGATCGCTATTGCCTTAATCGCACATTCCAAAGAGACGAAAAGCGGGTGTATAGGGGATGGGAGCACCCTGATTCCTCGACCAGTAATGGCGATGGGTGACGACCGAATGATGATGCCACTGTTACATTTTGGCGCAGCATTTGGTCGACGCCCGTCAGCCATGTGGAGGTTGATTGGATTGGGGATGTTGAGCGAGCATGTGAACGAATTCCACTAATGGAGCCTATAAATATAACAATCGAAGACGTAGCCCGTGCAGTCCGTCCGTTACAGAACTGGAAGTCTGCGGGACCGGACGGGCTGCACAATTTTTGGCTTAAATGGCTCCGAAGTTCGCATACTTGCTTACCATCTCAATTTCAATCATCATTGAAATCAGGGTCGCTGCCTGATTTTTTAACATCCGGCGTTACCCACCTGCTTTATAAGTCTGGTAGTACCACGGACCCCAAGAATTATAGGCCAGTTACCTGCCTACCAACATTATATAAACTTCTTACATCCATTTTGAGAACGAAATTATCTAAACATATATTTGATAATTCAATTTTATCTGTTTCTCAAAATGGATGTAAGAGTGGGGCTCGTGGTACTAAAGAGCTCCTACTGATTGGCATGGCTATTAGCCAACAAGTGCGCCGTAACCGCAAGAATCTATCGACATGCTGGATAGATTACAAAAAGGCGTACGACTCCGTGCCTCATGCGTGGCTTTTGAGGGTGCTAGAGTTGTACAAAGTAGATACAACTCTATGCACCTTCTTAAGGGCGTGTATGGGGCATTGGAGGGCCGTATCGTGCTATCCAGAGCGTCGATCGATATTGGGTTGCGGGGCTCCAATAAGGATCGAGCGAGGTATATTCCAGGGTGACATCCTGAGTCCTTTGTGGTTTTGCCTTGCCCTGAACCCCCTAAGTACCTTGTTAGAGGCTTCAGGGCTAGGCTACTTAAGTCCAACTGACTGGGTTACTTAAGGTAACTGAAACCTTTAGTAATTCAATCAGGATGGAATTTGGTGTGGATAAATGTGCGGTCATGCATGTGAAGAGAGGCAGGGTTATGGAATCTGCAGGGATACAACTCTCAGATTCCATACAACTTAGATCCCTCTCCCTGACCGAAACCTACAAATACCTGGGTATGGCGCAGTCTTTGAATATTTCTGAGACTGACATGAAACAGACGTCGCAGGCTCGTTTTTTTGGTCGCCTGAAAAAGGTACTCAACAGTCTTTTATCAGGTGGCAACAAGGTGTGGGCCTGCAACGGGTGGGCCATGCCAGTCTTAATGTATTCCTTCGGCATACTCAGGTGGACCCAGACTAAACTAGATGCCCTGGATAGAAAAGTCCGTTCAATGCTGACTGCATCTCGGATGCATCATCCACACTCGTCAGTGATGAGGCTGTACATCCCGCGGAAATGTGGGGGTCGAGGCCTTTTATGTGCAAAGACCCTCCATAACCGCGAGCTGTGCAACCTCCGAGAATATTTTCTGCAGATGAGTGTTGATGTGCATCGTGATGTAGTCGCAAATGATACCGGACTTACCCCGCTCGCTCTGGCTAAAGAGAACTGGCACAAACCTGCAGTACTTAGTACTGAGGACCGACGGGAAGTATGGAGGGGCAAGAAGCTGCATGGACGATTTTACAGAGCCTTATATGGACCAGATGTAAACTTTAAAGCTTCTGTTTCCTGGCTACGATTCGGTGATCTCTTCGGAGAAACCGAAGGTTTTGTTTTTGCAATTATGGACGAAGTTGTCATGACAAACAACTACCGGAAGTATATTCTGAAGGATGGGACGGTTGACATATGTCGGGCGTGTCACCAACCCGGGGAATCCCTCAGGCATATAGTGTCCGGTTGTTCTAGTCTTGCCAACGGTCAGTATTTGCACAGAGTGGCCAGGATAATCCATCAGCAACTAGCCTTTAAATATAATCTTGTTGGTTCAGTGGTACCGTATTACAGATATTTGCCCGACCCAGTTCTCGAGAATGGTCGTGCATTATTTTACTGGGATCGGTCTATCATTACAGGCAGGACTATTGTAGCCAATAAGCCTGATATTATAGTGATAGACCGAGCAGAGCGACTCGCAATGATAGTCGATATCGCCAAGAGCCTCGACCAACGTCTAAAGAGGCTCGCACTAGGCAGCTGGATCAAGTTCTTGATTCAGAAGGCAGTTCTTCTCGACACGGCGCGCTTCGTAAGGAAGTTCCTGTCTTTGATGCCCTAACCACCGGTGGTTTGGCCCCTGTACCCGACAATGGTGGGTCTCCGTGGTCCCATTTATATTTTCAAATGAAATTTTCTTTTTTATGTAATGTAATTTTAAAATATTAATGAAACCATGAGAGAAGTGATAAATAAAGAACATAATAATAATAATATTCTACCACATACACACATCACCATCTAGTCCCAAACTAAGCAGAGCTTGTACTATGGGTACTAGATAATGGATAAACATACATATATACTTTTTTTTGTAAATACATACATATTATACATAGAAACACCCAGACCAAGACAAACATCCATGTTCATGCACACAAATGTTTGACTTGAGCAGGAATCGAACTCGCGACCTTCTACGTAGCAGTCGCTGATGTCGTAAAACTAGCAATATCAAACTTCATTTGAACACTACTTGTTTGGTATGACGCCTGATTGCCTCTTCATTGAATTCGGCATATCATTGCCTTTAATAAAAATATGTTTCTGGGACTGGATTACAGATCATCATAATAGCTAACTGTTACATCAACTATCGATAATAATAAAAACATAAAAAACATGACGCAAAAAACCCAACCTAAAACAACAACTCGCGAAAACCATAAGTTACTTAACCAACAACAATACTAATAATCGCAATTACTTAAAACCAACAAGACTCCAATTCAAACATTTATTCCAACTCTCTACAAGTCTATAAATCTTACCGACAACGCACAAAACAAAAAGGCAGGAGGTATTATTCAAAACAGCGCGCGACACGACGGCGACGTCGTCGCGTCGCGTTATTGCGACAGGTGCGCGAGAAGTGCGACATTGGGACATCGGCTTGTCGCTTTGAATTATTCATGTTACGCGACACCGGACAGTGGTGGTAACTAAATATTTTGCTTGTACATACCGCCTGCTTTGAAGGTATTTGAAAGAGGTATGCTGTTATCAATGTGATGTGTAATTGATGTATTGATAACTGTGGCTTATATGAAATTTATGTGCCTATCATTGATGAGGGTTATTAACGCGATTACGCTATTTTTATTTTTACTTAACCAAATAGTCTTGACAATTCATCCAGGTTACACAAGTCAAGACCAACAGGCTTAACTAATGGTTGATGTCTTATTTAAGGGGTGAAAAAAGGCCGAAAATTTCAGTTGAATTCAATAAAAGATTCAATATAAGAGATCACCCATTTAAAAACAGTAATAATTCAGTGGAGATAACAACAAACTGCTACGAAGAAGGTATCGGGTTCATAACCACCTCGAGCACCATTGTTTTGTCGGAGATTTGTGCGGATGACGACGACAATATGACATGGTTTTTGGTATTGGCATTTCCTCCCTCCTTTCAAAGGAGAGGCCTAGTCCAGCAGTGAACTATTAAAGGCTGATGATGATGATTGGTATTTACATACCACAGAAGGCTTGACGTTTCGGCCAGGTAACACTAGTCGAGATCATAAGCAGGCTGAACCATATGGTTGATAAGCATGTTAGTGGTTAGAATAGGCCAAAACCTCATTTCTAGTCAAAAATAGTCGGAGAATTAAAAAACATAATTAGTGATCTCACAATATTATACCAAATATATTGTACTTCTGGAGTCACTGATCGACATATTATATCAATCCATAAATAAAACGCACTTGAAAGTTATTTGCACAGACAATTAAATACGCTCGAACAAAGATTATAAACTTCACCAACAAAAGTCGAATAAATTCTAAAAACATTTTAGTAAAACAGAGCTGTTTATATTCTAAAAAAATCTAAGCAGTAAAAATAAAAGACATCAGTTATTTACTCGTTATATTCTCGAATGTTCATCATTTAACAGCCAATATTCGCCATAAATATTAATAGGTAATACCTTAAAGCTTTGCTAAAAGATTGGCGAATAAACCTCCGGATAAAACAATATTTGCTTAGACCACAAATATTTGTGATCGGCGGGCTTGACTCAAACATTCGTTGTTTGGTTAACGGTACGCCGTGCAAAGAATATTGCTGCAAAATGCTTTACCTTTTACCTTTTTGTATGTAGTTACAGTTTTAAAGTGTTTAATGTTTTCTCTTGTTAGCTATGCTTTATGCTTCTTATATCGGGAAATAATAATCATATTTTGAATTTGCTTGATATATGTCTTACACAATAAAGCTGAGCATTTGACATCATTCGCACACCTATACCAGACCCACAATCACTTTCTGTCTAACCATTGTTTATCCGGAAGATACTCCGTACTCTACCTAACCAGAACATTGCGCCATCCATGTAGTCAAGATGAGGCGATCATTACAAAAATGTATGGTTCATTAAACATGCATGACGTATTTTGTTCCTTAATGCCACCTCACGGGAGACAAACAGCCTTTGTAACGCACATAATAAGTATATTGCGCTGTTTATGCGCCTGATATCTTAAATAAATGATAAACCATTTTGTATAAAGTGTCATTCATCACTTCGTTGAAATGTTCGCACTTACAAGTTGAACAAATGGATTAAAACAAAACTAAAAACTTTGTATCTGCAGACTTGCAAGAGTTTCTGAATAAATAAGATGTAATGTATAAATGTTCAAAGGAATTCTATTTTGTTTGTTTTGATTTTGAATGTAAATTAAAATTCCACTACAATAGGCATACTTAATCTCGGCTAATACCTGATGGATACATTAACCAAAATGTGATTCGTCGTAAAGCGTTGCTTATATACCCCGCTGCTGCACATAGGTATATTGTAGTGATGAGAAGTGTAAGACCATAGTCTACCGCAGTGACCAAGTGCAGGCCGACAAACCACCATATTGTTCGACAACATTATGGAGAACTCTCAGACATGCATGTTTCCTTACCATGTTTCCTTCACCGCTTAGCAAGCGATATCGTCATCCTAGCGCTGTCCCGGTTGCTATGCTAGACCCTCGCCTTAAAGCATAGGGTCCAATTTCTTTATACACCGTCACCGTTTGGGAAGCGTAAATAGTTAACAATTTAATTTAATAGTGCTAATAATATATCTCAAAGCGCACATAGCTTTAAAAAGATGTCGAACATTCGAAGAAGTCTCAAAACCCTCTTCGTAACAGTCCAACCTGCTATCTCCAGTAGCCTCTCGCTGTCTTTTCCTAAACTCCCACTAACCATAACCATAACATTGACTCAAAACACCAACAGCAGTTTCCAAAAACATCACAAATGACGCTTAGTCCGCACTATCAGTACATGAGCTGCGAAGTAAAGAGTTAGTTTAACCAGCGCAGCGTGTTGACTTGCGCGCGTCGCTCGGACGACAAACAACAGTGTTTGTGAAGGAAATGGAGCGGACACTACTTGAAAAGCTAGCAATCTGAACTTGGATAAGTAATGTTAAATGTTTAACGGCCGGTTTCAATATTCGATCTATCCATAGTTTTAGATATTTGAGATACATTTTCCACATCTTGTATTGTATAGAGACAATGTCAACTATTGATCTCAAATGTGATGATGATCTATGGATAGATTGAATATTGAATTCATTGGTAAGTATGATAATGCATCCATCTGAAATATAAATGCGAAAAATGTTTGTTTGTTTCACCTTTATCTCACAACAGAGTAATATTTTTGCATGATTATTGTATGTGGAGATAGTTAGGAGGCTGCACTGCTAACAGTAGGTTTGTAATTTTAGCTATTTATATTTCCATAGTTTTGCTTCACTGAGAATAAAAGCATATTAATCTACATATTAGCATTTATGAGTAAATCCTCGTTTAAGTAGAGCTTAGCATTGTTGCTATATTAAACTAAAACAATAATAACACAATAGGAATGCACACGAGTTGAATTACAGTTTAAATACAACATCGAACCAATCAGGTGCATGTTCCACTTGCGTAAAATTGTGCGCGGTTCCGCACAAAATTATGTGTAAAATTGTAGTGAAACATATTACCATATTGACACACCAAGATAAATTCTATTATAACTAATAAATGGCTCTGATCGCGAAAATAATTATTATATTACTATTTGTGATTTTATGAGATTTTCATATTATATCAGATAAAAATACACTATTTTGAGATATTTTATTTTAAATTTGCTGTAAGTAATTAAAATCTATACTTTTAGTTAATCTAAGTCGTAGAAAAAGAGTCCTGTTTGAAGTGCAGCCGATGAGATTCGATCCTACTTCTTGATCGACAGTAGATGAATAATAATTATCTCCAACAATGAACTTTCCTGGGAAGCCAACCTTTACTGGGTAGTAAATCTAACCCTTAGCGCGGTGCATTGCATATCTTTTAAGTAATAAAGACAAACCCCCGCTGCTCACACGATAAGCATCGGTCGCACTGTAAGCGAGTTGTACAAATATCAAATGGCGGATTACAATACAAGGGTGTTGGCTATCGTGACAAAGTAATTACTATGAATAAGCTTTATTACTTCAAAATTTATATAAAAACCATTCAGTATTTTTAGCCCGAAAGAAGGACAAACTTACAACCAAACACTTTAACATTTATAATATAAGCATGAATAATATTTTGAACCTAGTGTTAAAAAGCTAAAGAGATTTTGTTAGGACTCTTCCTACTTACTCGAGTCCGATACGAAGGTAATGATGAAGGCGAAATGTCTATGCCTACTTAGGTATGCATATTATAGTTCTGGTACAATGCATGGTAAGCCTTAAAAGAACATTATTATAATGATCTTTTGGCAACGAGCAGATGGAGCGCCTGATTACCGCTACCCATGACACATAGAAATGATAGCCTCTAGAGGAATCACAAGTGCGTGGCCGCCATTTGGATTGTGAAAAGAAATAGGATGAAGAGTGGCGTGAGGAAGAAGGTACAGGGAATGTTGGCACTCTTACTCACCGAACAAAAGGCAACAGTATGAATGCTGTTACTTCAAGTCAATTTTCTGTGAGAGAGAAGTACTTCCCTGGTCAAGCTGGCCCATTCATGCAAGGCTCTGAAATCAGTAAAACTCTACCTATAAAAATTTAAATAAGTGTCACCTTTAAAGTGTAAACCATTTTTCTTACTAGAAGTATTGTATAAAAACAGTAGGTTTAATATATGATGCCATATATTTTTTTAAATACATAGCAATCCAATGTATGTCCATCATATTTCAGAATTAAATTTCGCGATGAGTTATAAATTAAATATAACTTGGATCGGTCACGCTGCATTATAAATAAATATTGTAAAATATTGCATGTGAAATATAATCGTATTAACTGTAGTAAAAGTCGAGTATGTCATATAATATAGGTGTATATACCCGCATACAACCGCAATTAAATTATGTCCGCCCTTCCTTAAGTTATCTGATATTCTTTATTGTACACCAAAATAAAGTAAATTTATAAAGTGAATTTTAAAACTACTATTTATGTACAATCGGCCACCTTACCGCCAAGAGCGATTTTTTCCAGGCAAACAAGGCATGCAGTCAAGGCAAACATTATTCACAACAGTTTACCGTTGTTCAACCTCAAAGAAGAAACACATTATAAATATCGCTGATCATAAACTCGACCACAGTCACACAAAAGCTTTACTCACTTCTACCGAGACATGTTTGCACCGTCTTCCAGGACCTTATGAATATTGCTCCGATATTGCAGCTCAGATATTCATATTGTGATGTCGTCGGCAACTTTTGTTTCAGAGATATAAACTAGAGGTCGTCTATTTTGTTGTCTCGTTCGTGCCACGGTTTATGAACGGTATGTTGCAATCGTTCAGAAAGGAATTTATTGCATTAAGGGTGCTTCCATATTTTTGTACCGCGTCGTGGATGCGCTTGTTTGTGAAAGGATCGCGAGTTGTACGCGCATATTGTGTAGTGCTCTCTATATACAAGGTGATTTCGCGTACTGACTCGTGTGATAGTAATATATGTACTTACAACGTACCTGAACTGTGCTATATCCTTCTAAGTCAGTAATATAGGAGTGAATTAGTCTGTATGGTCGCAAAATGCACGCATGCACTAAACGGTCCTTACCAAAGTTGCGCGCGTGCTTCAGTTTTTGGAAACAAGACGTGCGCTTCTCGTGCTCCGTACGCGAACGGCTCATTCACGGCGTACTTGTATGTGAAAGCGCATCATAATAAAGTCGTGACTACGCCGTTACAACCGGTGAGACATTAAGTTCAGGACCGCCTGAGGATCAAAACGAGTTCTCCCTGACTCTGAGCTTCTATTAGATAATATTTGACAGAAAAACCAACAAAGCTTTTATTCAACCCCGACATTGACAGATAAATCTCAGCCCCTTACACTAGCGGTACCCGGAGACGCTCAAAATAAACAAAAGCTGGTACTATACAGCTGATAACACAACTATTAAAGCTACAGATCCGTTGTCACTGTCGAGTCCTATATTATTATCTATTGTTCCAATGTTTGTAAGTCCCGCTGCAATTAGGCATTATCTCCAGTATTGCGCTCGGAGTAATAGGACCTATAAACAGCAACTACGTTGCCCGTTTAAAAATGTTAAGGCCAAATAACTAAACATAATAAAACTAAGAAGTCTTAAATGGGAAAGTGGTGGTTAATTTTCTAA
The DNA here is from genome assembly GCA_944739405.2 of Euclidia mi. Taxonomy (NCBI): domain Eukaryota; kingdom Metazoa; phylum Arthropoda; class Insecta; order Lepidoptera; family Erebidae; genus Euclidia; species Euclidia mi. The sequence goes on from OX123201.2 coordinate 5,147,363, forward strand.
CTAAGAAACGAACTGAACGGAATAATACATTGTAGTCTTAAAAAGATTTTGGTGGTTATGTTTCCCAATAAGACTTTGCATGACTTTGGAGAACATTTCTTGCCAATTATTATGAACCGGCACCTGTTGACGCAGAAGACCTACGCTTTTTTATTGCTGCTGTTGGCAGACGAGCTAACGAACTTTCTGATGGTAAATCTTTACCACTGCTCATGGACTTCGCTAATTTCAAGGGTATACACAACAAAGGCGCTGCCAGAACAAAGCAGGCTTCCTGCAAAGTGGACGGAATATCTTCTTAGAAGCGGGTGAAGTGGTTAGATGTGGGCGGCACAAGACCGGTCTGTGTAGAAACTTAGAAGAGGTTTGTTTATCTTCAGTAGTGGACGGCTTTTGACTAAATTGATATTGATCATCATCTTATTCAAATTGAAGAAGGAAAAGCTGCTATATAGTGATTCTGAAAGAGACAGAGCTAGGTCCTCGGCGCGCTCACTCACACAGCGAAACGAAGCAATACAGATTATATTGTGTATGAGAAATTGATGCCAAGCTCTAAAACGTACCGAAGCTGAACTTAAGACTATACTTACTGTTGTTGCTATGAAACTAGCAACAAAATAATAAACAATTGGGATTAAATGTAAAAAGTATTTATTGAAATTAAACAGAGTTAGTGATACCTATATAAATAACTGTTTAAAATTAAAGCAGAACTTATCAAATTGGAACGCTATTTGTAAACTGTTTAGAAGCGTCATTTACAATGTGCGTGAGGGATTAATTATTCCCGACGCGCGACGGAGAGCGGAAGCGAGCTGTAATGAGTAGTTTAAATAAAATCAACTCTGTTACCATTTATACTTTAAATTTATTACCTGTACTTTATACAGGCTGCAAGTGTAATTGACCCTAATTGCAACTTAATAATTTAATGAAAAATGATTATGTCAAGCGAGCCCGAGCAGTATTTCAATTATTATTGTTCGGTTTATATGGACTTAATGGTAAGCTTTTATATGTTTACACGAAGGTATGAAGACTTTATCTGGCCTATAAAAGCCCAAGAATATAGTCTCTTGGCTAGTGATCCACACCGCTAAGTTGGTCGTCACTTCTATTGCCGCTCTAGTGACCAACAGACCAAATCAAATAACTTTGGATGGACGGATACCTTTGTAAAAATCGTACTCACAATACTCTTCGCAGTACTATGCGGTGGTGCTACAAATATACTAACTTTATCTGTCATTATTCTTCCATGGAATACAATTTTTTTTAAATTGCAGTGAAGAGTCAACCAGATCTAATTATTTTTTTATTTATTACCGAACAATAAAAAGGAAAATACAGTTTCATTAATTATCACAAAATAGTTTATATTGTATGTTAGTATATGAGGAAATTCAGCGTGAAAACCATCACAATTCCCAAAAGAACAACCCACATGTTCGGAGTCCCAGCCTCGGGCGATACGATGTCGTATAAATCCCGGTTACCAAGCCAAGTCGACGCAAACATTTTCGGAACAGTCGGTATGTTTTTAAGAGTCCCTTCACACTAGGATAGGCGTTCGATGAGCGTTTCCCTGTAATTCTAAACATTATCTTCTTCGTGTCTTGTCAATGGCCATTTAAGTAGTGTGTGACCAATAATTTGCCACAGCTACGGCGTTGTTTGTTGCCCCGTACAGCTCGGCCAAAGAGCACTTATTTGGACAGGAGGGACAGGACAGCAAGTGTGGCATGTCCTGCTCTGTAGCCCCGCATCCACACCGCAGAGAGTCCTTACTATTAAATTCTACGACGGTAGCGTTGCGTCAGCGCAGCATTCAATTTATTTCAGAGAAAACGGGCCGGTGCAGATAGAGCATAGCAAAACTAAGAGCATTTTCACTAACACACATTTTTTGCTATAGACTTTTTCTCATTTTGCACAATGTTCATAATCAATGAGCGGCGAAAGCCTAGTGGTGTACGTAACAAACTGCCGAGACGATTGTGTCCGGTTCCGTACCCAGGTACCCCGGGCACACACATTTGACTTCTCGTTATGTGTGCATTAAAAGGTTAATTATCGCTCGCTTAATAATGTGTCCGGTAGATGGCAATAGGCTCGCCCACTTTTACATTGATACCGAAACATAGCTGGCAAAGTGTGGGTGTGTTACACCTCTGCCTATCCTTTCGGAGATAAAGGCACGAAGTTATGTTATGTTATATGTTCAAAACCAATTAACACAACAAACACTCGCGGACATAATATATAGAAATAAAGTGGAGGTATAAATTGATTTTGAACATTATTCGAAATGAGTACAATGTTGATAATAATAGTTTCAGTAGTAAATGCTCTTTGTTATAATTATCTGCGCTGACTCTAAGGTACGCGGCGTTGTCGCAACGTTGGCGCCGCGCAAATGCTCGTCGATCGCCTTACGCTCGACAAACGTTTGTGTGAAGAGTCTCTTATAAACTGTCTTTTCTTTGGACGTTTTGTTCAATACGCTGTTCGTTTGTTTTATGTCCGGGTCACGTGTAGACTGCGTATTGCTTGCGTTGCTCATATGTACTGAACACTCTTCGCTTCATCGCTTCTTCAACTGTCGTGTCAGCTACTGTCAGTTATAGGTACCTATTCCAGAGTCACATTACTTAGAGATTAGCAGCATTTGCAACACATACAATTAACACCGCGCCGTTTGTTTTGAATCCAACAACTGTTTGTGTAATTCACAAATAGTTACTTCCAGACATGGTTTTCTTTGCGTCCTTTGCTTCAAAGTTAGTAAAGTCTTCGACACGATAGGAACATATTGCGAGCAGCGTATTAAAAAAAGAGCTATTATATGCCATTCTTAATATTACATTACACTCTATTACAATGTAATCAATAAATAATCTTTAAATGTTGTACATAAAAATCTTTAAAATTAGTTGCAGTTTTTACGGCTAGAATTGTCTATCTGCGACCACGACTGACGCAAACCGGTCAATACGTTACGAAATAAAGAGGTCTATTTATATCTATACTCATAAACATAAGTATTTATTCATATGTACATATATGTATTTATACTTATAGATACTTAAAATGTGTACATATATATAAAATGTACATATTTAAATATAATTATCTATAGTTTAAGTAGTAATAGGTACCCTTATATAGAAATTATTATCTAATACCAGATAATTATTTTATAATAATCACGCACCTACTATCAACTATCTCTGCATCACCCTAGGTTGACTGGTAGAGAATGCCTAAGGCATTAAGTCCGCCTATGTACCACATATTTTTTTGTGTTGTGCAAAAAGTTAAATAAATAAATATAATATCTTTTATGCTCATCTTATTGCGCTGAATTCCTTAAAATAGACTTGTGTGACATATACGAACCGTGAAAGTTCACAATTGCTTATTCTGTAATTCGTATTTGAGATGACGTTTTACCTTTTTTATTGACTGTCATAGCAAAATTCTGCTTCATAAAAGGTCCTTTCTCTGTGTTAAAAAATAAAATCCCAGCGAACATCATAACAGAGACATACTGTGTGTTAGATAAGAGGGAGATGCATTATAGTGAAGGGAGAAAAAACGTGGTTTAAGAAGGAAAGGCTGATATACAATTTATATTTTATATTAATTCCTAAGCCATATACCGCCCAACGTAAAAAAATGAAATGTATACATTTTAATGCAAATACATCAAACACTAAGGGCCGATTTTTCAATCCTCAGATAAACAACCAGATAGTATTTATTCTGAGGATAGCGTAATATTGCGTTTTTCAATGGTCAGATAGGGTTTATTCGTCGAATAAATCACCAAACTAAGGAATAAATTTAACTGCCCGATCCTCGGTCAGATAACAGTTTATTTGACTGTTAAGTTGACGTTGAGATACATTTGGTTGGATTTTGGGCGTGGTATATATATTACGAAATATGGAAAATATGGTCATTTATATATTTTTGACGACGCAACAATTGAAGGGCAGGCTATTATAAACGAATAGGTATATTTATCGACCTAGAAGGTGATACAGAATTGTAAGAACGCGGGGCGATCATTTTAATACCTATATTGGATTCAATGGAGAGCTGATATTATGAAATAGTGAAACAAATCAGATAGCATGTATATCAAACATTTATTATACCTAATACACACATTTATGGCATACAAATACAGACTTATATTTTCAAAAACGAATAACAACTTAAATACCTAGGTCTCACTCACAATTTCACTAAAGACTAATTTACAATTATTCAACTACCAAAATTTATATCATAATACATTATTACGTACCGTAACAGTAATATATTATTACGTTCATAAGTCTTAAATGGTACTTAAATGTAAAGATGTCCTGTTATGTTAAAACAGATGCCCAAAATTCTTTCTTTGGTCACGCTGGGAGCGTTAGCTCCTTTTTGAAGAGACCATTTCTTAGACTCTCGTATTTAAGCTTTAATTTTTGGCACTATCGGTTATTTGTAGGCACACCACATGAATTAAAAGCACTTTCTGTCTTTCCACGCACATTCCTTGTCCTGATTAGTTACCGCATCAGTCGTTTTAATTTCTATAATATACTTGTATTTTTCTATTAAACTTACTAGTAGTTGAATGTCTTTAATCTCGCATTCAAATTTGAGGAACGCTGGCATTGTTATTATAATATAATTTGATTGAAAACGAACAGCACAATACTCACAAATTCCGCGAAAATACCACAGTCCAAACATACATAAACAAACAGAGCCCCGAAATAATGACAACTATCATTTTGACAGTTAGAGCAGGACAGGCAATAAAGCTTCTGTTTCCTGTCCTGCTCTAATTTCCTGTTCTGCTCTTACATGCACTTTTCTGATATATTTGTTTCACCTCTCTGAAGTTAGTGACGGGTACGATGACGTTATTCGGTCAGATAGTTGCCCACGGAATAAAAGACTATTGAAAAATTGACACAAGTTTAACGGACTGATAAACAGTCCAATAAATTTATCAGTGGAATAGTTATTCATCTCTTTATCTGAGGATCGAAAAATCCGCCCTAAATCCTTTAAAGAAACCGTTATCTAGCGAACTGTTCTAAATCCAAATATAATTCCACCGTTCGAAATTCGAATGTAGGAGGAAAGGGAAACGGTCGGTAATGAAATATGGCAGGCTGGCATAGGATCGCGGATATAAAACATAAAATTTTCATCCGATAAAGTACCCGGGATATTATGGCGAGAATCCCAAATGAGATAAGTATCTAAGTTTCTATACATGCACCTAACTTACCACTAACGACAAAATCCCAAAAAACCCAAGTACCAATTGAAGCAAAAGGAATGTTGTTTTGGTAGATATTTGATGAATATATTTGTCTACGTGTGAGATTTAGACAACTCTACTACCGGTTTTGATAGAATATTTTGGGCAAGTAATTTGGTTTAGAGCACGAATACACATATGTATTTAGTTATGATGAGATACTTACTTTTACTGCATGAGTTTACTCCTAGTCTTATAGTTTCACTTTATGACTTGTTTGTAACTTTATAACGATAATAGAGATCAATTTTGATATGCCATTTGGGGACAAACGGATCGGAAATTGAAAGCTCCCTCTGACCGAGTGCGTTTACATAACAACGCCTTTTTTAATATTTTGTATAGGCTTTATTAATTGACATAAGGTCCATACAAAATATATCAAATAGGTATCTCTAATAGTCAAATCCAATGTTGGATCGAACACTGAATTCGGACGTTGCAGAAACCCGAATTACTACATATCTGAAGCTCTGCAAAAAGACGTTTATTGGTAATACACCAGATTATTTTGCAGTTCCTTCACAGTCGTCTTTACAACACATATTATAGACTAATAGTGGCTTGCCCACCGAAGCCCATTAAAGGCCTTAAGAGATTATCGTCCACCGTCTTGGCAGATAACATCATTCCCTTGATAGCGTTTAAAGGATAACTCCACAGAAATGCCTTAATGGTAAGTCCGATAAAGCTAATTGTTTAATGATTCTTTTCTTATTGCTTCTTAATTAGACGCCAGTTAAGTTGCTTGGTTTCCTTATTTATTAGAAATTATTTGGTGACAAGAGAATTGGTATTCGTTTTCATATGAAATGTTTAACGTAGAATGGGTTTTTTGGCACCCCAGTCAATATTTTAAGTAGAGGTACTTGTTGGAATTGAAAATACTTGTTGGTTTCGAAGAATAAGAATGCCTAATGCAGTCTTCTTATTTTTCTCTAAAACCTACGCACACGCAAATATATCTTGTACCTATATTATTACCGTTATCACTGCTTAATATTGAATAGGCGTAACGTTCAACATCCTTTAGCGGACAAAAATGAAATGGAAAATTATAATATGCTACAAAAATTCAACGTCATCAAGCAGGACTTAAGCCGGTGACTACGAAAAACTGTGCTATCTCTTAATAAAAACATTTAAACATATTTTAGACATGTCTTCTAATGTGCAACTTAAAGCAAAGCAGAGTTGCCAGTTAGTAGTTGCGATCCAAAAGGGAATTTGTAATCATTATCAATACAAAAAGGATAGTCTACTAGGATGGTGAGTTCTACCGTAAAAATAACGATGGACACTACAAAAATTTTCGGGTGCCTATTTTCCGCACATAATAAATATGAATCTGGGGCCAAAATTTATTACATGACAAGAACGCTTCTTTATAAAAGTTATAAAACAGAAAAATTAGGAAATTCTCAGTAGCAGCATCGGAGTCTGGTAATGTGCCCGGTACGACAATAGGCTCGCCGCCTATTACGTGGGACCTAAAATTCCTGGCAAAATGTGGGTGTAATATTACACCTCTGCCTACCCCTTCGGGGATACAGGCGTGAGTCTATAAATAATAAAATAAATAAAACAGAATAGATACAGCCTGTATCCGTCAAAGAAACAATCACCTTAGGCAGAATAAGTAGCTCGCCTTAAAATATCTCGAGAAATCTTCTAAATCTTAGCCGGCTTGTCATAATAACATTGTAGGGAAGTAAATTTTATAACACAAATAAAAGCGGCTTAGCTCTTAGTGTTGCCAATCTGTATATAAACGACTGATTAGACAGAAGTTGTTGGAAATGTATACAGTTTCGTATAAAATATACTTAATGGAGAAAGCTGTGATTGAATTGCGTGTATAGTGAATCAATTAACTGATAGATATGTTAGCGGTGTATGTAAAGTACTTAATTGGTATTTGGACATGGATATGCGAGTGACATTGAAGAGTACCGCCTTGTAGTATATTATGGAGTATGTTAAAATATCCAGGTTGTCTTATGATATTTCCTGCAACAATTGTCAATTTCAGAAAAATAGAGCAGAAAAATGTTTTATGAAATTAAGAAAGTTAAACATGAATTTTTGGAAAAACTATGAAGTCGAATTTGGAGACTTAATTAAAATTAAACTTTTTGAGGACTTCAGTCTTATATCGTATGTACACGATTTCATTTTATAATAATCACTATGCAGCGATTAGGACACTATTTGTGACCCTTCCTATTAATAATATGTAGTTACATTGTTGGGTACGTAAAACCGTCATGACATACGTCTAAAGCATTTATCTCTGGTATAAATAGTTATTTTCATCGTAAATTTAATGGTTCTATTTAAAAAGTAATGACATTCAAGTCTGTATATCTCAACCGTATCATTTCAGCTTTTTCAATAGATATCCGAACCCAAGATCTTTAAGGATCGTCTTTAAAAAATCAGCAAGTCCCGTGACCCAAATCCGATATCTTAGATTTAAACGGCTTAGAAGAAATTTGTCGACGTCTTGTAAAGGCGCACAGAGGTCTCACTTAATAGTTCTGCTATTATGACTATCAAATTTATACTATAATAGGAAATACTTTTTTATTTTGCCTGTATTTGAAGAGGTAGAAATGTTTTTCCACTGGAAAAATAAACATCTAAAATTGTTAGGGGTTTCAGTTACTAACTAGCTAGTGACGAGTTTTAGTTTCTAACTAGTTATGAGTAAAGTTTAAAAAAATACTATGTACTAACAAAATATTTTGATGCCAGATAACAATGTTAACTTGCCAAACTTGCAGCAAGTTTAAATTAAACTTGCTAGTTTCACTGTGACAAACTTGCATGAAGTTGGTTTTCAAAGGATTTGGATGATGACGAGCGCAGGTTGGTGTTCGGTCGACCTCCTAGATACAGCAGGAGGTGCTCGACGACCAGCTGTTGTCGGACCACCAACCTGTGCTCGTCATCATCCAAATCCTTTGGAAAACAAACTTCATGCAAGTTTGATGCAAGTTTGTCACAGTGAAACTAGGGAGTTTGATTTAAGCTTGCTGCAAGTTTGTTGTTTTCCTATGTTTTTTCATATTTTATTTTATGTACACTGCTGAGTGAAGCTGCCTTTATAATTGAAAAGGCTTCAGCGTATGTAATTTGCCCATGTTATGCTTATTTAATAGTAATATTAATAATGTTTATTTTATCCAATAAAATGTTTGTGCAGTTCGGTTGAGAGTTTTCCATGTTTTAATAAAACGCGCAATAGAGGATTACCAACGAACAGAATATAAAATAGCAATGTTTGTCACTGTTATTATTCACTTAGAGACTTTTAGAAAGTTGTTTTGTATTGGTGCAGGTTTGAGGACATTGTTATATCTATGTGTCAAACTGTTTTTGAAGTACTTACCTATCCAAATATAATATACTTACAACAAGTATTTTTCCCAAGGGAACCTCAGCACAGTTTCGCCTGATTTAAATATTGTTAAGTAAAATTCTAGGTGTACTTGACAGGACCCGCAAGCACCAAAAGTCAGGCCAATATTGAGCGGGATCGTGTTAAAATATCCTATCCACGATTTGCGCCAAGCCATTTCTCATACCCGGATTAAATATAACAAGAAGTATCACATAAATATCAAAACCCGGGTGTTTTGTTGTTTGTCATTCCATCTAATCTCAACGGACTGGGCTGGCATTCGACGATAGAGTTTTATAATGGCGCTGATACACTTGAGCATTCACTTGTAAGAGAACAACGAGCATTCGCCATTTTTAGTTCTGTCGAACTGAACAACAAACCGAGCCAACATTGGTACGAAAATTTTCACGATCTTTCTAGCGAATCCTTTAATTAGCAAAAAGGTTAAAGCAAATTTATTGTCCATTCGCTATAATGCTCGCCAGAACGCTCATTAGAATGCTCGCTAATATACACGTGTTTAACATAATATAGCATAATATAGGGGTAGGCAGAGATGTATTACAGACCCGCACTTCGTCAGTTATGTTTCGGTCCCAATGGAATAGGGGGCGAGCCTATGTCATCTACCGGGCACACTATTAAGTGAACGATAAATATTTAAATCATCATCTCAGCAGTCCGTTACGTACACCACGGGGCTATCGACTACGCTCGTTTACTTTCCTGATTTTTAACATTCGCATAAATGTTCATTACAGGAGAATGCTCAAGTGTATCAGCACCATAAGGGTCTGTCAGGAAATATACCATTTTTATCCCGGACAGGCAGACGACCCCGGTTTTGCCCGGACAACCTACAAGCGAGGCCCGGTATCAACCTACAGAGCTATGATCCGGACATGAGGGAGAAATAATAAACACAATGGGGGATTAAGCCCGTCCTTTTGATGTTTTCGATATATTTTTGTAAACAAAATGCGTCGGATTTTCTAATGGTCAGAATAAGAGGATTTGTATTAAGGTGTTACTATTTATTTACTTATGTATGTGAGTTAAATTTTACTTTTCAGATTTGGGTGTGAAAATTTTGAAAACACATTGTCACATCAGTCTGCACAACAATTATATTCAGGCATTTTTAGAGCTGCTTTTAATAGTAAAACGAGACCCGTGACTAACATTGCGACAGTTTATATACAGGGTTGATGATGATAATACAACAGAACTCTATTTTAAAGCACTTAAGTTCTCTCACATCCTATTTTATATTTTTATATTACTAAACTGACATTGAGTATTTGAGCATTGTAGTAACCAAGAAACGTTTCTGTGTAACCTCAGTAACTACTTACATTTCACAATAGAGCTCATTATACTCATACATATACCATTTAAGTAGCTCTAAACTCCCAAGTTTGCTGCACATTATATAAAAACAGGCTTAGTGGTGGCTATCATGATACGTGAATAACAATATTTCCTTGAAATTTAATGAAATGAAATATTATTTATTTATTTGCTAGAATATGGTCATATACAAGTTGTTGGGTTTTGTTCATAGTACAACATATTGTACCACCTGACGGGGCGTGCAAAAATTTACTTACAGCTAAATACAATATTACAATTATTAATCAATTAATTATTAAAAAAATAAAAAATAATATTACATTTAAATTTACCATGCAAATTCTGATAATAGCATTACATAATAACATAACAATAATCGTATTATAATTTCAATAAATAGCATTATTACAATTATGGAATTATCAATAACCTCATATCAAATCGATAGTGTATTTCTATTAATATAATATACTAGTCAGAGATTTGTCATCAAAATATTCTTTTATAGAGTAATACCTTTTTTCTAATAATATATTAAACAATTTACGTTGGAATACCGTTGTATGGAACTCAATGAGACCGTTAGGCAAATGGTTGTATACCCTTATGGCTATGCAAAAGGCATTTCTCCTAAATAATTCTAGTCGCATCTGTGGTAACTGTAGTCTGTTTTATGCCTGGTTCTACTACCCTCATTTTCTCCAAGCTTTCTAAAGAGTTTCGGGTACTTTTTCACTAGCTTGCATATCTCAAAAAGATATAAGCATGGTAAAGGTAATATATAATTTTTTTTTAAAGTGTTTTGCAACTATCGAGATATTGAGCACCGCTCATTACTCTGATGCACTTTTTTGTGCTCAGTATAATATATTTACGTCCACAGAGTTACCCCATACAATGATCCCATATCGAGGATGGAGGACACATATGCGTGATATACGATTTTTGCAGTATGGAGGTCTACAATTTGTCTGATCCTTCTCAGTACATAAACGTATCTATCAATAAATTTTATTAGCTACTTTATCTATGTGTGATTTCCAGTTGCAGTTTTGGTCGATAGTCATACCTAGAAATACACACTCTTTAACAATTTTTATATGTTCATCATTGAAATTAATTTTAAGGTTCATCGTGTTTGTATGGTAAGTTTGGAATTTAATTATATTAGTTTTAAACATGTTTAGTTTTAAATTGTTTGTTATTAGCCATGTAACGGGTCTTTTTAGAGTGTCATGTATATCGTCCTTAAGCATAATTTCATGTCTGCGAATAATACACATTTCTGGCTTATAGCATCTGGGAGATCATTAACATACAATAGAAATAGAAGAGGCGATAGTAAACTCCCTTGGGGAACACCGGAATTTATCGGTTCGTATGTTGATCTATACGTACTTTGTAGAAATTTGTTAGTGTGCGTTATTTCTACTCATTGTAGTCTGTTCGATAGATAACTTTGAAGCCAGTCGTTTGCTGTGCCGCGAATTCCATAGTTGTAGAGCTTTGAGAGTAGCGTCTTATGGCAAACAAAGTCGAATGCTTTCGACATATCCAGGAATGCACACGCTATCATTGTTTTCTCATTTTGGCTCTGCGTTACATGTTTCATTAGAAAAATGCTCAAGAGAGGTACTTTTTTGTTTACTTATTATTGCATGCCGTTATGATTTTTTCCAATTTATCATACACTAGAAGACGCCAGCAGCTACGCCTGCAATTTTTTTTAATTTACCCGTTTTGGCCGATCCCGTGGGAATTTCGGGAAATCCCTCCTTAGTGCACCCTTACGGTCCGCAAGGAACATACATGCCAAATTTCAGCTTCCTGCGCCCAATAGTTTCGGCTGTAGCGTGTCTGTCAGTCAGTCAGTAACGCAAGGATTTTATATATTAAGATTACTCTTTCGAATATTTTTGCGTTAACTGGAATCAGCGTGATGGGTCTATAATTACTTTTTTGCGATTTGTCACCTTTTTGTACAGGGGTTTTACGATGGACCTTTTAAGGCGATTTGGAAAAACACCGTGTGAAAGCGATAAGTTTATAATATGTGTTAGCGGCGGGGCTAAACATAACGCACAGTATTTTATCACTCTGGTGTTTATATCGTCGTAGCGGTAGCATTCGTGTTTTTTAATGTTGTTACAATTTTATATATGTCTGCTTCCTCCACTGGAGTTAGGAAAATGCTAATACTGTTCTGTGTGATATATGTACAGCTATTGGATGGTATTTGTCCATTTGAATTGGGTGTGTTTGTCAAGGATATATAGCATTTATTGAACAGGTCGCAGATTTGTATAGGGTCGCTATATATTTTGTCACCGAATTCAATGGCTTTGATTTCGGAATTGTTGGTTAAGGTTTTTGTGTGTTCTTATAATTTTCCACGCTGCTTTGCCTTTGCTTTTTGATTCCTTAATATAGTTATGGTTATTTATTTGCTGCGCTCTGTGGATAATTTTTTTCAGGATTTGCGAATATTTTTTATAAATTTTATTGTTCCTTTTTTATTGTCCTTATTTAAGTGATATTTTAAGTATATTTAAGACTCTTTTTTGACACAGCTTAGTTTTAGACCTTTAGTTAGCCATTTGTTTTTCGTGAGTTTGTCTACACATTTAACTTTTTGCAATGGTAAACATAAATCATAGAAGAGTTTTATCGTATCGTGGAAGACATTGAACGCTTGGTTCGTATTTTGGGACTCATAAGTCTCTGAGAAAGGAAGGCGCGACAAGTAGTATCTATATTTTTAATAAGTTTTCACTACTAAGGTCTCTTATACTCCTAAACCAAAATCTCTGTTTTGTTTTGACATTGCTTTTGATTTCCAAGTTCACTGTGACTGATTGTCCGGTTTCATGGTCAGAGAGTGCTAAATGGTAGAGTTGTGATTTAGTGTCTTGTTATGTTACTCGTTGCTATGTTACTTGCTTTTAAATCTAGGCATTCCTTTGTTCTTGTAGGAATTTCTATATGGTTTATTAAGGCATTGTTCTTGAGAATAGAATTGAGCTCCTTGGATACTTTGTTAGGTGTGAGCAAGTCTATGTTCCAGTCGCCGCATAATATGATTTTTTTATTTGTCCTCTTACTAAGTAATGATGCTAAGTGCTCTAGCTTCTCCAAGAAAATCGTCACATTTGAGGTAGAAGTCCTGTAAATACATGCTACAATGAGGTCAAGCTTTAGAATCTCTAGAATACAGCACTCAAAATGGAGAGCAATTGGGGGTGTTAGATTGGAGATTTCTTTGAATTCTAAGTCATTCCTAATTAATATGCATGTACCTCCTCTACGCTGGTTAGGTCGACAGAAATGTGTTGCTAATCTATAGTTGCTAAGTGTAACATTTAATTCTGTCCCTTGTTTTATAAAAGTTTCACTTAGACAGATAATATCGACACTGTTTGCATTTTTGTTTAGGTTATCTATCGTTATTTCAAGTAGATCTTGTTTATTTAATAATCCGGCTATTTTCTGGTGCAGTAATGTGATGTGAACATTATTAGGTTAAGATGCGAAAAAATGATGGGTGAGATGAAGGACTGGGATTTTTTTGTTGTTTATTGTTTATTGTTATTGCTGTAATATGAAGTTATTTTTTATTGATATACTCTTTTGCGTGCCGATTTTAAATCATTAGTTAAGGGTACCTTTGATTTATTCAAATTGCATTTAAGTTTGGAGAACATTTCACTCCGGTAATAGCTGTGATCTATTTCGACATTTAGTTTATAACATAATCTCTCTAAATAGTTATTATAATAGCCATAATTGCAATTTACAATATTATCATAAAAATTGTCAGTTTTTATAATTACTAGCTATTTGCTCTATACTATTGTTCAACATCTTTTCAGTAATGTAGGCGTTATATTGGACATTCGTAACGTATATAGTCTGGTTCCGTAGCATATGCAGTACATTACATATTTCTGACATTAACTTATAGGGCTGTTTGTCGTTTGATCCTGTTACAATAATTATTATGTCTTCATGGGTAAGGTTTCTTAGAAATTCATCGTTGCAGCTACTCAGGATCTGTTCACTCGAGGCATATGGTTTAATCATCGAAGTTACACGGTATCTATTTGATCTTGTTTTTATGATGTTTCTCGCTAGACCTAAAGCTTGTTGGTCTCTTAATATAAATATGTTGTGTTTATTTGCCGACTTTGTTGTTGTGTGTGGAGCCATTTGGTTAGGCGAGTGTGATTTTGAGTATTTTGTCGTCAACCGCTGGGATGTATCATTAGTGCCATCTAGTTTTAGTGAGTGTGATTCATTTGGTTCAAGGTCAAGTTTCGTAGAAGGTGTTATCGCATCTGGGGTTTTGGCAACATTTGGTGCTTATGAAGTAGGTGGAGTAAGTAAAAGTTTCATTTGGTCGTTGACAAAGTTATCAGTTATACATACGTTTCTACTTGCTCTGCGCTTTGTGCTTGGGCTATTTCTCAGCGATGCTATTGAGCTTTTGCAAAAATGTTTTAATGTATCTATCTCCTAGTATAGTTTACTAATAATGGTCTTTAAATTGTTATTTTAACAGATAAAATTTTCGAGCTCGTTTTGGGTACTTTCTAAGTTGGTTTTTAAGCCATCTACTTCAATTTTCAATTCTTCTACGATCTGAATATTCATTGATTGAGATGAGACATTTAGACTTTTACTTATATACTCATTTGATATTGTAGATTCCAGTGAAGTTCTATGTAAGCTTTCGCATGACTACGTTTTAGCAAACCGATTTCGTCTTATCGTTACATTACGAGGGTCAAACTGAAAGTTCTTAGAACTGGCCACTTATAAACAATATAATAAAAAAAATATTCTAAAATTTGAAAATAAAACTCTTTGCCAATATTACTGAGTATATATTTCATTCATTTGTCATTTGTTTTACGATTTGGCGGCAAATTGAAAATTGTCTGTGTCACGTCAACATGAATTTAACACGAGAAAATTTTCGTGCAATGATTTTTTATGACTTTCGATGTCATTTAAGTCAACAAGAAAGTTATGATAGACTACGATTGGCCTTTCACGATGAAGCCCCAT
Organism: Euclidia mi; assembly: GCA_944739405.2. Taxonomy (NCBI): domain Eukaryota; kingdom Metazoa; phylum Arthropoda; class Insecta; order Lepidoptera; family Erebidae; genus Euclidia; species Euclidia mi. The sequence goes on from OX123201.2 coordinate 5,162,530, forward strand.
CTCGTGCGACTGTTTACAACTGGTTTAATGAGTTTAAACGTGGTCGCACTAATCTCACTGATGATGTACGTGAGGGACGGCCTTCTACGGCGACGACTGAAAATAACATCTGTGTTGTGCGGCGTATGATAGAGACTGACAAAAGAGTGACCTATCAGCAGATTTGGACAAGCTTAGGCATCGGTATGAGTCAAGTGCACAAAATCCTCCACAAACATTTAGCGGTCAGGAAGCTTTGCGCCCGGTGGATACCTCATAATTTGACTAAGGCTCAAATACTCCATCGTGTGGATTGGTGCCGTAAAATGATTGAAAGATTTAACGGAGGTGACTCAAATGCTGTGTTCGACATACTAACAGGTGACGAAAGCTGGATTTACTGTTATGATCCTGAAACCAAAAGACAATCTGCTCAGTGGGTGTTTCCTTTCGAGGAGTTGCCAACTAAAGTGAAGAGAGATCGAAGTGCGGGAAAAAAAATGGTGGCCTCGTTCTTTGGAAGGATAGGTCATTTGGCAACAATTGTGTTAGAGGATCAAAAAACAGTTTCTGCAGAATGGTACACTACCAATTGTTTGCCACTTGTCTTGGAAAAAGTTCGAGAGAAACGACCTCGCAGTAGGATCCTCCTTCACCACGACAACGCCTCGTCGCACACCGCCAAGCGAACGATCGACTATTTGGCGACATCAAACGTTGAATTACTGGGTCACCCGCCGTATAGCCCCGACCTCGCGCCTTGTGATTTTTATTTATTTCCAAAAATTAAAGAAAAACTTAAAGGAAAGCGGTTTATGAATGCTGAAGAAGCGGTGGCTGCGTATCGCGATGCCATTGAAGAGACCCCTAAGGACGAGTGGGCAAAGTGCTTTTCCCAGTGGTTCCATCGCATGCAGCGGTGTATTGACGTCAATGGATAATATTTTGAAAAGATATAATAAAACTAATAACTGGCTAATGTAATCAGTTTTTGATTTTCTAAGAACTTTCAGTTTGACCCTCGTATTAAGGTCCATTGTTAATGTTTGGGCATGTAAAGAGCTTTGTTGAATATGTGTTGTACTAAAAGATATTATCAATCAATATAATTACAATACTGTGTGTACTATGTTTGATGAATTGTTTCGGCTACTCGACACTATATGTCTCTATTTTCTATTCTTCCCAGTACGCGAAATAACTGGCACACTCCTATCATTAAAATTTTTGTTAAGAAATGAGGAGGTATTTTGGTAAAAGTTTCTTTTGCATGAATAGTAAGCTTTATTTTCTATGCCATGAATGTTTCATTCGTTCATCAGTCACACCTCTAGCTGATCAAGTGTCAAATTGTTCGCATGTAGTATGTTTCAAATCAGCAAAAAAAAGGAAAACAAAATTTTCACAACGGCCGTAACGGTTTTTAAAATTGATCTTTGAGTTTCTACTAAATATTTGTATTATGAGCATTGATATGTGTATGTGGATGTATAATCTGGTGAGTACTCACGATTCGGTTAGTCCAGCAATCACTCACACGTATCTTAAGACTTCCATAATATTGGTCCGTTGTCACTATTGGAAACCGTTTTTTACGTTTGGTTTTAGATAGGCTGTTGCAAACATTTGTTGATAGTTTTTATGTCACTTTAATAATAATTGACTAGGTTTTATGTGGTTTATATAACAATTAATACTAATTAACAATTTTAAATTTCATGGATAGTGTTTACTTTTAGGATGACAGCTGTCAAAAAATCCTTTATCTGCTAGAAATATTGCGGAACCTTCAGCAAACCAGCTATACTGCTCAAAGCTGTTTAAGCACATGTGAATAGATAATACAGTCGTACAATAGTAAAATCTCACAAAACAACACATTTACTAGGCATCTGTTTTCGTAAGTAAAGTTCACAGACGACTTAAAAATATTTGAAAATATTAAACGTCGACAAGGGAATGTAAATGCATGCACGCATCAGAGGTACAAAGGTAGTCTAAAAATTTCTTGTCTTGCCGCTAGTAAATAGTATTACTATATGATGTAACGATACAACTGCCTGACTTCCATACTTGGAAATGCACCGATATCATATATGAGAGAATAAAATTTTCCGCAAAGATGTCGTGAATACGGTATTGAGTATGTCCAGTACATGTGGATCTAATGTCCATATGCTACACCCGCATTTGCTACCATCTTAATGTCCGTATTATAGATAGTCGGCCAAATTGTCACTTGAATTATTAAACTTACGATAATATCACCATGTTTTTCGACAACCGGCAACTTACATGGACAAATCTCCAAAAAAGTAATAAGGCAAAAAAATGCTGTCTTGTCTTTGAGGAGGTTGATATGCATGGCAATCAGCTCACGACTAGTGAATTGGAAGCGAACAATTATTCTCTAAGCCGAACCTATACACCAAGGATGCCTTAAATCACAACAGAAATATCGCTAAGATGATGTCGATCAATTAATTTATATCGTTCTTTGTTGAATTTTCTGACAAAGGAATACTATTCAAAAGATTGCCGTGCCGTCAGTGGGTTCTCGGTCTAAGCTTTACATTGTTCACGCTCAGCAATACACTGTGACTTTACTATTTAATATTTCATTAATTACCGTACATAGCGAGCGCGGTGGGCCTTTTACTGAAGCGCCGAAAATGAAAAATGAGTACTCGGAGTATAATGGATGTTACGTCAGCCGAAACCTGAGTAGCGAAGTTATATTTAAATTTATTGTTTGGATATTCAATGTTGTAATAAATGAGGTGGACGAAGATATTAAAATTTTATCTAAAGATTCGCAAGGTAATGTTGTTAATAAAAATATCGTCGGCATTTGAGGGGCTTTTATTGTTGTATATTCGTATTGGTGATATCTGAGTCAGGTTATAATTATATGATATGAATTGTACGACACAAATTAATTTTTAAAGTAGGGCGGTATATTTTGGGAACAAGGTTTTGTGTTTCTAATAATTCTTCGGGCAGTAGGTACGGAATACTCATCATATATGTATTAAAAATAAGTCATGCCTCTTTTTTATATCGCCGAATTATACACACATTGCATTTCGCAGTTTTGTTTTCGCATGCCGCAGCGAAACAAAATTTGTCAGTGTTACGGCAGCGTTTTGCATATGCTATATCTCACTCTATTAAATAGTGAGATTAATTAGTTTCATCCTTGTCGCTACTATTGCGAAATGACTACAAAGACGCAGACGATTAACTTGTGGTGTTTGGCAACGTGTGCTGTCACTGCAGACAGATTTTCATATTGTTGATGCGAAAACATTGTATTTACAACTGAATTAAAATTTGAATTTATAAAAATAGGTACCTAGCAGGAAAAGAAATTCAGACAATGACAGGTTAGAAAACTGCAGTGTACTAACGTGCCACAGATTTTTCTTGTCAAACATGCATCTCTAATCTCCAAATCCATGAATAGATCGGATATTAAATCTTGCGGTGAGTGGTTTGACATTTACGTTTACATTTCAGAATAAGAAAGATCCCAAACCAATACTACTGCAATGTTGTCCCATAATAGCTATGTACAAACAGCATTGCATTTTCTATTGAAGGTTCCCGTACACTTCACTCAAAATGTACCGCATCTTTCAGAGTCCAGGCAAATACATTGTTTGTCTAACAGTGGCGTCAACATTGTGTTATAACGGAATTGCTACAGAAAAATATCCCACGATATTCCAGAGCTCTCACCAAAATCTGATACCTATGATACATACAAAATCGATATTGTACTTGACATGCACGGGAGAACTCTAAAATTTCCCCGTATCATGTGTACAATGTTACCTACTACATACTTAAAGACATGTGAAACAAATATTGGTGGCAATGTTTGTGAGTTTTGTGACAACAATTATCAAAATTCTTGAATTATAATTGAGTCTAAATCTGAAAAGACCTAGAATTACTTCAATTAATTACGATAAAAAAATAATTAGAAATAAGTCATGTGGAGGCATGATCCAAAAAGTACTAAAATGGTGAGCTTTCGCTCGGGGAGAACAAACTAAGAGTGTTTGTACAACAAAACAAAACAAATTTTAATAGCGTAATGGCAGATGTAGCCTTGTTTGTTTTACCATATGCTATCATAATTATAATGATTCTAACAACAATCAATACATCAAAATCTATTCGGACATTGAGGTTGAATAAATTGTGGTGGAATAAAGACACACGTTTAATAAAAAAACATACCATTCAGGAAACCTAAAATGATACTCTCTTTGTAGTAAATTGTTTTAGTCTCATGGTTTCGTCCATCTGATCGCAACGATGTCTTAATTTCACATTACTTCATCTATCATCAAGGATCAAAACACTGGCGAAAAGTGGGCGTTTAATATGCCTCTGCCTACTTCTTCGGGGAAACAGGCGTGAGTCTATGTATGTATGTACTTCATCTAGAAACTAATTGTGTCAAGAATGAGAACAAAACGCCTGCAACCAACCTCCTGAAACACAATTAATTATTAATTGTCTCACTTCCAAATATTATCGTTAGACTAGTAGTACAACAGAAGTATAATTGTAATTTAAACAATGTTGTATTTCTACTAACACATTTAGTATGTAGTTTACACGAGAAAATTAGTAATGAATTTTAAATGTTTCTCTTCAATACGAAATGAGTCTTGAATAGGACTTGGGTAATTATAGCGTAAGGATTTACATTTTGTGTGAGCGAAAAGTTGTTCTGGAAAACATACTGTTGTATTTTTTCTAGCATCTACATATTTAGTTGGTATAATTTTAGTTTGTAATTTAATATTTGGACAGTAGATAGTTAATTAGAGATAATATAGAATTCTTAGTTTGTTTTCTGATGTAAAATTGTTTTATTTTTGTGACATTGAGATTTATGAATTTTATTATAAGAATATAATATGTTGTGTCTCATGTTTATGTTGCCTGTCGTCAGAATCTTAACCCTTTGAATTAATAACTTACACTCTTGATTATTAAAACTGTTGACTGGTTATTTTGTTATTACAACTAAATATCCTAACATGCCAGAAAGAATAGATATATAACTGAACTGCTCTTTTAATACATGAATATTCTACTACCGCCAAATATTTCAGGACCACTTTTGATAGTGAGATCATAAAAGCAACTATTTTTACCAAAAATACTTCGACCCTAAATGCACTCGATATTCCTTATTCCGACGTAGTCAGATTTTATCAAAATAACTTTGAATGGAGACATTTACGAGATATTTATCAAACACCAACACATATTGCCAGTAAAACACATTTTTGGCCGTATCTAGAATCGAATCTGGCACCGCCTATACACCACTATTTTTTTATTAGTACAAAAACTTTAAGGATATATTAGCGAAGATATTATTATCATATATGTGACGTAAGAATTTCATAATATCTATAAATAGCAAAGTTATAATCATTTGCTTTTTGTAGAAAATCTCACCTAAATCATAGACATATTTTACAATCCATTCACACTACTTCATTGATAGTACTTACTTTCCGTCCTACTCTAACGCATTCTTTCCGTCGCACTTATTAATGTAGGTAGCCTCAGACAAGAAAATGAAGCAAAATAATAAGGGTAGGTAGTTACTTTTTATTTTTTTAATTCTACCCTCTCTTTCATACTTCATCCGGGGTTAGTACGGGCAAAATTTACCGCTTTACAAGTAATTAAATACGGAGGTATGTAATTAGAAAGCAAACACATATCAAAATAAAAGAAGGTATTCTGTAATAAAATAAAAGAGTAATTTTGGCGTATTTATGAAGTTAGAATCATGATCTGCTATTTACAAATATTATTATATCATCATCATGTCAGCCTAGATAATAGACGTCCACTACTGAACATAGGCCTCCCTCAAGTTTCTCCACACAGACCTATTTTGAGCCACCTGCATCAAATTATTATTTACTTAAGTAGGTATTATTTACTAAACTTACAAGTATTTCCATTGTCCTTCGAAACGTCCACCACCATTGTCAAGAAGTACGCTTCTGTCTTTTCACTCCGTAGAAAGCGTCCAATATGCGCTGGTTTAACTATTCGACACTAACCACCTCACTTTTGTACACTCACAAAAAGATGTCCATGGGTACACAGATGCACTCGCGATTCCTTCACTCAAAAAGTACGCACGGAGCATAGCTACATGTGATGTGAACTGATAAGCCTCGAGTCGGGCAAACGTAGACAAAAAAATAATGGATGTTGTCCGTTCCGTTAGCAATTTAGCACTGTTTGTCGCATCGATCCGGGCGTGGCGCGGGCGCAGAGGGACAGGGGGGCATTTATCAATGGAGCATTTACTACTGTTAAAAGTCATAGTAAGCGGCTCGTATTATGCATTTACCAATTATTGCGTATTTTTGTGGACAGTTTTGAGACAGTTTTGGGACTTAGTGTTTTTATTTTTTAACTATATAAATATGATCAGTTAAAGATACTTAGTGCCCCGTTAAAATTTTTGTACTAATTAAAAAATAGTGGTGTATATTGCGAAGAGCAATTTACTCTCATGGGTATGATAGATTACTTTTTTATTGCAAAACGGTGCAGTCCTTGGCCGTTTATGTTTAATCAAATGTGAATAATCAAAATCATACATAGTCTTATTTATAAATAAGTCATGATTCCAGTTTTTGGAAAAATATTTCTACATGAAGCAATTTTTAATGTATCCAGGGTTATTTGTAAAACATCTTTAACCTCTCAGGACTATATTAATAACATCATAATCAACAACTTTTGTTCTATAACTTTTATAGATTCATCATATTTTAGTTCATCCGATTTTCATTCAAAAATAAAAATATTTTAATTGAACGCTCTAAATGTTGCGAAGTCTATGCGAAAGCGGTAGAACAATAGCGAGGTGCGCGGCAGGCGTAGGTAGGTACAGCAAAATAAACGAGTTAAAATATGTTAGATAGGACAAGGAAATCTTGAAGGTTTGTTTTTGGTAAATGTATTATGGTTTGTAAAAAGTCATAGAACAAAAGTTATTGATTATGATGTTAGTAGCATCGTCCTGAGAGGTTAACGGTGTTTTATTACAAATAACCCTGTATTCCTTGCGAAGTGGAGATGCCATAAAAAGAGGCTTTTTGAAAATTTCCTCCTTAAGGGGTTAAAAAAATCCAATTCTAATTCCCTACACGCGGGTGGAGTCGTAGGTGAAGTCTAGTACCTGCAATATAACATTGCTGATTTATGGTTCATGTACCATATATTTGTTTATAGCATAAATGGCTCAAATAGTTTTCGGTGATAAACGCTTATCGAAAACATATTTGTGTCAATAGCCTCGTGCGACCAGAAGGCTCGAGTGTACGCCTTGACCCAAAAGGTAAGCATTGCCGTATAACGTATAACGGGCACGCTCCCGGTCGACGGCGATGAGGAGGACTTTTATGACGCCCTCTAAATTATTTTATTTTCTGTTTTGTATATATTTCTTAGGATAGTATTTTAAGAATGTTTAGTTGTATTATATACCTGAATAATATGTACATTGTTATAAAATGAATAAGTTGCCCTTTTTGTGTCAATAATTCGGAATGAGTGGTGTGTACCAAGTAAATGGCCCAAAGCAGGCGTTTAAACGGCAATTTACCAAGTTATTAATTTATTAGGTCTTTATATAATAGAAAGGACCCAGTAATAAGAACACAATAAATTTTGATGGCCCTGTCTACCTATTAAAACATTCCCCTTTGTTAAAGGTTTAATCATTTTAGAGATCCTTGTGCTTCTAAGACTAGCAAAGCTTTTGGTCAGTGTTATGAGGCTATAAACTGATGTCGTGACAATGCCTTTGATTTTCTTGGTATATTTAAGATTTCTAAGCTTGAGAATGAGAACACGATTGCAAGCAAGGGAAGTTACCGCATATCGCATTGGCATTTCTAGCTGAGAGGTTGGCGTTTAATGGCTCTTCATCTATAACTCACCATAGGGCAGAGTGTAATTTAGATAAGAAAAAAAAAATTGGGCATGCTAAAGGCTCTATAAATACATACTATACTAATAATTTTCAAGATCAGATGTTACAGAGTCTTGATGTCACTTATTTTTTATTTTCAGTCTTACAATATTTACGATGGCATTCTGGACAGAACTTCAGTTGAACACTTTCGTAAAATCACGATATTATAGCTGTTAACTTATAAAATATAACTTCGCGTGTTAAAATTATTATTGGATATCAAAATCTAGTTACATAATATATCCCAAAACTAAACGCAACCCACAAATAAAATAAATAATTCAGTGTGCAACATTGCCTTCTGAACTGCTTAAAGATTAAACGTATTCCGAACAAAATACGCATTGGTTATAGTCCAAATGCAACGACTCGTCTCTACAGGGAGCTAGGCTTTCAATATTGAACCTATATCGTCGTGTTATTTGGGTTGCAGCACTGCTATCTCTTCCACTCGGATTTCTCTCGGGATTCGAACCTCCCACTTTGTAAGCTGTACCACAACGCAGCCAAATCTTCTAGATATCACGTTAACATTGCATTCGGAAACTTTCAAATTATTTGTACAGACAAAATAGCATTTTATGCTCTGCAGGTAAGGTTGCCTTTGGCAGTGGTACAGTTATGCTTGATTTAAGCCGTGTTCTACGAAAGTCGTAATTAGAAGGAATGGATGAAGATGTACTACAAACCGAATTCTCAGGGATTTGAGATGAAGAGAATACTATACATGCCAGCTTCTTGCGCCCAATAGTTTTGGCTATAGCTTGTCTGTCAGTCAGTCAGTAACGAAATAATTTTATCTATATAGATGTTTTGTTTTTGTTTTGTTTTGTTTTTCGTGTGAGTGTGTGGCCAACTCTGGTGTCGGAGTTTTTCAGACCGCCCTAAGGCCTCCGACATGGCCTAACGATCCTTATCCTTAGACAAGAACCGGGACCGACAGCTTTACGTGCCCTCCGAAGCACGGTAGCGCTCAGATGTAAATGTAATAGATTATAACTATAGTTAATAATACATATAATAAAGGCAAGCACCGTTAGCCTAGTGAAGGTGCCGGGAGACTGCTACACAGAGGCTGTCGGGTTCGAGTACACGGCTCACACCCAATGGTTTCGAAGTTGGTAAAGGTTAACATCGTGAGAAAACCTGCATGTTTGAGAGATCCCCATAATGTTTTCAAAATACATGTAAAGTCTGCCACCCCACCTTTTTATAGCGAGAAGAGAGCTGTGCCCAACAGTGGGATAATTTATATTATATTTTTAAAGTGGCGAACATTATGAAACAAAAGGGAATATCTCTTTGTTATTTCTGAAGCCTACGTTCATAAACTGCTGTGACTGAAATAACTTTTATAAAATTTTATTAGATGAAAAATTTGATTAAAAATTCATTTGGCTTAACTTAAAAGAATAAACTTGCATACATATTATTGTTATCCAATTTCAATATGGCATAAAACCAATAATAATAAGAGCTGTGCTATTTCTGTTAACATGCCTCACATTTCGGCCTATTCTCTATTTCAATGATATTAAATTCCCCACGTCGTATTTTTCACGTCGAGTTTAATACACATTCGGAATAATATAAAATCACATGTCTGTATGTACGTGACCATAAGGCTGCATCGACTAAGGGCATGTCGGAGTCAAGGCATTTTTGGCATCAAAGAAGAATTACACTAATTGAAATGATTATAGAGTTGTCATTTTCAGTTTCGGCACAACGCGTCTCGGAAAGCCATACGCATGGTACGCATATGCGTATTTAATGTGGGGTTGTTGCCTTAAAGTAAAGACAGAAAGAAAAGAACATTTTCTGGCAATAAAATTCCATTGCTACACCGTGTCTTTAGTGGGTGTAGGGTCTAAGCCAATATGCATTGAGGTACTGATTTCGAGAAATTAATACGTGGGGAACCGAATAATATGAATGTTGATATCTAAAATTTGAACATCAGGTTCTGATTCTCGGTTTAGATGAATGTCGTGAATGATGGTGAAGACGCGTCGCGAGTGCCGTGTTGTCGCAGCGTTTTTGTAGTAACTCGTACAACAAAGAAAAATAAACGTCGAGAAAACGCTTATACACTGCAGTATAACAGCATGGTAGTCGTAACGGACGGACTTCAACATTTCAACATAAATATACATGAACAGACCAAAGGTAGGTACGCCGTTTTCAGTCACATATTATAATTTGGTGCACTTAACAAAGTCTTGATGTTAACAACTCCCTCTCGTTCGATCGGAATATTCACTGCCTGATTTCCATGCACTCACACTTCATGAAACTAAGCACCGCTGTGTTGTAAAATCATGTTATGTTATTAGATGAGAAGTGTACTTATCAATTGAATAAATTAGTACTTTCAAATAAACATCGCGTATTTTCACTGTAAAAGACCCGACTATTCGGTCTACTTGTCCATGTGAAAAAAAATCACAAAATGGCTTCATAACCCGATACATATCGACTTACGCGTGTTAGAATGAGGCAAGATTTTAATATAGATTAGAATTGTTATAGAAGATTGCGCATTTTACACTTACTTGTTTTTAGAGAAAAAAATCCAACCAGTGAACTTTATGTTCTTTCAATTTGTCGCCAAAATACATCACTGAAATTTCTCCCGAAACGTTCCAAATCCAAAAACTTGTGTAATTTCTCAACGAACTTTGAAACTCAATCTGCAATCGAGCTATTACACGAGCGCAGCCACAGAGCAATAAGAGTGCAGTTCTTGTAGGTGTGTGGGAACGCGAGTTCGACAACTTGTTCCAGACGATTGCTTTTATTACTCTTAGATACTTCTATGGAAGCAGTATGTCTCAATATTCTAGTATTCGAAGCAATTGAAATTAAATATAAAAATGTCCGCAGCTGCGCTTGTTTTGTTATTACTTTTGACCATGATACTGCTTGTGCGGAACGATCGGTGCGATATAAAGGCGATTTCTCTAAGATAGTTTGTAGTTTACCTACAAACATACAGAAGCTTTATTTTACTGTCATAATATATGAGAAGACTATTAATTACCTGTAGGTCCGTATGGAGAGGCAAATAAATATAACATGTATATAAATAAAACATTTACGTGCTGGTACTGATAAGTACTAAATCAGTCATAATCGGCATAACACATACGTTTTATCTATGCAGGCACAGGTCTATGTCCTAAAGCAGGAGTTCGTTCTTTGAAAAAGAGGCATTTATATAAATGTTTACATACAAAACCCACCAGTTGTATCAAAACTTAATTCACACGTAGGTATAAAAAAATAGACTTTATTATAATTCAGCACATAGAAGCAAACGCCTGAATCACTCCTAAGGCACGTACTAAAATATCGAAGAGACTGGATTTTAATATATTATTATCCAACAGCTAAACTCCTACACAGAAAACTTAAAATAACCTTAGGATATTCGACAGAACATCTGATAATTTTCGGATTAGATATTCGGAATTATTCAAATACTACAATGACTTGAAATAAAGGATACCTTTTTAAAGTCTTGGAATATTGTGTAAAGACAAAGCAAAATGTTGGTTATATTATAAGCAGGTTTACTGTACAGTCGAAACACTTAAATTTGACTGTGTATTTTGCAACGTAATAAGTATCTGTTTTGCCTTAGGAAAATTTTGGTTATAACCTCGTAGAACAACGAAACGACATTCAAGCTAAATTTTTTGTAGTGACAAGATAATCTACATAGTGGTCTGTAAGAAATTTGGTTACATTAAACGTCTTACCTGTTCTAAACTATTTGATAGAAATGTGTTTAGCATAATCAACAACTTGTTATTATAGTAGTAGTATTATAAATGAGTATGAACAAATAAATGCCGTGTGGTTGACGGCAGAGAATACAAGAGTCACCACCCCCTATCTTCCCGTGGGTGTCGTAAGAGGCGACTAAGGGATAACACATGCAATGGGATGCAAATACCATCTTTGCGTAGAGACGGAAAACTCGACGTCATACCCTATACGACTGCCTCGTTGGTCTCGCGGCATAAATGTGCGCGTGGGATTGGGAGGTCCCGGGTTCGATTCCTGGGTCGGGCAGTGTTATTGGGTTTTTCTGTCACGAAATTCTCAGTAGCCGCACGGAGTCTGGAAATGTGCCCGGTACGGCAATAGGCTCGCCCCTTATTACGTGGGACTAAAGTATATCTGGCGAAAAGTGGATGTAGAAATACACCTCTGCATACCCCTTCGAGGATAAAAGGCGTGACGTTATGTATGTATGTATGTATGAACACATAAGTCTGTGGTTGAAGTCGTCCTTTTGACGTTCCCTAGTGCGACCAGTTTGTAGGTTTGATTAACATAAAATAAAACTGTGCGTGATTATTCAGAATCTGAGTATTCTTTGAGTCCATGGCTTAAATTAATTTAAAGTTGTACCCAGGATTTGCTGTTTGAGTAAATAACCAAATAAATGTTTTGTGATTTTTATTTATGATCATAAAAATATTAATTGCTTATTCGTAAATATATTATAGCAATATTAGAAAAGCTCTTTTGTTACACAGAATATCGCCTTTTCAAGAATATAATCTTAAACAAGCTAACAGAGTACCACTTGTTATTTTAATCAGCTTATAGCTAAGAGCACTATTACATAATAAATTTCAAGAACCCGGTAGATCTTGTTAAACAACATAATATCCTCAACGATGGCAATACACGCTTGTTAATATTCCGATAAATAATTTAGCAGGGCTGTATTATAATAATGTAGCGCTGCTTTTTCCTGCTTTAATATTTTATAAAATGCCGTGAAAATTAAATGCTTATATTCAAAACAATCTAATTTACTGACTAAGACTAATTTTCTGAATCACATTTTTATTGGTAATTTAATGAAACTAGACAACAATAAACCTAGGTATATAAAATATAAGTTGGAATGTCGCATTTTGTTTGTGCACTCGTCATCACATTATTAAAAAAAAAAGATTCTGACGAATTGAGAACCTCCTCCTTTTTTTGCAATCGGTTAAAAAGGAACCGCAGCATAAAAGTGAAATGAAATTGTAGCTTTCTTTGAATGTTTTTATTTAAGTCTTGCATTCATAGTGGGCAATGCAAATAAAAATAAATAGTAATTAATTATATTTAAGACAATCACTTTAGAATTTTCTATGGCATAAATATTTGAAAAATAGATTATCTAAATTACTGTTTATAAAGCTATTTTATCCCAAAATACTCTTTTTAAATATACTGCGTTCCAATTTCATATTATCTAGTTTAGTAACATTTCAGGTAGGAAATTACACCTTCCTCTGAAACCTTCATCCAACAAGTACAACCAAAGTCTTTGTTTGTTTGTCTTGTTTTTAAAAATACAACTCCTGCACTAGGACTAAATCCTATGTCGCGGGGGACTTTACAGACTACTAACGGACACAATGAACACCCAGACTCGAAACAACAGTTTATGAATCACACAAAGTGTGTGAAGCGGCGAGGCGAACGCTTAAATCACTACACCGTGCAGTCAAAGTCAAAGTCTGACCGATCGTAATCTTAGTGTAATCCCTCGATGTCCTAGTACAAACATCGTCAGCCTAGACAGACACAGCCCGGGGCCTAAGCTTGATAATCCTCGAGGGCTGAAGTTGCCCCTAATGAGCAAACTTGCCCCTTTGAGATACACCTGCCGCTCACAATCGTCTCGCGAATAGAATGTACGTACGTGTATGTGAAATATGGGATATCAGTTTTTGATCTTGGATACGAGTCTAATTGGATTGAAGTTTACTTTGTTCGGGGCCCTCTTGCTTTTGCCGTAGCGTGATTACGTGGTATTTTTTAGTAGAACAGAATTTTGACAATGTAGGCTACTTAACGTAAAAAGATATGTAGCTATGATATTATTAAAGTACGTTTATCAGTTGTCTATTTTTTATAGACTGACGCCTGTAATCCCCGAAGGGGTAGGCAGAGGTGTAATAATACACCCACATTTTGCTATGTATTTTTAGGTCCCACGTAATAGGGTGCGGTAACTTTCGCCCATCAGTTGTCTAGTTGCACGGAAATGGCTCTGTCTAGTTTGGGTTCATGTTATTAACATCTTTTTTTTATAATTAAATTATACGATTTTGATTGTTTTGACTTAGTGTGTCAATTATTTCTTACAAAATTAGTAATAACAAGTTGAATTTAATTTAGTTTTATGGATTTTTTTATTGCCGCCAACTTGTCAGCAACTACCAAGCCTTATCTGTTCAAGAAATAACAAATTGTACCGCATCGCTTATAATATTATCAACACCGTGTCATATAATCGTATTCTTATATTTATATACTTGCATTTTCATAAAGGTACACCTCGCTACCCAAAATAAGAAAACAAACTAAATCCGTTCTGTGTTTTGTACATTTTCTTTTAAAAAGCTAAGCAACTGAATATTGTGATTTTGTAACGCAAGCAAACTATACGTGCTTATATACGAGTATTATATTCGATTGTCAATGTCAGCCTGTGTGGATATTCTAAGACAAAAATAACTTCATGCAAAAGATTGTATGAAGCGACATTTTTGTATTTTCTCGAGGATTCTTGAAAACATTTAAATGTGCTGTTGACGGTGATACTAGCTGCCGTAGGGATAATGTTGATGCTGACTTTGTTATGGTTTGAATAAGAAAGTTAGAATGGTCGCTAAAACGGATTATTCAGGTACCTAACAATATTGACTAATAAAATGAGGAGAAGTTATATAACCAAAATCAAATATCAGATAATTTATTTGCCGAAATACTGTGACAAGTGGTGTTACAACTAATGGCATTAAAGGTACAAGTATTTGGACCAGAATAGTGGCATGCAAACATAGATGAAAGTATAATAAATTTATAATGTCAAGTCGAAAAATAAGTCATTATTAAATCAAAGTTCAGAATAATTAAATTAAATGTCATACAGTTAAAATATAGTCAATTGTAGGATAAAAATAGCAATTAATATATGAATAATTAATATACGTCCAGCTATTATAACTAAAGCAAAATAATAAATTGTAAATTAAATTTAAATTGCATAATAATAAAAATAATAATAATAAAAATTAATTTAAATGTCACTGTATAATTTGTCATTTAGATTATCCATTACTGTATAATAGCATTTATTTATTAAATATTCATTTAATTTTTCTTGAACAAATAAGACTCATATTCTTTGATTGTTTTTGGCAGTTTGTTGTAAATCAGAGATGCCATATGAAATATGCTCTTATGCATCAGAGCAGTTTTAGTTTTAGGTATGCAAAGTCGATACACATCTCTTTGTCGTCTGTTGTAAAAATCTGATGCTAACATAAATAAAGTTGGATTACATTTGAAAAATACAGCTGCTTCAAATATATATAAGCAGGGAAGAGTTAAAAGTTTATGTTTTATAAAATATGGCCGACAGCTATCTGTCGTTTTTAAGGCAAACATAGCTCTAATACATCTCTTCTGCATCTTAAAGATAACATCTTTCTTTGTTGAATTTCCCCAGAAAATTATACCGTACCTTAAAATTGAAACGACCAGACCATGGTATGCAGTCACAACAGAACTTACATTTGATATTTGAGCCAGCTTATGTAATGCGTAAACGGACTTACTGACTTTTTTGCAAAATGCGTCAATATGTGGTTTCCATGTAAGTTTATTATCAATTATTAGGCCAAGGAACTTTGTAGTTTGAGTCTCACATACTGATTGATTACCATGACAAATGTTTAAATTAGTTTGAACAGTACGTTGACTGAATATCATGAGGATAGTTTTGCTAATATTAACCTCTCTACGCTATTACAAAAAATTATGCTATTAGATACAATTATTACGCTGCAATCTGTAACCATTTATTGTACATTGTGGTTGTATACAGTCTTTCAGAAAACTCTTTGATAATACTCTTCGTACACGAACAAACCCTCGACATGAATCCAGCGATTCGTTTTCTCTGGATGGTATTAAACGTATCCAGCCTTGCTTCTGCGAACATACCCGACGCACTACAATGCGGCGCAAGACCCATTAATTCGTAAATTATTTGCATCTAACCATTTAATTATATTGTCTAGAGTGTTTTTTATTTCTTGTTCATAAGTGTCAGTGTTATTACATTTTATTGTAACTGTGCTATCATCTGCAAAGAGCGTTATTGGATTAGACGTGGCTTTTGGGAGGTCGTTAATGTACAAGAGGAATAAAAGTGGCCCCAGGATACTTCCCTGTGGGACACCGTACATTGTTTGGCGACGTTAGGATACGTAAAAAACTTCCTTTTTAGTGATAACATCATCAAACGCTTGGGTCATATCCATGAATATTGCGCATATGGGTATACATACGATTATCCACATTAGACATCACGATTTTTAAGAAATCGTAAATTGCCATAGTTGTAGACTTATTGCGTCTAAATCCCTTTTGCTCTTGTACCAAAATCGCTTGCTTTTCTAAATAATTATCTTTTCTAAATAAATATAATTAGCTTCATAAATATATTTTTCAAATATCTTTGAGAATATTGGCACCAGGGCTATAGGTCTGTAGTTACCAATATCCTCTTTACTATTTTTTTTATGGATTGGTTTAATTACTGTTATTTTTAATTTGTCAGGAAATATGCCTGTTTCTATTACTAAGTTTAAAATATAGCTAAGAGGTTTGGTAATAATATGAGCTACCTGCTTTATAACCCTAGTGCACAGTCCGTCATATCCTACGCTCATAGTATTTTTGAGTGAGTTAATTATGTTTATTATTTGATGTGGGTCACTTGGTTTCATAAACATTGAATTTTGTGAAGATGTCAAAAATTGTTTATATTGAAATTTAATTGAATTATTATTAATTGATAAGATGTTGTCAATAAAATAATTATTAAAAATGTCAGAGATTTGGGATGGATTTGTTATAGTATTGCCATCAACAGAAATTTGGCTTATACCTTCTTGTGGTGTATTTTGTTTTGAATTAGCGTTTATAAGCTGCCATACAGTTTTTGATTTATTTTGTGAATTATTTATGCTATTTATGTTAATGGCCTTTTGAGTTAATTTGATTATTTTTCTAAATCTCTTAGTATATTGGATAAGTTGAACTTTGTTAGCCGGAGTAGGGGCTTTTCTATATTTCCATAGAAACTCACGTTTTCTTATACTGCAGACCTTTATACCTCGTGAAACCCAGTTTGGTTTTTTATGTACGCGCACAGTTATAATTCTATGAGGAAAACATAGTTTGTAAAACAATTCAAATGCATCTAAGAAAATATTATAAGCCATGTTTGGGTCAGATGTGTTATACAAATCCGACCATGACAATTTCCCTACACAGTATTTGAATTTTTCAATATTTAACTTGCAATAATCCCTTCTAGTAATTTTCCAACTTTTTATCAAACATAATCTTTTAACATTACATTTCAGCATTTGGGCAGTATGGTCAGACAAAGCAAGTTCTATGACTTCAGCTTTACATTTATTTTTAAGATTAAGGGCAAAGTTGTCTATGCATGTATGAGATTTTAACCTAGTAGGTTCTTTAAGTTGCAACTTTAAATTGTAGTTCAACAGAAGACATTCAAATTCTAATGTTACACTATCTTGTTTTAAAATGTTTATATTAAAATCCCCTGTTATTATTAATTAATGCTTACTATAGTGGCTTTGTATGTATGTTAGAGCAATGTTAAGTATCTCAAAAAATAGATTTAAATTAGAGGGATTAGGTACACGGTATATGCATAAAACAACAATCTTGTAATCTACCAGTTCCGCTCCACAACATTCAAATTCAAATTCAAATTCAAATTCAAATGTCATTTATTGCGATAATAGGTACAGCAGTTGTGGTATACAATATAAATAAAAATGTTTCTCCATTATCTGCCTCAAGGCGTGCAATACATAATAATAATAATTTAATTACAAATGAATAATAATAACAATACTAATTTATAAATACAATGTCAGTTTAATATAATTATGTCAGAAAAAAAATATAAAATAATGTCTTAAAAAAATATAATAATGTCAGAAAGAAATATTCAATAATTATGGTATACTAATATAATGTCTGTCAACTCATAAAAAATTCATACTATTCATGTATTCATCGATACTATAATACGCTTTATTTAATAGAAAATCTTTAACTTTACGTTTAAATTCAATGAGGCGTGGAATTTCTAATAAATAGTTAGGCAACAGATTGAAAACGCGTGGCGCCATACAGAAGACACTATTCGTCATCATTGCACTTTTATGCTGCGGGCAACAAATTTTAAACTTATGACGCTTACTTTTATAATTTTGAAACATATTCAAGTTAGATTTAACAAATAATAACAGTTCATAAATATACAGACATGGTACTGTTAAAATCTTGAGTTTTTTAAAATAAGGTTTACAGCTATCTGTTGGTCGAAGTTTGAACATAGCTCTTATACACTTTTTCTGTGCTTTAAACACATGTTCTTTTTCTGTACAATTACCCCAAAACAAGATTCCGTATCTTAAAATGGATCCTACGTATCCATGATATGCAGTTAGTAGTGCGTTGTGGTTTGTTTGTTTAGAGAGCATGTAGAGCGCATATGACTGATTATTTAGTTTCGAGCAAAGATTCTCTGCATGCGTTACTGTCAATATTTAATCCTAAGAATTTAGTAGTTTCTATGTCACGAATTAAGTTCCCTTTATACATAATGTCAAAATTAGTTAATAATGGAATTCTTTTTTTGAATGTCATAATATGTGTCTTAGTTAAATTTATTTTTAAATTATTCAATGTCAACCATTTTATTACGTTATCTAAGGTATTGGATATGTCAGATTTGAGAAGTAATTCATTTTTACCAGAAAATATAATCGTGCTGTCATCAGCAAACAAAATGGTGGGATGTTTTGTTATTTTTGGAAGGTCATTGATATACACGTTAAACAAAAGTGGTCCCAGAACACTTCCTTGGGGAACTCCTAACTGAATTTCCCTATATTCTGACAAAAAATTAATTTCTCTTTTTATTTTAGGATACAGGCGTGTTATCTGAGTACACTGCTTCCTGTTGCTGCTGTCAAAGACAGAGGAAACTGAAAGATTTACAATAGCTGCAATGACACGCCCACAGAGACCAATTTTTATAAAGATACACGAACCTCTTCTGCTAGAATTAGGTCTACTATAAAACGTCGCAAGAGTGTAGTTAGGGATCATGAAACTATTATCATGTCCTGACATCATAAAATGCTCTGTCAAACATATTACATCAACATTGGTACCCTTGTCAATGAGGTCCTGTAGACAGACAGTTAGAATATTCGATTTGGTCCTTAACCCAGCTATGTTTTGATGAAGTATGTACAAGGTCTTATGCCCGAAAAAGTTGATTATTTTCTACTACCGCCAATGATTTTGTTTGGGTACACGTATCCGGTGTAATTACCAAAGAATCTATCTCCTCTGCTGTTGTTTTGTAGCTATCACTAAATTGTCACTAAATTGTTCTAGGTGGCATATATACTGATAAAGATCATTAAATATGGTTACCATACCTCTTTTGTTTATGACTCCTGATCGTGTAAACATGTTGTGATCATACGTCAAATTCAGGTTTGAGTCCAAGCAATATGCATACTGATGTGTAGTGTTGTCTAAATATAGCAGATTGTTGAATGTTTCTACTCTCGAATTAAATAGATTAAAATAGTCAAATAATTTAAATGTCGGTACCATAATTATAATGTTTGTATGTTGAATGTCCTGTAATATATTTCTCATCTTAATATATAAAATCCTTGCGTTACTGACTGACTGACAGACACGCTACAGCCGAAACTATTGGGCGCAGGAAGCTGAATTTTGGCAGGTATGTTCCTTGGGGACCGTAGTGGTGCACTAAGAAGGGATTTCCCGAAATTCCCACGGGATCGGCCAGAACGGATAAATTTAAAAAAAATGCAGGCGTAGCTGCTGTCGTCCTCTAGTATAAAATATTAAGTCAACGTAGTTAGTAGTAGTTCTAAAGTCCTCTTCACCAATCATTATAATACAGAAGTCATTCATAGTGAAGTTATAAGTCTTATTATATTACCATCAAATTGTTATGGATTCAGTATGGAAATTCCAGTTTGTTAACTTAGTTCATAAAAGCCATTAAATGCGACACTATATTGCAACATGAGATTGCAACATGCCCACTGGTGCTGAAACATAACTGATACAATTCTTCAGATATTCTAGAGATATTCAAAATATTATATCCCCGATTTAATACAAGGTCTACAATATCCAGCTTTCACTGAAATGGCATCAACACACCTTCATAGCCAAAAGTAATTTATTCCATCACTTCCCATTATAGAACTCCTAAACAGCCATAAGGAAGACGTTGGTCAGACAAGCAGTGCCCATAACTGTCGCCCGCAGAGTGCCAGTCACTCTTTACCGGTAAATGTTACTGTGTACTAAACCTTTACGAGGGGCAAGACGAGCCCTCTCATCGTCAGCAGTTTAAGGCACTCTTTCAAATGTTCCAAGTTACAGTAACGTGTAATAGGTTATGTGTGTATCGTCCATGTGGTGATGGATTAAGAATACGGAATGTCACCACCCCATATCATCCCATGGGTGTCGTAAGAGTCGACAGAGGGAGCATATTATGCAGAAAACAGCTCCGTAGGAGAAGGAAACCTTGATACAAACCCTATACCAACCCATTTATAGTAAGCCAATTCCTCCTTTCAAAGGAGAGGCCTAGTCCAGCAGTGGATTGTTAAAGTCTGATGATGAGGATATGTGACCTCATAAACTAAGTTAAGTCGATTTTTAAACTAGCCATCGTGGTAGACTAGAGCTTGCTTGCGGCTCTGCCCACGTGCAAGTTGGTTATTGCAGCAAAAATCAGCATTTATCATTTTTTGGTCTTCTTACTATCTCCTCATACCTTAATCGATCCGTTGCGGTGTTTTAAATCATTAGCAGTAAACTAATTTCATCTGACGATCCACCTCAATATATTCTCTTTCTTTTCACTCAGTAGTTGTTACCTGTTGCTTGTATTAATTTTACGCCGACGACTTGCAGTTATATTCCCAGGCGAGAGTGGATGATGTAACAATAGCGATAGCCGATATTAATAGAGACCTAGGTATGATTCAAGCTTGGTGTAAAAATTTCGGACTGGATGTAAATCCTACTAAATGCCAGGCCATTGTTGTCGGCAATCAGCGCATGACACGGAGATTAGACCTGACTAGCTTGCCTCCGGTCATGTTTAATGGTCTTATCATACCTTTTAGTTCAGTGGTTAAAGACTTGGGATTGATAATTGATTCCAGTCTCGACTGGCAGGCACAGGTTACGAATGTCAGTCAGAGAGTGACT
Source organism: Euclidia mi (assembly GCA_944739405.2). Taxonomy (NCBI): domain Eukaryota; kingdom Metazoa; phylum Arthropoda; class Insecta; order Lepidoptera; family Erebidae; genus Euclidia; species Euclidia mi. The sequence goes on from OX123201.2 coordinate 5,183,966, forward strand.
GGTACCCTTCGAACTTTATATCGCCTCAAAAACTTCCTGCCAATCAGAACCAAAACAATGCTTGTACAGGCCTTGAATTTCCCTTTAATCGACTATGGTGATGTGTGCTATTATGACCTGAATGCAGAGTATCTCAACAAATATGACCGACTTCTCAATAACTGCATTCGATTCATATACAATCTTCGTAAGTATGATCATGTATCTACTTTTCGTTCCGATCTTAAATGGCTACCCATTCGTCAGCGCCGTAGTTTGCGTGCTCTCACAACTCTCTACTCTATTCTTACTTCCCCTTCTCCTCCTTCTTATCTGACAACATACTTCCAATACTTACGTTCCACACATGAGAGGAACCTTCGTTCCTCTCATAATCTATTTCTTCAATGTCCCGCTCATACTTCAGGTTTTGTAAACTCTTCTTTTGTTGTCCAAGTTGTTCTGCTATGGAACAGGCTCCCTCCTGAAGTCAGAATGGCCACCAACCGTTATGCATTTAAAATGAAAGTACGGAATCTTCTCTTTGCAAAGTTGAAGGAATCGGCTCATCACTCGCATCATCATTTAGCATAATAATATAAATAAAATATAGCATAATTATTTATTTATATATGTATATATTTATGTATAATATTTATGTGTTTATCATATCTATGAATAATTATATATATTTATAGTATATTTATGGTTTATAATATGTATCTAAATTATTAATATGTATCTAATACATATCCTATTTTTCATCACAAGGCTAATGCACCTACCTCATCTATCTCTGCACCACCAAAAGGTTGACTGGCAGAAAATGCCACTAGGCATTAAGTCCACCTGTGTACTATTTTTGTGCATAAAGAATAAATACAAAAAAAAAACTGATAACGGATATAGGATGTAGTTCGTAACGTAACATATAATTAATTCTACGACTACATCGGACCGTATTTGCACGGGTTCAGATCGGTCGTACCTTTTGCTGAACCGCTCTGAAGTGCGGATTATTCAAAACTTATAAATATCAACTTTCGAATATCATCATTAATCTCTGTTGTTTGTTCTCATCTATTATCTACTCACATAATGTCGTAGCCAAATAAATAACAAAGTAGTACACCCACACTTAATATTAATAATAATAAATTGAAAGTACTCGTTCGTAGTTCGGCTTTCCAACCTTAAAGTTACAAAGCGAAGCGAGTCTCATCTGAACATTTAATAAATATTTAACAAGGTGAATGTTATCAACGCTAAAATATAATTTACTTCTAACTAATTTCTGTCTCCTCTTACCAGATGATACTTACGCCTTATAAGTGCGAGGTGGTTTGAGTTACGTGGTGACGGGGCATATACTCGTACTATCTACCTATTGATACCAATGCTCCGCCTCACCTCTAAATTAAACACTCATATTTTCAAACAATAATAATATCCTTGTTAAACTGACACACAGTCCCCTGAACCCAAGCCAGGCATTGCGTGTACTATTGAAATCAGAGAACTGTTAAACTTACTGACATCCTAAATACATATCAAATGACGTGCTCTTTCAGATGAATATCGGGTGGTCTGATCGGACTTCTGATTTAGACGTCAGGATCACTCGTCAGAATACTGGTTACCTGTCACACAAGCCAGGCAATAATATCGTTTAATATTATATATATTTTATGTAACTAAATAATATCTAGTTATAAGCATAAACATAATTCCTAGAATGCAATTCATAACGCACATCACATCTCTAAACTAATGGAACAAACTAAATCTATTACAAAAATTGGCAGTAAAAAGAGCAGCTTGAATAATTCGAGCAGTTATATCGAGGTCAGTCTGCATAATGAGACGCGACACAAAAGCCCAGTCCATCTGACTATGCAAACCACAATACGTGCATTTTTGTTCATAATTGAATGCTCCAGAGCCATTCTTCTGTTGGACCAAATTATGTACGAACTATTGGTATGTAGTAGGTGTTGTAACGTATGTCCGGTACTTACCACGTTGCGTCACATAGGTTTTGTGGATATATCTGTTGATTAGAAAAATGTGGTTTTGTGTTTAATTAAGATCATATTGAAGTTTGTGTCTTGCTTGAAAAATTTATGCTCAATTAAAACCTAAAAAGGACGTAAAATGGACAGCATTTGTGGCTTAATTAAATAAATAATCTACACTAATATAATATTATAAAGAGGAAAAATTTGCATTTTTGTTTGTAATGGATAAACTCAAAAACAACTGGACCGATTTTAAAAATTCTTTCATCATTAGAAAGCTACATTATCTGCGAGTAACATAAGCTATATTTTATTTTAGAAAAAATAGGGGTCCGTCAGGACGCGGGTGAAACCGCGGGAAACGGCTAGTGTTATATATAATTAAACTTTCATCAAATTTCAAAACAAACTTGTAAGAAATAACTTCAGAAATACTTTGAATTGCCCTTATGTTTGTATAAATAAATTGTAATCTCAAAATCCGTAGAACATTTCCTCTCCTCCGTATTTTGCTTTCGACGTCAACAAGCGTTAGCACTTGGTAAACTTCATTTAATCAAAGTTACTCCCGCCCGCCACGAATAGATCAACTTTCCTCTAGTTTTATAAAAATATGGCGAAAGCTCGTATTTATACTGACCAGTGAATTTCTGAACATATTTTCGTCTTTCGGGCTATATACCCTTGTTTGGAGTATCCGATATATTTTTAGAACCAAATGAACAACAAGGTCGAAATTATATTTATGTAACGTCTATGATGTCACCTGAGCATTCACTTGTAACAGAACAGCGAGCATTCGCCGTTTTTTGTTTTGTCGAACCGAACAACGAACAGAGCCGCAAATTGCTACGAACATTTTCACAGCGAACACCCTAATCCGTAGAAAATAGAAAACATATAGAAACCGCACAACAACAGCAATTATACCCAAATTAATTACTTCTGTTTCAATTATTTATTATTTCTAGAGTAAGAGTAGGATACAAATGGCGTTTCTAAATAATAAAATACAGATTTTAATTTGAACAGAAATTCTCGTATTTAACAGAAACTGACACTGAATTTTGACTGAACTGCGATTTAATTTTGAATTGACTCACAATTGGTATTCTGCTCCACTTAATCTCCTTATAGTATAATTTCGATATAATCAATTTATAATCTCTTGTTGATCTTAGAGGTAATGTCAAAAACTCAAAAACAAAAACATGAATTTTGCCATTGTATGGGAAAATACATTAATAGGAATGGTTATTGGATGCCAATACGTTTACATGCCAAATTAAAATTAATATACAACTAAGTAATAAAATTTCGGTAAGTAAATATATTGGTTCCTTGGATCGTGTGAATTATTTTCAATAGGTATTCAATAATTAAAAAAATTAATATTCAATAATAGAAATAATTCAGACATTATAAAGATTTTAACGATGTTAACGTACAATTGGGTTTTTTAATTCGTTTTTTCCTCCTGATAATTTTATCTCATTTGTTGAATTTCTCGAGCAAAAGTTTTAGACATGAATTTGTCTTACACAATTTCTTTTTAAACTTATTTTAGATACCTATCCCCGTGGTAAAACTAGTGGCACATAATAGCTAGGAGATTCCTATGTTTATTAGCAAAATAGATCATAAATATTACCAGAAAAATATTCAACACTATTAGTGGTATCGTTGGGAATGTCAAATAAATCACGTCATCACGTCGTGTCCTTGGTAACAAATGTATATTTTTATTCCGTGCTTTTAAAAGTTTCAGGTGCATGCTTTTTTGGTTCCACTCGCTATTTTATTTACAACTGTACTTCTGCCGTATAGCGAATCGGTCGAGTCCAAGAATCTGCCCAATTCACGAATCTGTCGAGTTGGGAATCTGCCGAATCACGAATCTGTCCATTCCAGAATCTGTCGTATTCCGAACAAGCGATTTGTCTTAACCTATTGTGACAACCCAACCAAAATAGGTAACAAATTTACAAGCTCTTAAGAAGCTGTTTCTCTGTTCGGTTTATTTACTCATGTGGTTATATTATGTACGATGGTATCACTGTGAAAAAACTAGAAATACCTTACCTGCTCTACTAATAATTAGCAGAATACCGTTCACACTAGTTCACACTTGGTTCAACTTTCGATGTAGTCCCGATCTCATTCAAGTGTCAGTTAAGTTACGAGAATACCATTTATGACGCCGAGACTAGATCGATATTGGAATTTGAACAAATATAATTACCAGAATTGGCCTTTAGGTACCACATTCGTTTGTCGGTACCTGTGTGTTTGATAGCCTATTTATTGAGAAAGGCAGATTTTAGGCTACAGGTTATATAACAGAGCACTATGAGCTACGGCTGCGGCGCAGTAGCCCGGATAACGCCGTTGTAACCTCATTCTCAGAGTTTTTAAATTTATGTGCACATATTTTTCTAACACGCCATATTTAAGGGCTAACATGACGGAAGGGATGGCAAACGAGAAATACATATTTACGGGTCCTTTTACTGCGACATAAAATATTCAATATCATTAAATGTACGAGTACCTACTGTGACCGAGTAGAGACATTTAACGCACATATTGCGCAGACCTTCTGAATACTAGCGTCCTAAATTTAGAACATCTTCTTCTTGCCCTGGTCCCAATTTATTTGGGGTGGGCGCACGTCCTTCGTTTCCATTCTATTCTGTCGCCCATCATCTGATCATTTATCCCTTTCCCTTTTATATCCATCCTCACACAGTCCATACATCTTTTCCTTGGCCTCCCTACCTTTATATTCATCACTTGCTTACCTACAAAGGTACATATCATCTCTTCGCATAATATTTCCATTCCAAGCCAAACGACTTCCTTTCACTTTCTAGTCTATAGGCGCATGTATTTTTATGCATAGAATTAAACGATATCAATTAAAGTTAAGAAAAAAACTAGTAGAGAACCTCAGGTTCTTTAATAAGTACATAAGGAAAAACAGAAAGTACTAAGAAGCACTATTTTCTTTTTCTCGCTTTAATTTTCTTATAACTTGGTGTTCCCAAATTCTCAAAACAATATTCATATAAAGGTACTCAGGACACAGGAGGCTAGAAAAACATCCAAAATCAATTAACACAACAATTTCACTGTCGTGTTAATTGAAAGAATAATGTCGATTATAGTTTGACAGTGAATAAAATCGTTTAAAAATGATCTGCGTAGTTCTTCGCATATGTGAACCGGCCTTTAAGAACCTTAACTTAAAAATTATCTCTGAGAAAATCAGACCAGAATCTTAAAAGCAAACTTGTACTCTATGTATATTTATATATTTTAGTTGGTGTGTGATAAATATAATTACAGATTGAACCAGAAATGAGCATTCTCATGTCAAGTGGACCGATATAAGAATTGTATACTTACATCATATACTCTAGATAAATCTTGTGCTTAAGGGAATCATTTTGTCACAATCAATATAACAATGTTCAATGCTTTCCAACCGACATGCAAATAGAACCTTTTTTTTTTTTTTTGGTGTCGGGTTGGAAAATCCTCATGGAGTCCCTCCGCCCTGGGGGATGGGCGAAGGGGACTGTCAGACTCTTACTGACTAAAAACCAACCCGTGTGCCCGTGTGCCTCATGTACCCGTGTGTCGGAGGGTCGGGTTTCACCCAAGCATACGTCGCAACCCCCCGACGGGTATTGGCCCGCCAGATGGTCCGGCGGGCCCCGAACAAAACCCCCTTGGCGGCGGATGAGGGTGTTGGGCTCCGCCGTCAAAAAACCAAGCGGCCGCAGAGGATAGGGAGGACGGCAACGCAACACCGCATCTCCTCTTCCTCTGCGGCCCCACCGCGACGCATCGAATGGTGCGCCCCCATTTGGTCGCGGGAGATAGGGCGCGCGGCAACGCAACACCGACACGCCTCTCCTCCCGCGACCACGCCTGACTGCGAAAGACAGACAGAACCGTCCCCCGCACACGCACCGTTGGACGCATCCTGCGCAGGCCCCGTCAAGCCCACGCGGAGCGTCCCCTCCTGGATCCCTCTTAGCTTCACCGCGGGTAACCAATCCACGGTTACTGAGCCCCCCACCACGACAAGGTGGAGATCCCACGGGGGGGATGCAAATAGAACCTGGAAAATATTTGAATGTTAAGTAAAGCCATTTTAACAGGTTGTTTTGTCTATTTTTATATTCTCTTTGAGATTTTTATTTTTTATACACTCTCGCCTGTATCCCCGAAGAGGTACTGCACGGTACGCACTGTAAGGTGCGACCCAATCTTAAATACCTATAGTTACAAAACAAATGTTTTTATGACACTCATTATAATGATGCCTTATGCCAATCTAAATACGTGAAAAACAATCTAACACAATCTTTGTTTAATAATACATAAGATAAGAAGGCCATCTTACTCTATGTCAATTTAACATCACATGACTTTCTATGAGGGAAATTATTTGATAATAACGATAAATGTAGGTTTGGAGCAACAAAATGCTAATATTTTAGTCAAATTTACATACGCAGTCCGCCTCCTAATTCAAGAGGAGGGCTGGAGGAGCCTCCGTGGTCCAGCAATAGGGTAAAAGCTTGCTCATCTAGTGGCCTCGGGTTCAATACCCGGGTTAAGCAAAAACTGATATTGGGTATTTCCCTTACGAATTATGCAATAGGAGTTCTGCGTCGGAAATGTGGCTTTGTTATACCCTTGTGCCTGGGAAAGCACGTTAGTCCGTTGGTTCTGCGTCCAATATATCTTTGTTCGTGTCTCATATTCCGTCCTATCAGACTTCAAGAGTGAGGGAACAGATAGTGACTTTTTTTACGCACACACTATCCACAATTGTATTTTCTGAATAGGTGACCGTTAGCCCTAGATAAGTCTGGCGGTGGTGGCTGAAATTCAATCTAGGTAAGTGGTATCTATACAATCGAGTATATTTAATCAGAATCACATAAGACATCATATTTATTTATATCTAATGGGAGAATCCTTAATTGGCGTAGAGTTGCAATCATAGATAATCTATAAATATATATTTTTTTATAGACTCACGACTGTATCCACGAGTAAAAAAAAAAAACTTTGAAAAGTCAGTGGTGCGCGCCGTGACTGAAACTCGAGGCCTCCTGCATAGCGTATCGCTACCAAGTATTAACCCTCAAACGATATTCGAAAGACACATTAATAAATCAACTGTCATAAACTACGAAACCTCGCTCCGGCCCCGCCCGCCTGAAATACATATAAATCTAACCGTTCCTGAGGAAACACACTATCTATTGGTTAAAACCATACAAAACTCTGTTTGGTAGTTTTGAGTATATTGCGTTCATACAGATAGGAAAATAGGGACAATTCATTTTATAATATGTATAGATAGGTTTCGAATGCGTATTTTTTTTAAAAAGGTAGGTATAATGACCTATCTTAGCTTAACTTTGACCAAGCTCTCGACCCTACTTTGAGCAAGTAATTATTTGCCCTATAAAACACAGTATTCAAACCGTCTCAAAGCGCATCTAATCTGTATAATGTTGAATGGGCCTTGGGGCGGGACATAGGGGCCCGGGCCGCTATATATAGAGACCCATATCGCCCCAGTGCCGGGCCGGTGCTCTCTATAAAGGCTCATAACGCCCCGGTACCGGGCGCGGGCGCAATATCAATATCGTACGATATGCTAATGACTTCACTAGTAAGAGGAATGTAGATGTTCGTATGTTCGTAGCAGAGATTTAAAGAAATGTGGTGGTATTTTTTTGCCTTTGATGGATTGGTTTTAGTTTATTTCTAATGACGGACACTACAGGTAACCTGGCAGTAAATAAATACTTAATTAAATTCAAAAGATGAATTATTTTGATTCCCTTGTCAATGTTCAGAGCTATAGCCGCGTCCAGAACTCGAGGTAAAATAAAAAGTATAACGCGTACCTACTAAAGAATAATTTCATTTTAATAAAATATACATACACATACACATACATAACGTCAAGCCTTTTATCCCCGAAGGGGTAGGCAGATGTGTACTTCTACAACCACTTTTCGCCAGATATACTTTAGTACCACGTAATAAGGGGCGAGCCTATTGCCGTTACCGGGCACATCACCAGACTTCGAGCTGCTACTGAGAATTCGGAAAAACCCAGTAACACTTTTGCCCGACCCGGAAATCGAACCCGGGACCTCCGATCAGTAGTCGCATACGCTATCCACTGGACCACGGAGGCAGTCTATAATAAATATCTAAAGTAACTCGACGACATACTAGTAGCACTTAAAAATAAAAATCTAAAGTTATCCTAGTGAAGCCACGGGCAAACAGTATAGTGTGAACAGAGTCGATTTGATAAACATGAAAGTACGGCGCAACGAGCGGAGCCGCGCGGCGAGCTATCTAGGTTAGGATTTAGTTAGGCTAGGATTTTAAACTGCCAATATACTTGATGTAGTTGGCTTGAACGATGACTTGGGCAGAAATTAGGTTAATTGGTTGAGACGTTGATAGTAAGAGTTTGTTTTGTGGTTGATCACGAGGTCTAATTCGGATTCCTATTTAGGTACAGGGTTATTTTGTAAGTCCTGAACCAGCAGTCTTCTGTCTTTACAGCCTTTCGCAATCCCATGTGAAGTTGCTTCGCAGTAGCGCTGTGAGTCAATAGGAGAATTTGACTAACTATACTTGGCTGGCCTATTGCTTATAATCAATACTTATTCGTCTCAATTAAAAAAAGTACCGCAGTTTCAATCAATCAGCCTATAATTTTAGACAACTGGACATAGGCCTCTACTAACTTGCGCTGAAACGACTGGTCCTCTGCCGTCCGCACCTAGCCTGCCCCAGCTACCTCAGGTTCTCGCACCAAGTAATCGAAGAGAGTACCACATTTGTTTGTCGGTACCTGTGTGTTTGATAGCCTATTTATTGAGAAAGGCAGGATTTAGGCTACAGGTTATATAACAGAGCATATAGGTAAGTGGTATCTTCACAATCGAGTATTATTGTAAGTTAATTATTTAGAATAATAAGATTTTATGAAAAGTTATCATAATATTTATAAAAGAAAAATCTTCATATGATGTTCTGTTAAATCTCGCATGAAACATAATAAGGTAAACAAATAATTATACTTAAAGATTAGTAACAATAATGTAAATAAACAAATATATGTAAAAGTTCTTGCTATTCAATTGTGTAAAGTGCTCACAGCTCATTTATTTGGAGCAAGAGGTCGAACGCTACCTCAAGTATTCCCGAAACGTTACTTTACATGGAAATGCTCATTCGTGTCTTGAGTGTAAATAAATAATAATTTACCGTTTACGTAGAAATAAGAAAAAAAGAACACAATGATGACATTGTGTTCTTTTTTTCTTATTTCTCGTCGTGTATATAATTACGTACCAAAGTGCAATACAGAACATAATTGTGGATTTTAAATGCATAAAGCAGTCATCAACAAAATACATCTTAAGCCAATGAACAGTAATAATATCGCTACTCAAAAATGCTCGATTGGTTGCCAAAGAATTTAAAAATATATTTCCGCAAATTATTTGGTAACGCATGTCAGTTTGACATTTTCTCAGAGTTTGTAAATGTGCAGTTGTAAAATGTATCGTTTACATGCAATTAGTAAGGTCTCTTAGTGTAGACCATCAACCCAATAACATAACAACGTCGCATGATAACTGTCTCCTTGATGGCCTAAAGTGAAGCTTTTCTACACCCCGCTTAAACCAACTGGAGTCAAGTTAGTTATGCTGTTGCGTTTCATTAAGTGAGTTACTTTCACCTATGAGGCTAAGCAATCTTCTCCCGTACCAACATTGACCTGCCTGGTCTCTCTTTCCTCGCAAAGTCAGATTAATGTCTATATAACATATCTATGGGCAATTTCTACAGATTAATCATTCGGGGGCTGGTTGTAAATATGTCAATCACACCAATAAAAACAATAAAGTAGAAAAGGAAAATGAGACGTACAAAATATGCTTATAATACCACAACCAACGATTTAATTCCTCTTCTATTGCTATCTTACAAAGTTTACAAAGCACTAACGACATTAGATAGATTACAGATAGATTACACTTTATTGAACACCAAAACAAACAAAGTATTTACATAAGTACGAGTACATATATAACTTAAAACTAGTGTGCAATTGGCGGCCTTATCGCTAATAGAGCGATCTCTTCCAGGCAACCGCGGATGGACAGAAATGATGTAAGTTAATAGTCATGGTCATTGATGGTGTAGCGTCAGTAATATATAATATTCATAAATAAGTACCTAAATATATACACATATACTTACATAAATACATACTATATTATACTACTATAACATACATAAGTATAGGTACGATATGATACAATACATATTATAAATAAAATATGATTATATATAAGGAAGCAGTAAACAGAACACTTGTAGAACGACAGCTATACAATATAATATGATAAATTTACAATACTTATAATGATGGGCGTTAGATTGACAGGTAGTGTTTTTTAACATACACTTAAATATGTTAAGCGATTTGGCTTTACGGATTTCTAGTGGCAATCCATTCCACAGGCGTGCAGCTTGAATTGAAAAGGATTTTCCATAGTAATTGCTAGAATAGATTGGCATCGCCAGGGTCAAATTCTCAGACGACCTCAAGGACCTTATATGTGTGTCATGAACGAACTTAAAACGTTCTTTGAGATAAAAGGGAGTACTGGGATTAAATAAAACATTATAAAGTAATGTAAGAATGTGAGTATTCCTGCGAAGACGAATTGGGAGCCACTTGAGTCTGTTGCGAAATTCTGAGACATGATCATATTTGCGTAATCCAAATATAAATCGTATACAGAAGTTTTGAAGGCGCTCAAGTTTGTCTAGCTGCTCCTCCGTGGGGTCAAGATATTCTTATTTTGTTTCATTACTGTACTGAATAGCTCTCTCGATGGCTTTTACGATGGCAAACAGTTAACGTACATCTTAAACCTAATCTGAACGTATTCTCGAGCTCTTAGTAAATAGTAATGGAGGTAAGAAGAGTAAAGTGTTTTGTGGAAAAGTGTTGGAATTTATTTTATTTGGAGGATTTGTTTCCATAATGGATGATTTGGAGGGTGGAGCTACGGTCGTGATAAATGCTTGTTAATAAGTTAGTGAAGCATTTATACAGCCAAGCTTAGGGCTTAACGTGTGGTCTATCAATAACTTCGATGATTCATTCGCCGAATTTCCCAATTCTAGTTTAGAATCAAATTGTTCTTTATATTCGTTACCTGCCTGTTTTTTATTTAAATTCCCCGTGTTACAGGAGTTACTCCAAAAACGAGGAATTAAATGAAGTTCTGCTATTGTGGTAGTTCCTAGTTGTAGTTTTATAACCCTATGACGAAAAATAACCGCGATTCTGGGTTTTGATACTATTAAAGCTAATATGGTAAAAACAGAAGTATTCGAAAACATATTTTGCTATATAAAATCAAATATTAAGGAAAAGTAAATTAAATAATAAAGCCAGAAGATTACAACGGAACAGTGTAAACTGAAAACGTGATAACATTAGAATATCTTACAATGATGATTGGTAGCGCCATCTACCTTCCTATTTATAACTAATCGCATCAACATCAATCGTTCCACGTACAAGTGTGAGCGATACAATATTTCCGCCGCCCTCTCTCCCACTCCCTGGAAGAGGCACTGCCTTTCGCCTGATTCGTCGCCGCGATCGTGGACGCGAAAGACAGTCCAGAACATTCCGCTCGCTGAGAACGCCGTCTCGTTCGTATCGCGCCGCATCGCTGTATGTGATTTATTACCGCATATATAAACCGCTCGCAAATGGGAGTGACGGTGAATTGAAGTGAAAACAAGCAGCTGCATCACGAAACCACCAGGAGACTGCCCTACGGAAACGAAGAAGGTTGTATAAGGTAAGTGCCCTCCATCCTTGAAATATCCTATACCCACTCAATCACCCTTCCCGTAACCATCTCCTAGGCGGCGAAGAACCGCTATCCTCTGTATACAGTCCATTTCCTTCTCCAAGTCGCCTAGAACCCTACGGTTTCGGTGTAACGCCGAACCATTTTTTTGATCCATACGAGTCGGATTCATTTACGTTTTATACGTTATACCGCTATACCTAGGCAGTTATAGCACCTAGCTATACTCCTAATATATTCACATAACCGTCACATGGTTATTTCTGCCCGCATTAGTAGGTAAACTTTTATGTAGCTACCTACTTATTAAATTATTATTTCTGCAACTATCATAGTTGTCTTATAAATCTCATATTTCAATCAACTTTAATTCCTCGGCTCTAAGGTGTTGCCTACTTAGCCTACTTAGGTAAAATAATAGATACATTAGATTTTCTTATTTTGTTTCGTTCTCATTAGCTTATACTTACGTAAGCATGTCACAACAAAAGAAGTCACGCGTGTCGGAAGACAAAGAGATGACAATCTTAGAAGCAAAACGCAATATTTTATTTGAGCGCATTCAAAACATCTATGAATGCTCGAAAACCGCATCTATGTCTGACAGTAATAGCGAAGCATTTCTCAGTTATTGTATGACAGTAGATAGTATTCGAACAGATTTTCATAAGTTGTTAGACGATTATAACGCAAGATTACTTTCTATCAATCCTGATGAAAAACCGAACTATCAGGCATATACCTCAGATCTTTATTGTATTATTAAGCGTATACAATCGCAATTGGAGGGTAAATGTTCAGCAGAGCCCGTTGACCGCAAACCGAGATTACCGCCAATCGAGATTATGTCGTTTGACGGAGATATACGAAATTGGCCGTTATTCTATGCGAGTTTTAAGTCTACAGTGCACGATAATGGTTCTCTGACAGATGCTGACAGGTTGTACTATTTAATAGGTAAACTGTCACCGAAAGCCCAGTCCGTATTTGCAGGTGTCACACCCAGTGCTGAGAATTATCAGGTCATATTTCAGTCACTACTTGACAGATATCAGGACACGCGCGTCCTAGCGTCTACGTACTTTGACCAAGCTTTAAATCTCAAACTGTCCGGCAACGCGTCTGTCTCGAATTTCCAGCTGTTTATTGATAACTTCGTAACCGCGGTTAATTCTCTTAGGAATTTAAAATTAGAAGATCTTTCCGACTTTATGTTGCTTCAACTCGCTTTAAAAAAGTTTGACACTGATACAATTCGCGCATTCGAGATGACGGAACGCAATAATAAAATTCCTACACTAGATAGTTTTATTTCGTTCATCAAAGATCAGTGTCGAATATTTCATAATACGCAGTCGGGTTCACCTGGCCCGTCTAACACTAACAGCAACAAACAAAGGTTGAATAAATCGCGAAATAGTAATGATAACTCGGTCCCTAATCCACAATCTTACGTAACATGTTCGAAATCTAATAGTAATAATTCACAGAAGTGTCTGTGCAGTAATATAGTGCACGACCACTTATACAAGTGTCCCGCCTTCGTTAATTTGCATGCAACCGCTTGTTTTAAATGCGTAAAAGATAACAAAGCTTGCATTAATTGCTTAAGCATAAAACATAAAACAAGTAATTGTTCTAGTAGAACGAGATGTCGCTCATGTAATCAAAAACATCATACACTGTTACATTTCGATAAAGCCGCTCACCTTGACACACTTACGAGTACGTCGCAAGTGCAGAACACGGTAGCTGCGCCTTCCGCGTCTGAGGGCGAAGTATCGTTGTGTACGACATCCATTGCGCGGGCGACGCGCACGCGCGGACAGCACTCGCGCATCTATAATGATCCGCGCAGGGCCAAAACGCAGTGTACGGCGTCTAAGAGTTGTGTTCTGTTAGCGACAGCGCAAGTTATCATATATGATGTTAATGGGTCGCCGCACATGGTACGTTGTCTACTAGATAGCGCATCTCAGACCAATCTAATAACATCGGAATGCTTCAAACGCCTCGGATTATGGAATAACTTTAAAAATACTAACTCAACCGTCAAAGGGATAGGCGGATCAGAAAAGCATTGCAGGGGTTCCGTAGATATTAAAATACATTCGCGTTTTGATAGGAATATTAATTTTAACATTTCTTCGCTTATCGTGGAGCGTATCACGGACGCATTGCCGAACGCTAATGTAGACGTAGCATCACTCACTCATCTCGAGTCATTGCCGCTAGCCGACGCGGAGTTTGCGAATCCGGCAGGCATTGATCTTTTGATCGGAGCTTCAATATTTCCGCACTTGCTACTAACTAACATAGTACGTAGTGAGCTATATGATTTACCGCCCGCTATTGAGACGGTACTTGGGTATGTGATTATGGGTACCGTACCTACGTTACATACTTCTCATTGTATTACGTCTTGTTGTTGTTCTGCTCTTCAAGAGATCAAGGTGGGTGCTAAAACTGTGTGTAAGATAAAGCACTAATTAGCTATGCTATGCTATACTATGCTATGCTATGCTATGCAATGCTATGCTATGCTATGCTATGCTACGCCATGCTATGCTACGCTATGCTACGTTATGCTACGTTATGCTGCGCTATGCTACGCTATGCTATGCTATGCTATGCTAAGCTACGCTACGCTACACTATACTATACTACACATCCGCTTTGTATATAGATGACATTGCCTGTAATGTCATACCCGCTCCGCTAGCAATTTCGCTTTGTGAAGAGCTTATTCAGCTTTTCAAGCGAGGCCAGTTTGATCTTGTCAAATGGACAAGCAACTCTAAGGAGGTTCTCGCACGCATACCAGATTCTCATAAAGCTTCTCCAGACATTGAGTTTGAGGAGTCTGTACCGCATAAGGTTCTCGGTTTACGCTGGGACAAATCCTGTGATAGTTTTCGGTTTGACGTCTCACCACCAGATGATAAGTGTACCAAACGCACTATGCTGTCCACAGTGGCTCGACTATGGGACATAATGGGTTTGTGGCTCCCACAATTTTGTACGCCAAGCTCTTGATCAAAGAGCTTTGGCTATCAAAGTGTGAGTGAGATGAAACACCCCCTGACCATATTGTCGCCGCTTGGGGCCAGTTTGTATTGAGCTTACCGCGCTCAATCAAATTACTATTCCGCGTCATCTTGGGTTGGTAGATGGATGTACCATCAACTTAATAGGTTTCGCTGACGCCAGCGAGCGTGCTTACGGCGGAGTCGTATATCTGCAAGTCCGCATTTGTTCTAACTACTCGGTGCAGTTAGTTTGTGCCAAGTCTAAGGTCTCGCCTGTTAAAACCATCGGTTAAACCATCGGTTGCGAGACTGGAGTTGTGCGCGGCCCTTCTGCTGTCTCAGTTGCTCCACAAGGTTCAAGACACAGTTTTGCCCCACTACTCTATTAATAAATATACGCATTTTCCGACTCCAAAGTAGTGCTCGCTTGGATTCATTCTTCTCCTCATCGCTGGCAGACTTTGTCGCCAACCGCGTTATTAAATTGATTGAACTTGTTCCCGCTACTTGTTTCAATCACGTCGCGGGTTATCGTACTCGTCTTCAGGAAGAACTCTCCATAGATCATATTGACTGGAAGTTTATTCCACCAGCATCACCACATTTCGGTGGATGTTGGGCAAGCATGGTCAAAGTAATTAAAACGCATCTCTTCAAAGTTATAGGTCAACAGATCCTCTCTTACGAAGAGCCTTTAACTGTCCTTGCACAAGTCGTGGCACTGATCAACTCGCGTCCGCTTCCAACTCAGTGAGATCTAGCCTGAAGTTGGACCTACCTCTTAGTTTAAGTATTTAGTTAGTAGTTTTCGCTATTATTGCGTTTGTAGTTTTCGCTAGAGTTAATTTAGATTAATTTTATTGTCATATCGCTGTCTTAGCCTATTGATGGGTTATGCGGTAGTACACCCAACATAGCTAAGTTCAATTATATTTTTTTAAAGGCAATCCTTTAGGACCGGGGGGATATGGTAGCGCCATCTACCTTCCTATTTATAACTAATCGCATCAACATCAATCGTTCCACGTACAAGTGTGAGCGATACAATATTTCCGTCTCCCTCTCTCCCACTCCCTGGAAGAGGCACTGCCTTTCGCCTGATTCGTCGCCGCGATCGTGGACGCGAGTGACAGTCCAGAACATTCCGCTCGCTGAGAACGCCGTCTCGTTCGTATCGCGCCGCATCGCTGTATGTGATTTATTACCGCATATATAAACCGCTCGCAAGTGGGAGTGACGGTGAATTGAAGTGAAAACAAGCAGCTGCATCACGAAACCACCAGGAGACTGCCCTACGGAAACGAAGAAGGTTGTATAAGGTAAGTGCCCTCCATCCTTGAAATATCCTATACCCACTCAATCACCCTTCCCGTAACCATCTCCTAGGCGGCGAAGAACCGCTATCCTCTGTATACAGTCCATTTCCTTCTCCAAGTCGCCTAGAACCCTACGGTTTCGGTGTAACGCCGAACCAATGATATTTCTTGAAATATCTAACGATATACAGAGACAGTTGTCAGCATCAAAAGTTACATTTAAAGCATAATAGTAGTAACAAGAAGTATAATTTTGAAAATTCTCCAATAAATGTTGTTCTGACTGAATATGTTGCGGGCTCTAAAACAGTTTTACTATGTCCTGAACTTTACAAGTGTCAACAGGCACTGCTGCTGAATCTGGGTAGACAGGTGATGCAGTAGCAGGAATTCATCCAGGATCTGAAAAAAGCTCGCCTAAAGGTAGACCTCAGTAGTTGTAGAAAAAGCTTATAATCAGCAAAGATTAGTGACAGACTGAGGACGTACCAATATTGGCAGTTATATGTAAATTTTCTTTTTAACTACCACTAAAAGTAACAACATTTTAAGAAAGAACTTTTCATAAAAGACAAACACACTGGTCTGAACAAACACTAAAACTTCTTCTAGTAGTAAAAGTATAAAGCGACGCTAAACGCGAAAATATTTTTAAAAGTCGCAGTGGTCTTCTTGCGTAAAACCTTAACAAATAAAGTTTTTAAACAAAGTTACGTCATAAATTTGTTTAAATTGTAAGCCGTTCTTAAAAGAAAAGCCGTAGCTATTTAGATTATTGTACATAAAACATAACATAACTTCACTCCTGTTATCCCCGAAGGGATAGGCAGAGGTGTATTACACACTCACACTTCGCCAGTTATGTTTCGGTCCCAATGTAATACGGGGCGAGCCTATTGCCATCTATCGGGCACATTTTTGTTTTACGAGCGATAGTTAACATTTTTACTTAATACACACATAACTTCGAAAAGTCAGAGGTGTGTCCCCGGGGTGCCTGGGATCAAACCTGAGACCATCGTCTCAGCAGTCCGTTACGTACACCACTGGGCTATCGCCGCTTTTTGTACATTTCATTTATTTTACTGTTTGAGTTTTTATCCTTGCCATAGAAATGGAGGCATTCAAGGATATGAACATATTAGCTGCATGTGCAGGTATTCTGGATATCCTGATTTGGTAACTGCTTTATTATACAAGTTCACATTAGGTATATTGTTATGAGCTATACGCATAAAACTAACTGTCGCAGCACGTATGGCTACTAGGTACAGACTTGTATGATACTGATATTATATAAATGATATAGGGTCGATCAGGAATGATGATAAAAACCGACCGAGTTGAATGCTATAAGTAAGTGCACTGATTTGTTTGTAATAAAATTATAGGTACTACACCTACCGTAGTACCTACTATTGGATACCTACCGGCCTCTAAGAAACAATCCACAGCGAAAACTCTTTGGCGCAAGAAGCTGAAATTTGGCATGGGTGTTCCTTAGAGCCCCAGAGGGGTGCACAAAGAAGTGATTTCCCGAAATTACCACAGGATCAACAAAACGGTAAAATTATATGTGCAGGCGTAGCTGCGTGTATCATCTAGTACTATATCATATCGTAAAATATGACTACCGTCCCTTCAAATCTGTTTGACTTGTAGATATCACGAACAATTTACATTGGTTGCGCGCTTTATCGAATATTGAAGCACATTACACAACAATATTCAGTTATTAAATCGGAATTATAACAACAAGAGCATAAGTGAACCCTTTTAGAAGGCTTGATAACGAGCCCCGCTTTATAGCTTTGATTTATTTTGTGTACTAATAATGAGGAGGTATTATTGACATGATTGTTGTTGTTGTTGATGTGCAGCGATACCCTTGTGAAGAGACCGACAGACTACTACACAGAGGGTCAAGGGTTCGAATCCACGACACGCATTAATGACTTTTCGAAGTTAAGTGTATATTAAAGTGCTAATTTATCGCTTGCTAAACGGTGAATCGTGAGAAAACCTAATGTTTGTGAGTTCTCTATAGTGCCCTCCAAACACGCGTAAGGCATACGCGTACTGGGCTAGCGCAGTGGACTTACTTTTCACATAGTGCAAAGAGACCTATGCTTAGCAGTAGGACCTTAAATAAATAAGACTTCATCATCATCATCATCATCATCAGCCTTTAACAGTCCACTGCTGGACTAGGCCTCTCCTTTGAAAGGAGGAATTGGCCTACTATACCACGTTGGCCAAACGGGTTGGTATAGGGTTTGTATCAAGTTTTCCTTCTCTTGCAGTGCTGTTCTCTGCATAATATGCTCCCTCTGTCGGCTCTTACGACACCCATGGGATGATATGGGGTGGTGACAACTCGTATTCTTAATCCGTCACCACACGGACTTACGACGGTATAATATCATTTTACCACGGTGTCCTACTCTGAGAAGTCTCCGGCGTTTGTAAATGGATGACCTATATATGTCCAGCAAAAAGCACATCTCATGCGCTTGTTATCATGATCAAAATTTTACTATCAACTGCCACGCTGAATACAACACGTGCACAATAGTCCCACGTACTGCTGATAAGATTATCCACTATCGACAGTTAATTTACAGATTGCGATAAATTTCAGTTGACAATGATCTTGCCCAAAGATAAATTGTTTATTTACTTCAATAACTACACTTCAAACGAACTGAGCCTTTCACTGACTGAGGTTTGTTTTTTGTTTTGAACTGAGGGTTTCATTCGCTTTGTTTAGGACTTCTGCTCCTCATAACGTGATGTTGTACTAGCTACTAGCCTAGCCTTCCTTAATAAATGCTATCCAACATAAAAATAATTATTAATACAGCAGTTCCTAAATTTTGTGCGTTCAACCAAACAAACAAACTCTTCAGCTTTATAATTATTTTTTATGTAGATTCACGCTTGTATTCCCGAAGGGGTAGGCAGAGGTATAATATTACACCCACATTTAAAATAAAACATACGGTCGTAGCAGCGGGCATACTTTAGTATTAATTTTGTTTTATGGTTTTAGACTCACGCCTGTTTCCCCGAAGGAGTAGAGATATAATATTGCACCCACATTTCGCCATGAATTTTAGGACATACGAGCCTATTACCGTTACCGGGCACATCACCAGACTCCGTGCTGCTACTGCGAATTCGGGAAAACCCAGTAACACTTTTGTCCGACCCGGGAATCGAACCCGGACCTCCGATCAGCAGTCACATACGCTATCCACTGGACCACGGAGGCAGTCCATAATTAGTATACATTATATAACAATTGACATTCAAAGTGTTATTTTTTTCTTTTTTCTTTTTTTGTGTGAATGTGGCGTGTGAGTTTATAGAGTACTCAAAGACATAGGCTAGGTGCTTTATACCGCTACAACAACTCCCACAAGAGAACCACGGGCATAGCCTTCTAAGTAACAAAAATGTTAGCTATTAGGTCAAGCCCAGTACTGAAGTTCCTAAATCATAGTGGCAAACGTACTTAGCCTAAAAAGGAACACAAAAAATGCCTTCTAAAACTTAAATATCATAAATACAGTGGCATCATCTCAGTGACAGATACTTACAATAATATCTTTATGCGAGATAATGATGTAAAGATACTATAGTAAGGTTGACTGCTCAGTCTGTCGCGCGCCACGAACTGGTATCGCGGATATTCGGAGAACGAAGCGTACAAAAATCGTATTATATATCGTATTATATATATACTCAGTTTTAAGTTGACAATCTGTATGAAAGCGTCTCAATGTTCCCTGGTCATAATTAAGTAGCTCTTTATTACCTAAATCCAACTGTTTTGATGATAATCAATGATTCAATTCGACATAATACAATCAAGTAGTCCTATAGCACGTGACGGATTTGTCACACTTCTAAAATAAATATCTAAAGTAACTCGACGATAGACTAGAAGCACTTAAAAATAAAAATCTAAAGTTACCCAAGTGAAGCCACGGGCAAACCGGATAGTGTGAACAGAGTCGATTTGATAAACATGAAAGTACGGTGCTCCATATTGAACACATTGAACGGCAATAACGAGCGGAGCCGCGCGGCGAGCTATCTTATCGGATTTTAAACTGCCAATATATTTTAATGCACTTTACTTGAACGATGAGTTATGAAGAAATTAAGTAAATTGGTTGAGACGTTGATAATAAGAGTTTGTTTTGTGGTTGATCACGAGGTTTAATCCGGATTTCGATTTAGGTAAAGGGTTATTTTGTAAGTCCTGAACCAGCAGTCATTGCTTATGTCTTTACAGCCTTTCGCAATCCCTTGCTAAGTTGCTTCGCAGTAGCGCTGTGAGTCAATAGGGGAATTAGGCTAACTATACTTGGTTGGCCTATTGCTTATAACCAATACTTATTCGTCTCAATTAAAAAAAGTGCCGCAGTTTCAATGAATCAGCCTATAATTTTAGTCAACTGGACATAGGCCTCTACCAACTTGCGCCGAAACGACTGGTCCTTTGCCGTCCGCATCTAGCCTGCCCCAGCTACCTCAAGTTCTCGGACCAAGTAATTGAAGAGAGTACCACATTCGTTTGTCGGTGCCTGTGTGTTTGATAGCCTATTTATTGAGAAAGGCAGATTTTAGGCTACAGGTTATATAACATAGCACTATGAACTACGGCTGCGGCGCAGTAGCCCGGATAACGCAGTTGTAACATCTTTATCAGAGTTCTTAAAATATGTGCACATATTTTTCTAACACGCAACATTTAAGGGCTAACATGCCGAAAGGGATAGCAAACGAGAAATACATATTTACGGGTCCTTTTACTGCGACATAAAATAATTAATAACATTAAATGTACGAGTACCTACTGTGACCGAGTAGAGACATTTAAGGCTCGGCGCACATATTGCGGTGCGCAGACCTTCTGAATACTAGCGTCCTAAATGTAGATCATCTTCTTACCCTGGTCCTAATTTATTTGGTATCGGCGCAGTACGTCCTTCGTTTCCATTCTTTTCTTTCACCCGTCATTTGATCATTTATCCCTTTCCCTTTCATATCCATCCTCACACAGTCCATACATCTTTTCCTTGGCCTCCCTACCTTCATATTCATCACTCGCTTACCTACTTAAGTACATATCATCTCTTCGCATAATATGTCCATACTAAGCCAAACGACTAACTTTCACTTTCTCGTCTATAGGCGCATGTATTTTATGCATTTAATTAAACGATATCAATTAAAGTTAAGAAAAAACTAGTAGAGAACCTCAGGTTCTTTAAATATCAGGAAAATCAGAAAGTACCAAAAAGCAATATTTTCTTTTTTCGCTTTAACTTATAACTTGGTGTTCCCAAATTTTCAAAACAATATTCATATAAAGGTACTCAGGACCCAGGAGGCTAGAAAAACGTCCAAAGTCAATTAACACAACAATTTCACAGTTGTGTTAATTGAAAGAATAATGTTGATTATAGTTTGACAGTGAAGAATGATCTGCGTAGTGCTTCGCCATATGTGAACCGGTCTTAAAGAACCTTGTAACCTTAACTTTAAAATAATCTCTGAGAAAATCAGCCCAGAATCTACAGATAAAAATAAATTATACTCTGTAGATTCGGACAACATTTTGTAGATGAAAGGTGGCTTAACATTTTGTAATCTATTTAACCATAGCTGACGGAACGTGAATCTGATAGGCATCAGTATTGAGCATCAATACTTATCTTAGATTTATTATCATCCGAATTGTTACACAATTACAACTATTGAACAATATAATACCATGTATTGATTTTGTCGTTCTTAGTCATAAACACGCCAAAATATTAAATGACTTTTATTATTTTATTATGGCAATAAGTAAATGAAAATCTGTATATATAATACTAAAGGACGCCAGCAGCTACGCCTCCATTTTTTTTTATTTACCCGTTTTGGCCGATTCCGTGGGAATTTCGAAAAATCCCTTCTTAGTGCATCCCTACGGTCCCCAAGGAATATACATGTCAAATTTCAGCTTCTTGCACTCAATAGTTTCGGCTGTAGCGTGACTGTCAGTTAGTAACGCAAGGATTTTATATATCAAGATTATTGCGTTACTGATTGAAAGACAACGCCCAGCTGAAACTAATGGGCGCAAGAAGCTAAAAATTTGACTAGTATGTTCCTTGGGCAATGCAAGGAAGCACTAAGAGAGTAATTTTTGAATTTCAAGCGCGATTGGGCAGAAACAGTTCAATAAATAAAATGTGCAGGCGTAGCTGTATGCATCTTCCAGTAATAAATAATACATTATACCGTATCTGAAGTACTGTATAATCTATTATCTTATTCTTAATCTTGCCTGCCAGAAACGGTAAAAGGTTTTTCTGCAACGGGATATATGATAATAATAAACAGAAAATTATTGACAAAGTGATATAACATATTTGTACATATCCAGTGGCCCCACACTAGGCAAGCCTGTCCTGTGGGTGCCTACAACGATTACCAAAGGATTTACAAATTGTGCTCGGTCGGAAAAATGGAACTAAAGACTAGAAATTCTAGGTGACGTACAATGATTTCTTAACTTATTCTATGGTTTATAAATAAATGTGTATATAAACACATATATATTTATATATATTAAGTTGGTGTGTGATAAATATAATTACAGATTGAACCAGAAATGAGCATTCTCATGTCAGGTGGCCCGATATAAGAATTGTATACTTACATCATATACTCTAGATAAATTTTGTGCTAAAGGGAATAATTTTGTCACAATCAATATAACAATGTTCAACGTTTTCCATCCGACATGCAAATAGACCCTTTTTTTTGTTTTACGAGGTGGAAAATCCCTTCGGATCTCCGACTCTTGGGGAAAATAAGAGCCGGAGTATGTGGTGTTTCCACTAAAAACCACCTCGACTTCCGCCATGTACTCGTGTGTCGGAGGGTGGGACATCACCAAAGCACTCGTCGCCACCCTCCGACGGGTATTGGCCCGCCAGATGGTCAGGCGGGCCCCGAACAAAACCCCCTTGGCGACGGATTAAGGTGTTGGACTCCGCCGCCAAAACGCCCAGCGGCCGCAGAGCATAGGGAGGACGGCAACGCAACACCGCATCTCCTCTTCCTCTGTGGCCCCACCGCGACGCATCGAATGGTGCGCCCCCATTTGGTCGCGGGAGATAGGGCGCGCGGCAACGCAACACCGACACGCCTCTCCTCCCGCGACGGCACCCGACTGCGAGGGACAGACAGAACTGTCCCCCGCACCTGCACCGTTGGACGCATCCTGCGCAGGCCCCTCCAAGCCCACGCGGAGCGTCCCCTCCTGGATCCCTCTTAGCTTCACCGCGGGTGACAAATCCACGGGTACTGAGCCCCCCCACCACAACAAGGTGGAGATCCCACGGGGGGGATGCAAATAGAACCTGGAAAATATTTGAATGTAAAGTAAAGCCATTTTAACAGGTTGTTTTCTCTATTTTTATATTATCTTCGAGATTTATATTTTTTTATACACTCTCGCCTGTATCCCCGAAAAGGTACGCACTGTAAGGTGCGACCCAATCTTAAATACCTATAGTTACAAAACAAATGTTTTTATGATACTCATTATAATGATGCCTTATGCCAATCTAAACACGTGAAAAACAATCTAACACAATCTTTGTTTAATAATACTTAAGATAAGAAGGCAATCTTACTCTATGTCAATTTAACATCATATGACTTTCTATGAGAGAAATTATTTGATAATAACAATAAATGTAGGTTTGGAGCAACAAAATGCTATTATTTTAGTCAAATTTACATACGCAGTCCGCCTCCTAATTCAAGAGGAGGACTAGAGGCAGAGCTAAATCTCAACATTTTGATGTTTAATTGTCTTTAAGGCAAATTTTCCAACATATATCTAGGATCTAGCTATCAATACTTCTCTGATGATAATATTGATAGCCTCCGTAGTCCAGCAAAAGTGTAAAAGCTTGCTCATCTAGTGGTCTCTCTCTGGTTCAATACCCGGGTTAAGCAAAAACTGATATTGAGTATTTCTCTTACGAATTATGCAATAGGAGTTCTGCGTCGGGAATGTGGCTTTGTTACACCCTTGTGCCTGAGAAAGTACGTTAGTCCGTTGGTTCTGCGTCCAATATATCTTGGTTCGTGTCTCATATTCCGTCCTATCAGACTACTAGAGTGAGGGAACAGATAGTGACTTTTTTTACGTACACACTATACACAATTGTATTTTCTGAATAGGTGACCGTTAGCCCTAGATGAGACTGGCGGTGGTGGCTGGAATTCAATCTAGGTAAATGGTATCTCATCAACAGACGAGGCTCTGACGACCGAGCAATGGCGGTATAACCATAAACCTAGCCGGGAAACCGGTTTTAGAAGAGGCTGCAACGACCTGGGGGATCAAATAATCCTCTAAAATGTATGGTGCAGAAGGCAATGGGAAACCACTGCACTATTTTTTCCCAAGAAATCAACTATGGAAGTCAGTTTCACGAGGAATGCGAAGGTATGCGATCCGGAAACCACCCGGCGCCATATTGAGTCCAGGTCACATGGTGTGAAATATGCTACTGGCCATACTGACGCGACGCACCAGGAGCAGTGTGGACAGAAGGCTACTGGTGACAAGAAGTCTCTTAACGGTCACCGTGCGATATTTCGCAAGAAGACAAGAATCGGAACGTGGAATGTCAGAGGTTATGATCCAGCTAGGCAAGAAGGAAATTTTAGACAGAGAACAAAAACTCTACAATCTGGAGATACTGGGACTCACCGAAACACACATGCGAGGTACGGGGTATTATAAAACTCCAATTGGACACACTGTATACTTTTCTGGTCCAGAAAAAGAGAGCAGAAATGGGGTCGCTCTGTCTGTATCATCGTATTTAAACAAATGTGTACTGGGCTACAATCTAGTGAGTGACCGTATTATGACGCTAAGGATAAACGCAAAGCCATGTCGTGTAAATGTTGTGTTAGTATATGCACCTACATCTGCATCATCAGAATCTGACATTGAATCGTTCTATAGTCAACTGGGGGACGTTTTTAGATTGCCACCAAACAGAGACATTAACATCTTAATGGGGGATTTAAATGCAAAGATCGGATCTACTCTACAAGACGACCACTTAAGGCATGTTGTGGGCAAATATGGCCTTGGTGAAAAAAACGAAAGAGGAGAGATGTGGCTGCAATTTTGCACAGAAAACTCACTCACGATTACGAACACTTGTTTCGAGAATCATCCGAGACGCCTTTATACCTGGACCATGCCTGGTGATCGAGCTAGAAATCAAATAGACTACATAGCAATAGCAAATAGATGGAGATCCAGCATCAAAAATACTAAAACCTACCCAGGTACTGATTGCGGTATTGACCACAAACTTCTTGTGGCAGAATTTCAAATAAAGCTGAAAATTTGCAAACGCCCAAACGACAAACCCCACAGGAGGCTAAATTCTACAGAACTAAATGAGTTTCAAACACTCTTTGACAAGTGAATCGATGACCTACCGCATATAATATCCACTCGAGAGCAGGTCCAGAAAAACAACCGCACTTCCCCTAAGAATTTATGGATGACTGACAAAACCTGGCAAGTCATAAATGAAAGAAAAGACTTTCTGTGCCGGAATTCGGATTAAGACCGAAACCAATATCAAAAGCTGTCGGCCGAAATACAAAGACTCTGCAGGCAAGATAAAAATGCATACCTAAACTCTATCTGTCAAGACATCGAAGACCACTCCCAAAACGCCCACACAAAAGATCTTTTCATGAAAGTGAAAGCTATCACCCGTGACTTTAAGCCAAAAACCTGGGCTATAGAAACTCAAGACGGGCAACTGTTGACAGAGATCTATCAAGTAACAGAGAGATGGAGATTGTATTGTAAGGATCTTTACAAGGATGACCACGAAATGGTTGCTACACCAACCCCATGCATTACCTCCAATACCTAAAACATCTAGGAACCAAAGGGGCCCATATTCTCCGTGATATATGTAACCACATCTGGAAAACAGGCGAGTGGATAAGTGATTGGAAAGAATCGGTACTTATCCCCATTCTCAAAAAGGGGTCAACAAAAGCGTGTAGCAATTACCGAACAGTAGCCCTCATATCTCATGCAAGCAAAATTATGCTCTGTATAATCAATGACAGACTAAAATCTTATCTGGAATGGCAAATACCATGCGAACAAGCAGGTTTTGTTAAAGGACGTGGCACTAAAGAGCAGATAGTAAACATAAGGCAGATGATAGAGAAGAGCCGAGAGTTTAATATGCCTATGCTAATGTGCTTCATTGATTACTCCAAGGCCTTTGATTGCGTGAGATGGGAGTGTCTATGGAGAGTGCTAATTGAAATGGGCGTGCCGGAACACCTAGTGATATTGATCTCTAACTTATATTCAGATGCAGAGAACATGGTGAGAATCAACGATGTAATTTCTGGGCCCTTTAAAACAATGAAGGGGGTGCGGCAGGGGTGTATACTATCTCCCATTCTTTTTAATATCTATGGTGTGCATATCATGCGAAAAGCCCTGGAAGGATGGGACAGTGGTATATCAGTGGCTGGCAGGAAGATCAGTAACCTCCGATATGCGGACGATACCACCCTGTTCGCATCCTCAGAAGCTGAACTGACCCAGCTGTTTAGAAGAGTGGAAAGAGAGAGTGAGTTGGTGGGTTCACATATTAATAAATCAAAAACAAAGCTTATGATAGTTGACCGAACTGGCCAACTCACACGTACTAACGAACTCTCAGACCTTGAAGTTGTCTCAGAATTTATATACCTGGGGTCCCTACTATCCAACCAGGGTGGATGTGAGAAAGAAGTTAGTAGATGCACTCAGATGGCCAAAGCTGCTATGACCAAGCTTACAAAAATATGGCAAGATCGAAACGTCTCTAACAAAACAAAAATGAGACTAGTGCGATCACTCGTGTTCTCTATCTTCCTATACGGAGTAGAGTCGTGGACAATCCGCTCACGAGAAAGGAAAAAAATTAACGCGTTTGAGATGTGGTGTTGGCGAAGGATGCTTCGTATCCCATGGACCGCAAAAAGAACTAATAAATCTATTCTTGAACAACTAAGGGTCAAAACAAGGCTATCCACTTTGTGTTATCAAAGAATCCTGAGCTATTTCGGTCACATTATGCGTAGGGAGCCCGACAACCTCGAAAAACTGGTTGTGGTCGGCAAAGTCGACGGGAAACGACCGAGAGGCAGGTCTCCTGTACGTTGGACAGACCAGATTCGACTACTGACTGACTAAGTTAATTATTTAGAATGATAAGATTGTATAAAAAGTTATCATAATATTTATAAAAGAAAAATCTTCATAATATGATGTTCTGTTAAATCTCTCTTGAAACACAATAAGGTAAACAAATAATTATAAATAAAGGTTACTAACAATAATGTAAATAAACAAAATATATGTAAAAGTTCTTGCTATTCAATTGTGTAAAGTGCTCACAGCTCATTTATTTGGAGCAAGAGGTCGCACGCTACCTCAAGTACTCCCCGAAACGTTACTTTACATGGAAATGCTCATTCGTGTCTTGAGTGTTAATAAATAATAATTTACCGTTTACGCAGAAATAAGAAAAAATACACAATGTGGGGCTTATATAATTACGTACCAAAGTGCAAAGTAGAACATAATTTTAATGTGGATTTTAAATGCATAAAGCTGTCAATAACAAAATACGTCTTAAACCAATGAACAGTAATAACATCGCTACTCAAAAATACTCGGTTGGTTGCCAAAGAATTTACAAATATATTTCCGCTAATTCTTTGGCAACGCATGACAGTTTCACATTCTGGCAGAGCTTGTAGAAGTGCACTTGTAATATGTATCGTTTACATGCAATTACTAGGGTCTCTTAGTGAAGGCTATCACCTCAATAACATAACAACATCGCATGATAGCTGTCTCCTTGATGGCCTAAAGTAAAGCTTCTCCACGCCCCGCTTAAACCAACTGGACTCAAGTTAGCTTTGCTGTTGCGTTTCATTAAGTGAGCTACTTTCACCAATGAGGCTGAGCAATCTTCTCCCTAACTAACTTTGACCTGCCTGGTCTTTCTTTTCTCGCAAAGTCAGATTAATGTCCCTATAACTTTGCATTTAATTTGATTTTGATTCAATGATTATTTAATTTTAATTTGAATTTCATTTGATTTTGATTAAATGTTAATTTAATTTAATTATATTTCATACAATTTTATTTAACGGGTCTTATTCGCGATATTAAATTAATTTAGGGTATAAATACCTGTTTTACCGACGTTTCGGCCGTCTTACAACAGCCTTGGTCGCGGCAGGACTGATGTCATCTCAGCGTCGTCCTTGTGAAGCGCGGGTTTCGGCAGCTACCCTCACTTGTTTTTTTATTTTAATTTTTTGTCCGAACTGTCGGTACGTCGACACACAACACTTATGACGTCTACACACTGATGAGCTGTGTTACTGCGGCGGGTTTACATTTGTTGATTACTGGATTTCAAGTTGTAGACAGTCTGTATCCATCTTCCCGGTTGAAATTTTTATGCTTTTTGATTTCAACCGCTTCACGTACTATCCTGGAGTAATAGTGACGATCGGTAGATAAGACCATTGGTTGATGTAATTCGATCCAGTGGTTTGGTCCAGAATCCAACAAATGCTCAGCTATGGCAGACTTGTTTATTTGCCGGTTTTTTACAGCTGCGATATGTTCCTTGACCCTTTCAGCGATGGTTCGTTTGGTCTGTCCGATATAGGAACTACCACAACTGCAGTCGACCTTGTAGACGCCAGGTGTTTGTAGAGGAATGACATCCTTCGGGGTGCACAGATTGTGTGCTACCTTGGAGAGCGGACTATATACAGTCTTTATGGAGTATTTCTGTAGTACTGTTCCAACTTTGTCCGTCACTCCCTTTATGTAAGGCATGTAAGCCGGTACTCTGCTTACTTCTGGTTTACGGTTCTTCCTCTTCAGACGTTGTATCTTCTTGTTGAATCCGTTGCACCTAAGTACCTCCTGGACATGTGACAGCTCACTGTTCAAATGTTCAGGGTCACAGAGGTCATACGCTCTGTTTACTAGTGAAGTTACTACAGATTCCAAGTGTCGCGGGTGATGATGCGAGTATGCGTTGAGATACCTATTTGTGTGTGTCGGTTTTCTATAAACGGTGTGTCCCAAGGTACCGTTTTCCCTCACTGTCACTTTTACGTCGAGAAAGGGTAACGACCCGTCTGCCTCCATTTTAAATGTAAACCTAATATTAGGGTGTATGGAGTTTAAGCTATTTGCGAACTGTTCTACATCTTGCTTGTCGCCCTACATGATACAGAATACATCGTCGACATACCTCTTCCATAGCTTTACATTTGATGCCTGCATGTCTATGGATTCTTCGAAGTGCTCCATCCAGATGTTGGCCATTACCGGTGCTACTGAGCTACCCATAGCCACTCCGTCGATCTGGAGGTAATGTTGTCCACGGTATAGGAAGTAGTTTGCTTCCAAACAATTTTGAAGTAGAACAGAATATTTTTCAGACAGACCGTTTGCCCTTAGTTTTCTCTCAACGACCTCAAGGCAATCCTGAACTGGAACATTGGTGAAAAGTGACTCCACGTCAAAACTCACCATCACTTCGTCTGGTTCCTTTTTCACGCTCTTGATAATGTCAATAAAGTGACGAGAGTCCTTCACGAAAGATGCCGTCTTACCTACCAACGGTTGCAGTACCTTGCTGATGTGTTTCGCCAAACCATATGTGGGTGAGTTTATTTGACTCACTATCGGTCGCAATGGTACGTTAGTCTAGTGGACTTAGGCAAGCCGTATATCTTGGGCGGCTGCACGATTTGAGGTTTGTGTAGACGTTCAAAGTCATCTTCCGTGAATATGTTTTTAGGGCCGAATGCGTTTCGTAACTCTGGCTGTCGGGTTATAGGACACCGGCTTATAAATTAGTGTGTCATTTAACAGATTCCGTATTTTGCTATCATAATCACTAGAGTTCATCACTACAGTGGCGTTTCCCTTGTCGGCCTTCAGCACTAAAATATTCGTGTTATCACGCAACGCTTTTAGTGCTTGACGCTCTTCTGTGGAGACATTGGGTTTCGGCGGCTTTGACTTTCGTAAAATAACGGCAACATCCTGTCTAAGTGTATCTGCGTCGTTAGACGGTAACTTGTTGCGCGTTATAACCTCCTCGATGCTACTTATGACACTCTCATACTGAATCCGATTAGGTGTTAAAGCATAATTTAACCCTTTGGCCAACACGCTTTGTGTCGCGCTATCAATAATGCAATCTGACAAATTAATTACCGTTTCTTGTTGGGTGGGGTGTACCTTTTTGCCGGCTTGCCTCTCATGGCGGTTCATTAATTTGTCATATTTCTTGTTGTGCCGTTTCGTACGCAGATCGTATATGCGACTTGCCTGGTTATAAGTAACACGATCGCACAAACTAAAATCACTAGTTGATAGCACTTCACTACATTCGGTTGAACTTTATAGAGGTCACACTGCACAACATTTAACTCGTACCGTGGATGAACACTGGCTTTGTGTAGAATGCCTTCGGAGTTCGGAATGTCCTTTCGTGGTTTTATACGCACTCCTACAGGTAACACTTCACTATCCCGACACCTAGTCAGAAAACTGAGCGAAGTTTCCAGACTTACCCGCTTTACAAGGACGATGCTGAGATGACTTCAGTCCTGCCGCGACCAAGGCTGTTGTAAGACGGCCGAAACGTCGGTAAAACATAGGTATTTATACCTTAAATTAATTAAATATCGCGAATAAGACCCGTTAAATAAAATTGTATGATGTATACAACTCGCGAAAGTTTAAAATCGATTATTAATTATATTTATTTTTAATTTGATTTTATCTCGATATTGACTTAATTTTGATTTTAATTAATTTTGATTCTATTTGGTCTTGACTCAATTTAAATTTAATAATACCAATTAACTAGATTCCATACCACTGCAATTACCAATTATATTTCTAAATTGTTACCATAATCCACGATAAACGTACATACTATGAATGGTGTGCGCACCTTTAAGTGACATATTTACACAGCATTAGAGATGTTTAACCAAGTAAAAATTTTATAATTATGTTGTTGGTGTGCCTTAAATAAATAAATAAAAAATAACACCTAAGAGCAATTTCTACAGATTAATTCTTCGGGGGGGCTGGTAGAGCATATGTCAACCACATAAATAAAATCAATAAAGTAGAAAAGGAAGATGAGACGTACATCGCTATAAAATATGCTGTATAAAACCACTACCAACGATTTAATTCCTCTTATATATTGCTATCTTACAAAGATTAACTTACGCCATTTCTGTACTGAATAGGTATCTCGATAGCCTTTTAAACAGTTAACGTACATCTTAAACCTAATATGAACGTATTCTCGAGCTCTTAGTAAATAGTAATGAAAGTAAAAAGAGTAAGGTGTTTTGTGGAAAAGTTCTGGATTTTATTTTATTTTGAGGATTTGTTTACTTAATGGATGATTTGGATGACAACGGTCGTGGTAAATGCTTGTTAATAAGTTAGTAAGGCATTTTCAACCAAGCCTTTTAGGGATTTATCATTGAGGAGTTTGTTTCTTTGTAGCCAATTCTAGATTTAGAATTTGATTGTTCTTAGTATTTGTCGGTCACCTGGTTTTTTTAAATTCCCCGTGACACAGGAGTTACTCCGAAAACGGGAATAAATTAAGTTCTGCAATTGAGATAGTTCCTAGTTGTAGTTATTACCCATTGACTGTAACGTATGTCCGGTACTACCGCGTTTGCGTTACAGTACCGTCCATACGCTTGGCCAATCAGAGAAGGCCATCGTCCGCGTTCGCGAAGCCTGACCAAATATGGTCATGAACGGACTCCAACGCTGATTGAGGGCCCGGTATATAAAGGGGCCGACAGAGAGGCCGGCACCGCTACCCTAACGTCGCTTCCTCTACCTACCTACTATAACTACGCATACCTACTGACTCTACGTCGTATCTACGTGTATCCTGGTCCCAGCTACGGGTAAGCTACTACATTTACTGCGTTAGCGTACTACCCATCTCTCTACCTGCTAGTTGAGGCCGGCTGACGCCGCCTGCCTGACTCTATTGGTTGTGGCTTTCCTAATGCTGCTTTCCTTTAGGTTCCAGGTCTACCTTGGAAGCTCCGGGCTACACTACCTAGACCGCTACACTTCCTGCATCGCCTTCGGCGTCACCTCTGTCGAAGAGTCTGGCCTGCCCTGCTCATCGCACTCAGACCGCCGGCGCCTGCCAGCTGAGCCAACGTCCTGTGAGGATCTGCCGCTACGCGCAGCCCTTTGAGCAACCTGCCCTGCACACTACCGGAGGGAACAGCGTGGGAGACTGCAGCCCTTAGTGTTCTGGCCAGTGTCGTGTTGTTGGTCGGTCATAGTCGGCATAGGAAGTGAGACAATACTCGGCAAATAAACGCACCTAGAATCTCTACTGCGTTTGTAATTCTAGAACCCGTTACATGACGTAAAATAGACGCGACACTGGGTTTTGATACCATAAAAACAAGTATGGTTAAAAACTGAAGCATTCGAAAACATATTTTATTCCATTAAATCACATAATGAAAAGCAAATAAAACCAGAAGATAACATCTGAACAGTGTAAACTGATAACGTGATAACATTAGAATGTTTTACAATTTTTACAATGATGATATTTGTTGAAATATCTAACGATACTTGAACGATACGCAGAGGCAGTTTTCAGCATCAAAACATAATTCAAAACTTAATAGTAGTTACAAGAAGAGAGGGGCAGCGAAAGCCCCGATGAGATACCAATAGACTACCATGCAGAGGGTATCGGGTTTGAATCCACGACACGCACCAATGACTTTTTAGAGTTATGTGCGTATTGAATTGGAAATTATCGCTTCCCCCGTGCCTCGGCGTCGGTCCAGCTGTCATGCAGATCTTTGACAGTCGTTATAAGGTGTCAGTATCTTGAATAAAACTGACACTAGTCTTAACCATGTAATACAATAGCTATTTTCATCAGAGCGACTGCCTATCTGACCTCGTATCTGATATCGTCGAGGTCAGATAGACAGTCGCTTCGTGGCTATTATTCAGTCAAATCCGGTTAGACTAGAAAGCGGACCCCGGCTTCTATCTGGGATAACGTTAGAAGGATTATGAGTAGTAACAAAAAGAATAATTTTCCACACTCTCCAATATAGGTAGTTCTGACTGAATAATTATGTTGCGGGCTCTAAGACAGTTTTATTATCGCCTGGACTGTACGAGTGTCATCAACAGTCACTGCTGTTGAACCGGGCTCGACAGCTGACACAGTAGCGAGAATACATCCAGGATCTGAAAAACGCTTGCCTAAGATCGACGATCAGTAGTTGTAGCAAAATCCTATAATCAGCAATGATTTATGACAGACAGAGGACGTACCAATATTTGCAGTTATTAGTAAATTTCTTTTAATTACTACTAAAAATAGCAACATTTTATTTATTTATTTATTTTACAGACTCACGCCTGTATCCCTCAAGGGGTAGGCAGAGGCATAATATTACACCCATATTTCACCATGAATTTTACGTCCCAAGTAATAGGGGGCGAACCCATTGCTGGTACCGGGCACATCGCCAGACTCCGTGATGCTACTGAGAATTTGGAAAAACCCAGTAATACTTTTGCCCGACACGGGAATCGAACCCGGGACCTCCGATCAGCGCTACGCTACCACTAGACCACGGAGGAAGTCCAATTTTTTTTACCATAACAACATGTTAACCAGAAGAATGAACTAACTTTTCATAAAAAAGGAACACACTGGTTTGACGAAACACTAAAACTTCATCTTAGCAGTATAAAGCGACGCTAAACCGCGAAAATAGTTTTAAAAGTCGCAGTGGTCTACTTGCGTAAAACCTTAAAAAATAAAGTTTTTAAACAAAGTTACGTCATAAATTTGTTTATATTGTAAGCGATTCTTAAAAGAAACGCAGTAGCTATTTAGTTTATTGTAAATTTAATTTATTTTACTGTTTGAGATTTTGTCATTGCCATAGAAATTGAGGTATTTAAGGATATTAACATAGCTGCATGTGCAGAAGAAAGCAGCCATAGCCTAGTGGAGAGACCGACAGACTGCTGCGCAGAGGGTCCTGCTTCGAATCCACGGCGCGCCCCGATGACTTTTCGGAGTTATGTGGGTAGTAAATTGTTAATTATCGCTTGCTAAACGGTGAAGGAAAACATCGTGAGGAAACCTGCATATCTGAGAGTTCTCCATAATGTTCTTGAAAGACATGTGAAGTCTGCCAACCCGCACTTGGCCAGCGTGGTGGACTATGGCCTTACCCTTCTCATAATGGGAAGACGCCCGTGCCCATCAGTGGGACAGTATAAGGGCTGATGATGTGCAGTTATTCTGGACATCCTGATTTGATAACTGCTTTATTATACAAGTTCACATTAGGTATATTGTCGTGCTTAGAATGTTTGTAAAACTTCTCTGCAACATAGTTTTGTAACCTAGCGTGGGTGTTGTGTTTTTTAAAGTCAATATATACCCGTACTATGACAAGGTTATTTGACGTCTTCGGTAACTTTTTACCCCCTAGCAGCCTATGATTGCTTACTACCGTCGTAGACCAAAACAACAAAATCATCATCAGCCTTGTATATGAACTGTAGTACCTACTGTTGCATACCTACCGGCCTCTGTCTATCGGCCTCTAACAAACAATCCACAGCGAAAACTATATGGCGCAAGAAGCTGAAATTTGGCATGGGTGTTCCTTAGAGCCTCAGAGGGGTGCACAAAGAAGTGATTTTTCGAAATTACATCAGGATCGGGCAGAAACGGTAAAGTTATATGTGCAGGCGTAGCTGCGGGCATCATCTACTACTATATAATATCGTAAAATATGACTACCGTCCCTTCCATAGATAATATAATGTCCCTTCAAATCTGTTTGACTTGTAGATATCACGAACAATTTACATTGGTTGCACGCATAATCGAATATTGAAGCACATAACACACCAATATTCAGTTATTAAATCGGAATTATAACAACGAGAGCATAAGTAAACCCTTTTGGAAGGCTTGATAACGAGTCCCGCTTTATAGCTTTGATTTATTTTGTGTTCTGATAATGAGGAGGTATTATTTACATGATTGTTGTTGTTATGCAGCGATACCCTTGTGAAGAGACCGACAGACTACTACACAGAGGGTCAAAGGGTTCAAATTCACGACACGCATTAATGACTTTTCGTAGTTACCTAAGTGTATATTAAAGCGCTAATTTATCGCTTGAAACAGTGAATCGTGAGAAAAATTAATGTTTGTGAGTTCTCTATGGTCCTCTTCAAAGACGCGTAAAGCATGCACGTACTTGGCCAGCGCGGTGGACTTACTTTTCACATAGTGCAAAGAGACCTATGCTTAGCAGAGGGACAAAAATAAACAAGACTTACGACAATATAATATCATTTTACCACGTTGTTCTCTGAGAAGTCTTCGGCATTTGTAAATGGATGACCTATATATGTCCAGCAAAAAGCACAAACTCATGCGCTAGTTATCATAATCAAAATTTTACGAACTAACTAAACTGCCCCGCTGAATACAACACGTGCACAATAGTCCCACGTACTGCTGATAAGATTATCCACTATCGACAGTTAATTTACAGATTGCGATAGATTCCAGTTGATAATGATCTTGCCCAAAGATAAATTGTTTATTTACTTCAATAACTACACTTTAAACGCTTTATTTAGGACTTCTGCTCCTCACCCGTGGCTCATAACGTAGGTAATGTTGTACTAGCTACTAGCCTAGCTTTCCTTAATAAATGGGCTATCCAACATAAAAATAATTATTCATACAGCAGTTCCAAAATTTAGTGCGTTCAACAAAACAAACAAACTCTTCAACTTTATAATTTAAGTATATATAATATAACAATTGACATTCAAAGTCTTCTATTTTTCTTTGTTTTGTGAATGTGTGGCCAACTTTGGTGTCAGAGTTTAAAGAGTGCTCAAAGATATAGGCTTGGTGCTTTGTACCGCTACACCAACTCCCACAAGAGAGCCACGGGCAAAGCCTAGTAAGTAACAAAAATCTTAGCTATTAGGTCAATTCCAGTACTGAAGTTCCTAAATCATAGCGGCAAACGTTCTCAGCCTAAAAAAGAAAACAAATATTGCCTTCTAAAACTTAGCTACCATAAATACAGTGGCATCATCTCTGTCTAGAATTACCGTAGCCAGGCAGGAAGGTGTATCAGAAGTGCGCAGTGGAAGATGTAATACATCTACCTGACCACGATAGACAATGATCCAGACACAATGCACTGCGTTGCACAGCGATGAATTGAAATCAATCAATATCAATATTGTGTTTCACTTACCCGCTATCCTTGCTGATGTCAGGCTTGAGCTAAATTAGACACATTCATACAAGTATATTGGCCAAAATAAATGAATGAAGTATCTTATACTTAGCTATTAAGCTTCAAACGCGACGTTTTCAGGACACGTTGGCACGTGGAAGTCGATACCAGATTCACAATTTTCACAAATATCAATCAATAGTTCACAATCAATTTACCGTTGCCAGCACTAGATCAGGCGGCGTTCAAAGCGGTTTACTCAATTTAATTCAATTCGCGTTAATTCAAAAGGCGATATTTTACGTACGAGTCGACAACGTGGTAATTTTTCAACGCGAAGCTTACGGAAGTGACAGTTCAGTGTGACCATTGTCAGAAATTTTCAATAGACTAAACAAATGTTACTCAATCGATCTAATCGATTTGACTTATAATAAACTAATTCTATTTCAAACATCCACCCGCCCCGGACCGGCCTACCGGTCCGCTAATCGGTTGGTAGACGTGACAATGTTGCAACCGCTCTCCTCAGAATCGAACCGTCCACCAAGACCTCAGCAAATCGGGGAACTCCATCAGCCCCAGTTACCAAATGAAGGATGCGCCCCCTGCGCCATCTGAGTGGCGGAAGGTTAGCCTCCTTGATCAAAACGAGGTCACCAATCTTGGGTGGATCGGTCTTGTCGGTCCACTTAACGCGTTGCTGGAGTATGTGCAAATATTCCAAGTTCCAGCGTTTCCAAAAGCTCTGAGTAATCTGGCGTACCAATTCAAAACGCGAGAGACGACCAGGTCTCGTATCAATATAGGGGTACTCAGGCAAGGCGACAAGTGGGCGACCAATCAAAAAATGGCCCGGCGTAAGGGCCTCCAAATCATTCGGATCTGAGGAGATCGGGCACAACGGCCGAGAGTTCAAAACGGCCTCAATCTTACAAAACACAGTTGCGAGTTCCTCAAATGTAAGAACAGACTCACCGATTGTCCTGCGCAAGTGTGTTTTGGCCGATTTTACGGCGGCCTCAAATATACCACCCCAGTGTGGACAATTTGGTGGGGAAAACAACCAATTTATCCCACGTCGGGCAAGCCTATCACCTATATCAGCTTTGTTGGTTTCAAGGAAATTAACAACATCATTCAAATAATTATAGGTGCCCTTGAAGTTAGTGCCGCAGTCAGAACGGATCAAGGAAGGCATCCCTCTGCGGGATACAAATCTGTCAAATGTGGCTACAAACGCCTCGGTCGTAAGCGAGGAGACCAGTTCTAAGTGTACGGCCTTTGTGGAAAGACAAACAAAAACACACAAGTAGGCCTTGACAGTCTTGCTGTTTCGAAGTGTCGACGTTTTCACCAAAAAGGGACCAGCGAAGTCCGTGCCAACACCGTCAAATGTCCTGCTCTCAGTTACGCGATCTGCCGGTAAGTCCCCCATCAACGGCTGCATGGTAGAAGCCTTGAGCTTATAGCAAGGGATGCAGCGAAAGACTACACTCCGAATAATTCTTCGGGCAGACAAGATCCAAAATTCGCGTTGCAAAATGGCCAACAAAGCATTACAACCAGCATGCGAATTTTTAAGGTGACGGTCAGTTACCAACAAGCGTACCAAATGACCGTCCTTAGGTAACAAAAGGGGGTGACGTGCTCCGTAAGGGAGGTTGGCGTTCTTGAGACGCCCTCCAACGCGCAAGAGACCCGTATCGTCCAAAAAGGGGTTCAATTTAGAGACAGCTCCCGACAATTTCGATCTCCCTGATTTAAGGATAGCAATCTCCTTATCAAAATGCGCCAATTGCACAGAACGAACCCAAAAGGTGAGGGACTCCTGTCGTTCCTGTGGTGAGAGAAACGGTGTCAGTCGTTTCTGTTGTGGGTGCCTAAAATTAAAAACAAAACGCTTTATCCAAGCAGTGACACCTAACAACTTGTCGAGGGAGCTGTAACGATTCAACAAAAAATCGGGGTCGAAGGCGCATTCCACCTTCTCAAGAGCGAGTGTTCGTAGACCCGGCAAATTAGAAGTATTCAAAACTGGCGTTCGAGGCCAATCAATTTCTGGTCGACTCAACCATTCCGGACCCCACCATAGCGAATGACCTATCAAACTAGGCGTCAAGCATCCGCGCGAGGCACAATCAGCGGGGTTGAGCTCACCTGGCACGTGTCTCCAAACAAGTTTGACTTCGGATTTCTGGATTTGGGAAACGCGATTAGCGACAAATACCTCCAAGGTGTGGACAGACGCTTTCAACCAACAAAGTACAATTTGGCTGTCTGTCCAGGCGTAGGTCCCACTAATACAAATGCTTTTACCCAAAGTGTTAGACACGTGGTTCAATAAGCGTACAAGTAGAGCTGCTCCCGAGAGCTCCAATTTTGGGATGGTCAGGGATGTCCGAAGGGGTGCTACCTTGCTCTTCGCCATGATCAGGGAAACCCTCACCTGACCTGATGCACTAACTGTGCGCAAGTACACCACGGCCGCGTGACCACGTTCCGAGGCATCACAAAACCCGTGAAGGGTGGCCTTGTACTTCCCGGGAGGAAGGATGGGACGAGGCAAGGAGATCTCGTTGACGGCAGGAAGTGAGGATACAAAAGAGGTCCATTCCTCAACAAGAGTACCGTGTAGAGGTTCGTCCCAGGTCAATCCTGCTGTCCAAAGCTTCTGCAAGAAGCATTTTGCCCAAAATATAATTGGACAAATCCAACCGTTCGGATCAAAAGTTCTGGCGACAGTAGACAATACGAGACGTTTAGTCCAAGAGCAAGGCAATTTCAGGTCTACGTTATACGTAAAGATGTCTTGGACTGGTCTGTACTGAACGCCGAGAACAGCCATCATGGCGGGGTTGTCAACAATCTCAAACAAATGTGGATCTTGCTGATGATCCTCTGGCAAGCCTTCCAAAAGCGCTGGTGAGTTGGAAATCCATTTGCGCAACTCATAACCAGCTGAGGCCAAAATACCTATCAATTCGTCCCGCAGGATGATCGCCTCGTCCGCTGTGGAGGCGCCCGAGCAAATTTCATCGACGTAAATATCGTCTTTCAAGATGGCGGAGGCTCTTGGGAAACGTAAGCCTTCGCGGTCTGCGAGCTCCCAAAGAGAACGTATTGCCAAATAGGGGCTCGACCTTAACCCGTACGTATTTGTATTGAGCTCGTAGACGACCATGGGATCGCGAGGAGACTCTCTCCAAAGGATCAGCTGGAAGCGACGGTCATCAGGGTGGATAATAGTCTGCCTGAACATCATTTTTATGTCGGCCACAAAGACAACCTGATGTCGTCGGAAGCTGGTGATGACGTCACAAAGGTCCTTGACCAACTTCGGACCAGAATGCAAGCACTGGTTCAAGGATACGCCTGTTGAAGTCTGCGCAGAACCATCAAAAACTGTGCGCAGCTTGCCAGTCGATGGCTTCAATACCGCATGATGCGGGAGAAAGTAATGCTCCACCGAACGCCAATCCAAATTTGACACTGACATGTGTCCCAATTGTTCATATTCTCTCATGAACTCAATATACTTCTGTCTGAGCTCCGGATCACGACCCATGCGACGCTCCATAGCCAACAATCTCTTTTCGGCTAAAGGTCGTGACTCACCAAGCGGCGGCCAAACAGACAGGAAGGGTAACCTCGTAATAATCCGACCAGAACGGAGTCGACCAGTGTTGTTCTGGAAGAACAGCTCGCACTCCTCATGTTCTGGATTCAAACGGGCAGCTTGAGGCGGCTCCTCTACCTCCCAAAACCTCTGAACCGCATCAGAGAGAGCGGAGCCTACAGCCAACAAATTATCAAGTTCGGGTGGAGGGGGGTCCCTAGGTACAGGTCCCATCAAAGCAAATCCAAATATGGTCGGGATGGCAGTCAAACCATTTGGCACCAAGACCCGTTTTCCACCAATCAAAATTCCACCGAGGACATCAGAGCCAATCAACAAATCGATTTGTCCCGGTGTGTCAAATTTGGGGTCCGCCAGATCCAATCCCGATGTCAAATTCACCACAGCAGCGGGTAGCTGTTTCTGTGGGTGCATACCCAAAATATTCTTCAACACAATAGCCGAGGTTCTAATCCTCGGGTGTGAAGATTCAACAGGGCCAAACAAAACTTTAACTTGCCCTTCAACATTAGAGGCTACGTCACCTATGCCCCGTATACAATTCGGAAAAGAGCCCATATTTAATTTAACCTGCCCTACCAAATAAGTGGAAACAATGCAACCTTGTGAACCTGTGTCCAATATAGCACGGACAACAACAGAGGTCCCCGTGGGTCCCCAGACCCTAACAGCAACCGTTGGTAGGATAACGGTCTCAATGGGGGAGGTTGGCGTTATAGGGCAGGGGTCAATGACCTATTGTTGCCTGGGCGGCGACCGTTGGCCAGGACCAGGCAAATCAAAATGGGGGTGCGGCTTGAAGTCCTCAAGGGCGCGATGACTCGATCCGCGCGCCATCTGTGGGGGGTCATAGTGACGCACCCGCCCAAAACGAGGTGGGCGCAAGTCAAGGCGGGGACGCTCCGCCAAAGGAGGGGAATACCTGGGGCAGCAGTCATGGTGCTGGTGACGCTGAACAGCACATTCAGGTGCGCGAGAGAGAGGAGGCGTGCGCACGCTACGGTTCTCCAAGCGGGGTGAGCGGCGATCAATTAAGCGAGGCGACTCTCGGCTACGCGCCGGTGAGCCTCGGCTGCCACCTTCAAAACACCCGCCCGTGCGCGGCGTCGGTTGGTTGGACAAGCGGCCTACCTCTCTGGCATTCATGCAGAGAATGTCCAAATGCTGTCCTCCACAGTGAAGACAGGGGCGAGAATTTGGGCAGTCTCGCTGGTAGTGGGACCCCAAACAAGAGAAGCAAAGGCGGCGGGCATTCGCGATGCGCCTACGAGAGGCGACATGCAGGTCCAAGAATGCCCTACAACTGGCCGTTCTGTGCCCCGTGACCTTGCAGTAGGAGCACTCCACTGGGCTCTGCGTGACTGCAAAGCGAGGAGGGCGCCGGTCAACACTGGCTCGGGTGTGAACGCGAGCCTGCTCCTTGACCTTGGGCGGCTGCGACTTAGCCGGCGTGTCACCACCGGAGTTGTCCAAGACCCGGCACTCATCCTCCAGGAACTTCTCCAGGTCAGCAAAGGGGGGCAGATGGGTCGCGCTATCCCCACCAAAGCGCTATTCAAAACGCGACCTCAGGTCGGCAGGCAGCTTCTTCAGCACAATGTGCACCAATAGATAGGACCATTGGTCCACGGGCAGGTCAAGGCACTTAAGTGCGTTGATGGCCACCAAGAGCGGGTTCAAAAGTTGGGTGCGCAACCCAGAGACCCGGGTGAGCGTCGGCAAACCCAAAATCTGCTCGATGTGCGTATCGGCGAGGCCACGCTTATTATGGTACCTACGGGTAATTAGGTCCCGAGCCGTCTGGTACGCCTCGTCAGACACGGGCAGATGCTGGATGAGGCCCTTAGCCTCCCCATCCAGAACCGACATTAGATAGGCCAACTTTTGTGCCGGCCGAAGGTCAGCCCTATCATTGACTAGGCTGTCGAACAAGTTAATGAAGCCCAGGTAGCTTCCTAGGCAGCCATCAAAATGGGGGAGGTCCAAAGTAGGGAGCCTACTCACCAGCCCCGGTGCTGACCTAGGAAGCTCCTGCTTCAGGCTGGGTTGCCCTTCCCTATCGGCAACTAGTTGTCTCGCAGTATTGGAGACAGCATCATACAGGTCTAAGACCTGGGCATAGTCTTCGCTGACCTTATTTCGCTGGTCAGCGGTGAAATCATTGATTGACACTTCAAGACAGCAAGTGCTGAAAGTGCGGAATTGCTGTTCCACACTTGCCAGGCGATCGTCAATCCGCTCGTACCTCTGAAGTAAGGCTTGCTGGCGATCAGGCCGGTTCACTAAAGCATTGGCCGAGGCAAACCAGCGCAAATCTGATGCAATAGCACCAGCAGCCGCACGCAAGTCCTTGATAGCTGACATAATCAAAATTCAAAAGAGCCCGGACAAGCGCTAAATAAAATTAACAATCAAAACTTAATTTTTCTTAATTCTTTGAAACCAACAAAGTATTAGCCTGTTTACTGCAAGTGCAGGCAAGTGACAGGTGTTTACTGCCCAACAAAATTAAAGGTTTCAGTATATTGAAACAAACACAAAAGTTATCAAAGTTATAACTTATAACAAATTAATAAAGTTGAAACTTCAACTTAATTCATTAATTATTTGCAACAGACAGACTAAATGTGTTATTTAGGATAAATACAATAGGAAGTAAGCACAGAAGATGTGTTACCTAACAATATTATCTTTATATTATAACAAAACAAAGTTTATTAATGTGACCCGCCCAAGTGGCAAGGTCAAGTTGGTTGTTATGTTTATGAATATATGCAATAAACTAAATTTACTAAATTTATTGATACATACAGCTGTTATGTATCCAAACAAACTGACTTATTAATGCAACAACAAATTTAAGTTAGATTTTTCAACAATACAAATCAACAATTACTGATTGAGGTTATGTGACAATGTGTTTCAAATTATCTAGGTCAACTTATACAATTAAATATTATGTATTTTAGACAATAACTGACCTGACAAACACTACAATACTGTCTACAAGATGATAAGATACAAGCTCATACCAATCTGAGTTTATACTCAGTAATGCAACAGCGGCTAAATTTCAACTACAGCTCTGCACCAAAAATTATGTCTAGAATTACCGTAGCCAGGCAGGAAGGTGTATCAGAAGTGCGCAGTGGAAGATGTAATACATCTACCTGACCACGATAGACAATGATCCAGACACAATGCACTGCGTTGCACAGCGATGAATTGAAATCAATCAATATCAATATTGTGTTTCACTTACCCGCTATCCTTGCTGATGTCAGGCTTGAGCTAAATTAGACACATTCATACAAGTATATTGGCCAAAATAAATGAATGAAGTATCTTATACTTAGCTATTAAGCTTCAAACGCGACGTTTTCAGGACACGTTGGCACGTGGAAGTCGATACCAGATTCACAATTTTCACAAATATCAATCAATAGTTCACAATCAATTTACCGTTGCCAGCA
The DNA here is from genome assembly GCA_944739405.2 of Euclidia mi. NCBI lineage: Eukaryota > Metazoa > Arthropoda > Insecta > Lepidoptera > Erebidae > Euclidia > Euclidia mi. The sequence continues at coordinate 5,227,888 of OX123201.2, forward strand.
CTAGATCAGGCGGCGTTCAAAGCGGTTTACTCAATTTAATTCAATTCGCGTTAATTCAAAAGGCGATATTTTACGTACGAGTCGACAACGTGGTAATTTTTCAACGCGAAGCTTACGGAAGTGACAGTTCAGTGTGACCATTGTCAGAAATTTTCAATAGACTAAACAAATGTTACTCAATCGATCTAATCGATTTGACTTATAATAAACTAATTCTATTTCAAACAATCTCAGTGACAGATACTTCCAATAATATCTTTATGCGAGATAATGATGTAATGATACTATAGTAAGGTTGACTGCTCAGTCTGTCGCGCGCCACGAACTGGTATCGCGGATATTACGCATTTAGTGCTAGTATTAGTAAATCTTCGGAGAACGAAGCGTACAAAAATTGTGTGTATTTGGAGAATAAAACATCACACAAGGTAGAGTAATTTTTTAGCTTAATTATTTATTTTTATATCTGTTATTAAAAGAGCAATTACTTGTCTAATCCATTGGACAATAAAACATCACATAAGGTACAGTAATTTTTTAGCTTAACTATTTATTTTTATATCTGACGATTTATAGATACATGAAGGAGCAATTACTTATCCAATCTCGGTGAAAACTTATATATTATTTTAAGGAATGATAAACCTATGAAGATTGAGTTTATTGCAAGTGTAAGTCGAAACCTTTGCCGATTTTTTATTTGTTTAAGTGACGGTGTAATATGCTTGTTCTATTGTAAAATTTATTTTATTTGGTGATTCCCACAGATTATAAATTACCTGTGGTAAAACCTGATTATAATAAATGTTTAATTGAAATAATGTGATCGTTGGTATGAAATGTTGTTCATTAACAACATTTCATATCGACGGTTGCGATGCAAGCGTCATGCTCGTAGACGCACAGAAGCTTATAACAAATTATGAACATGACAATACGTGATGTGTTTAAAAAAAATCTGAAACTGTTATATATACGCAACCACACAGGTATAATAATAATAATAATAATAATATTCTACCACATTCACACAACACCGTCTAGTCCCAAACTAAGCAGAGCTTGTACTATGGGTACTAGACAATGGATAAACATACATATTATACTTTTTTTTTTGTAAATACATACATATTATACATAGAAACACCCAGACCAAGACAAACATTCATGTTCATGCACACAAATGTTTGACTTGAGCGGGAATCGAACCCGCGACCTTCGGCGTTGCAGTCGCTTACACTACCACTACGCCAACCGGTCGTCGTAATGTTAGCGTTGTTACCATCTGATGTTTGAATCCCCAATGCGAAGAAAGAAAAGATATAGGTTAAACGTGTCTGTGAATTTGTGTGCGGTATCGAAGCTGCTGAATTAATGGAACAATTATTATGGTGTGCTTTATTCAATTAAAAGCTGACTTGATTCTGATAGATCTTAGTTAAAGTTTATGCAAATATTGCCACGGATAGTGATCCGTGGATCAGTGATTTTATTTAGTTTTCAGTATTATGAATAAAGATAGGCGCATACCTAACGCCTAGTATCGGATCGACTGCGACTGAAACGAGCCTTTTGGTATTTTAATGTAATTTTTTTAAATCAAAATAAAAGGATTATGTGTGTAAACATATGACTAATATTGTTTTAATCAGTCAAAATAGCACATTGCGTCACTTAATTGCATTTGTCGCTTACGTAGATCATTGAATTTCATCATTGATTGATAATTATCTCTGATACAGATAAAACAATTTTTTACGGAAATTTCTTGATATACGTGTACGTACATCTGTTATATTTTATACATATGTCATTTTTATGTTTACATTGAAGATAAGATAAGATAAGATGATTTATTTGTTTAAACATGTGTAGTATACATACAGAAATCTGAAGAAATGCATGCAAGATGTTACATAGTATTGTCCCAACATGTTTGTCATATAGCTTGACGTACAAATATTTGTGTGTTTTATCGAATAATGCACAACAAATAATACAATTGTTTTATGGATTATTAATGTTATGCAAATCTATTTAATTATTATTATTTTTAATAACCATTTGACAATGTTTTAAATGTTATTAATGTATTTGGCGAATTCTTTTTCTCTTGTTTATTAATTATTATTCAGTACACTTATTCTGACATATTATGTAACTTCACAAATATTAAGTGTACGTCAAGCTATAGATTCCCGCTAAAGTCAAACATTTGTGTGCATGAACATGGATGTTTTTCTTGGTCTGGGTGTTTCTATGTATAATATATATGTATTTACAAAAAAAGTATATAATGTATGTCTATCCATTGTCTAAGTATAGTAAGTAAAAGCTTCTGCTTAGTTTGGGACTAGATGGTGTTGTGTGTGTTTACACATTCCCACTAAATGTGCACACAATATGGTACATAAATAGCAACATAGTTATATCAGGCTAGTAGAACTCGTGGTAAATGTTCAAAACATTAAAGTTAAAAAAGGTGTAAGAAAGCTAATTAATATTGAATGGAACAAACGGTTAGCTTTATAGGTTGGCTGCTACGGCAAAACGAAATATATGACAGACTTTATAAATGAATTTGAAGGATAAGTGACCAATTGTTGTAGTATTTACATCAGAGCCTTGCTGATTAAAAAACGGTAGTAGAGCCTAGCTGATTTCAGAATGAATGGGCCGGCTCAACCGTGGAAGTAGGTACAACCCTCTCACAGAAAATTGACGTAAAGTAACAGTACCTAAACTGTTGCTTTTCGTTCGGTGAGTGAGAGTACCGGAGGCCCTATCCCCTGTTCCTTCTCCTTCATCCCACTCCTTATCCTATCCCTTTTCCCAACCCTAATGGGCGGCAACGCACTTGTGACTCCTGTGGTGTAGCTTGTGTCCATGGGCGGCGATAATTGCTTACCATCAGGCGATCCGTCTGCTCGTTTGCCGCCTATTACTATATAAAAAAGAGCAGTGCAGTTCTTCTAAAAGCACGAGCTCTTTATTAATAAAAGATTCCAAGACATCGTGAACAAAATAAGCAGCAAGTCTATTGAAAACCCTACTACTCCTAGAGAGGGATAGGAAGTAATATGCACGCCAATCCCCATTTCATCTTTCAACTAGCTGTTTCCCACGGTTTCACCCGCGTCCTGAGGGAACTACTTCGCGCACCCGGTTAATTTATAGCCTTAGTTACTCCGTAGTACTTCAGCTATCCGCCAGTAAACGCCCCGTCAAAATCGGTCCAGCCGTTCCAGAGATTAGCGAGCACAAACAGACAGACAGACAGACAAAATTTGTAAAAACTTACATTTCGGTATAATGCATATGTATGGATGTATGTAACATCCATACATATGCATTTAGTGAAAAGCGGTTATTTTAATACTAGAGGACGCCAGCAGCTACGCCTGCATTTTTTTTTAATTTACCCGTTTTGGCCGATCCCGTGGGAATTTCGGGAAATCCCTTCTTAGTGCACCCCTACGGTCCCCAAGGAACATACATGCCAAATTTCAGCTTCCTGCGCCCAATAGTTTCGGCTGTAGCGTGTCTGTCAGTCAGTCAGTCAGTAACGCAACGATTTTATATATTAAGATTACAAACAGACACTCTAATTTTTTTATGTGTATAGATTGATTTCGCCATAACTTTCAAACCAAACGTCTAATTTTAATGAATTAAAGACTAAATTTTATCTACATAAACTCTACTTTGTGACAAAACAGTATTTTGATAAGGAGTAATGACATGTGTAAAATAAATGCATTTAAATGAAAAAAATCAAGATTTTTAGTACAAAAATGGTTGTTGTGCTTAACTCGAAATAGATAGGTATAGTGTGTCCCGGACTTTTTTGTAGATATTTTAAAGGTCTTTAATTAATTAGAACATTAATTTATGGTTCTATCTTTTACAGTTTAGGTGGCGTACGCTAAATAAGGAACTTTTTTGGATAATTTTTTACACCTTGGGTCCGAAAAACCCAAATATCTTACGGACCCCTATGTTTTGTAAAATAAAATATAACCTATGTTACTTGCAGATAATGTAGCTTTCTAATGGTGAAAAAATTTTTAAATCGCTCCAGTAGTTTTTGAGATTATCCATTACAAACAAACAAAAATACAAATTTTTCCTCTTCATAATATTATATAATAAGTGTAGATGTAGATTAGTGTAGATAAACAATATTGAACAGAACTTATTACAATACGTACTTAAAGGAAAGTAATTTCCATTTCTCTTCTGTACTAGTTTATCCTCATAGAACAGCGGCATGTAAACATTGGGTATAATAATAAAATACACTTTTTATTTGTGGCACAATAACATTGGCAGTGAAAGCCAATGAAGTAAATATTTATGTATTTGCAATGACCAAATAGGCTTATACGCAAGAAAAACTACGTTTGCTTTTTGGTCGAGATTAAATAAAATTATGGTATTTTGTCCTTGACACGAAGAGGCAAATCAAGCTCAGTGGAGAGGCCTATATCCAATAGTGGACTACTACAAAATCCTCATGATGATGACAATCGTTTTATCCTTGGATGTCTAGGTGGTGAAACGGTAATGTCAGCGTTTGAAGAGTATGAGTTTACTGGTTCAATTTTCGAGTCGAGAAATCTACTGTTATGGTAAGCAGTTGAGTATAAGATTCCTTTGCCTCATAGAGCACGTCACGCCGTTGCAGTAGTAGTAAGATATTGGTATATCACGTCAGTTGGTCAATTGGTATATAGATAAAACTAGATTAGTAGTTCACACTCACAGAATTATCTATTATAGGCAGGTATATACCCAATAGTATTATGTAATAGCTGATTAGATTAGAGTTAATATAAACTTCTATTGCATATTGCTTGCCAGACAATAGACATGCTAATATTTATGAAATTTCTGTGACGCATCATTATCTGTTTATATAATAGAGCAAAATGCTGTTGGCATATGCTCTATGAAGGGATTTTCCGAAATTGTCTCGGTACCGGGAAGAGACGGATAAAACAAATAAATTGTTTTAAAATAAAGGTTAAATAGGAAACTTATATACCCGATGTTTCATCTGAAACCGTCACTCAAAGATATAATATATCAATTGGTTGGTGGACTACCTCCGTAGTCCAGTAGATAGCGTATGCGACTGCTGATTGGAGGTCCCGGGTTCGATTCCCAGGTCGGGCTAAAGTGTTACTGGGATTTTCCGAATTCTCAGTAGCAGCATAGAGTCTGTTGATGTGCCCCGTAACGGCAATAGGCTCGCCCCCGATTACGTGGGACCTACAAATTCATAGTGAAATGTGGGTGTAATGTTACACTTCTGCATACTCCTTCGGGGATACAGGCATGAGTATATAAAAAAAACAATTGGTTCTTCCTTTCATCACTCGTTTTTAAGCCCAAGATTTGGTAAGGCCTCTGAGACAAAGGCGTTAAGGCATGGCATGGCCTCTCATTCAAAACTGTCGCAGTGTCCTCAAATGCGTAATTATCGAAGTCACTTAGCTATGACAGTGTGTAATCGAATAAATGACTCCGCCAGTAGGTATTCTGTTAGCAAAAAAGGAATCAAATATTCTTGCAGACAAGTTCCTGTTATAAAAGAAATCTCGCTGTCTCTCTCTTAACTTTGTAATTCATATGTGTTACTATATTTCTTGCTTATCAATATTTATAATTGTTTTTTTCTGAGTTCTTTACATTCTTATATAATAATTAATTTTCCGATTCAATAACAACAGCGATAACCCACAATTATCATATATCGCGGTCACTAACCACGCGGGGAACAGAGAGATTATGGTTATGTGCATATTGATATAGGTACAATGACTGTGTATTACTGAATGAAGTGTTTACCTATGTTAATACTTTTGATTAGCAGAGAAACTTATCTTAAGTAACAGAATATCTTCTTGGGCTTACGCGAATGTTACACAAAGAAATTAAACTACAGTTTATGGATTTTATAGATCGCGATTCATGCGCTCAACAGCATACAGTTCTTGTCATACACTATTAAACAATAGCTAATTATAATGACGAGCTTAAAAGAACCTGTACAAAAAATCAAGTTTTGATACAATTATGTAATAACAGCAGCAGCTACATAGCAAATGTTGGTACAAATTCGATGTAAATAACGGCCTTATCGCAGAGTGCGATGATTATTAGACGATCGCAAGTTTCGGTCGTGGTTAGAATACAGATACTGATATGTACGTACACTTAGGATGGACAGACTGAAAAAGACAATAAGCTTTGATGTGTAGCGACTAAAAGTATCTGTTTACTAGAATATACATCATCTGTAAACGCACGTGCTGATCAGTCAGATCAGATCGCTTCAGTCAGACCAAAAAATTATTGAAGAATGGTTCAAATACTAGAAAGAGAGTCAAGTTCTCGACTCAGGTCTCAAAGGATACCGGTACGGTAAGAGGCATTACCAATGCATAAGATGTTATAAACTTATTGAAGAAGATGACATTTGAACTACATAGCCAGCTAGTTCCAACAAAAAAATTATATTATCATTATCTTTTTTACAAAGGCATATACATAAATACTCATCTTTGTTTGCAAGAATAGGGAAACATTTATTCAGTTTTATACGATGATGACGCTGCTAGCTTGTTGCAAGCAGCTTTGAGATGTATTCCTGTTCTTGTTAAATAGTTTTTATTATATTAGTTATTATATAAGTTATTAGTACGATTCTGCACGCACAACCAAAATAAAAATAGACTGTTGGTGTCTTATCCTCTGTGTTACGATTCGGCAAAACTAGAAAGGAACAATAGCAAATAAACTATTGCAATACCGCATACTTTAACACGAATTGTTTGCTGTCAACATTTTTGTTACCGAATAACTAAGTCACTGAGTTTATAAGCCTGCCATTTGATAACTTGTACTCTTCTAAGACCTACACATGCTTATTATTAAACTCATAATATTTGGCATAATACTTTTGAAAACGTTATAAACCTTCTAGTGCGTAAACGTTTGTGGTTTTTCCATTCATGATAAAAGTGTTTAAGTAGCAAAATTTGTTTAAGATAATTAAGTAGCAAGATTTATAATAGTTTATTTATACTTACTACAAATAATTCGTGCTATCTGAACCTTTTTCACATGTTTATAAAAACTTTACTCATTCGACAAAAAACGACAGTTGACAAAAAACGTAACCAATTACGGTATTTAAATGAATGATGTATAAACATGACATCGGTTTCTCAAAAATAATTGTAGGTACTGTACTAAAAAATTGTCCACTATATGGGTTTCACCACGATAGAAACGTGTGACCTTGTCTAAGAAACGTTTTACAGTTGGCAAACTGCCGGATTAGGTGCGAGTTATTTGTCTTTTTATGTCTAACGTATATTGCTGCAAAGTAAGTGATCGTGCTTCATTGATGTATGATATTGAGTGAATTATTGATAGGTTTTATTGCTATTTCAAAATGATTTAGCTTTATAAATTCCTTACATCAGCCTATTACCACTGCTGGATTCAGGTCTCCTCCACAGTGCATATTCCCCGTTTCCATCATATCAATTGATACGAAAAAGTTCTTTCATGGGCTTTCACATAAGCTCATGTTATAGCTATAAAGGTTTGTCCCAAGAGTGGAACAGATAGCACTGTTTTGCCATGAATGTCTAATGTGAACAGACACTGTTTCTTTACGGCAATTTTTACTGACGCTGACGTGGCTGTATTATCGCCGACGAAATGGCTTATGCTACGCTGCTTTTGTTTTAACCCCATACAACCGTCGACAAATGTTTCTGCTATCGATTTCATATAATTTTCTTTAGCATTTTAGTATGAGTATAAAAAAAAACGCTGAAGAAAAAACTCTTTTAGACTCTGAAGCTACTTAGAAGAGGTTTAAAACTGGGCATAAACGTGTGACTGTGAAAACTGTAAAGAAAGGAAATAAGTATAAGACTTTCCAGAGACACCAAAAGACAACTAATTGTTGAGTACGAGAGTCATTTAAAAATAAATTACATTCAATTGAACACAGCTCAAATTCAATACAAATAATTAGCACATCAAACATTTCCAATTGGTAGTTATTAACATAAATTAGTTCCAGCGATTATATAAATCCGCGCAAAGCTATGATTACTTATTAGTGCTCTAATTGGTAATATTTATTATATTAGTTTTGAGTTAATCACCGACCGTGATAGTATCATAGTCGGATATAAATGAGCCAAACGTAACAATAAATGAAACAAATTGAAATGTAATAAGTAATTCAAACGAATTATTTAGTCTCATTTTATAGTAGCAGATAACTGACTCCAGATATGAGGAGACTGGGACTTTGTCAAGCCAAGCCACACATCTGTATGCGATGAACAGAATTAATTGTTACTTTTTCAGGAGACAACTCTCACGGTACTTGAATATCTCGTATGGCATGGGACATAACAAAAATGCAATCAACAGACGACATTAAAAGATTTTAAATAGTTCGAGCTATACTTTCTTCTCTTATGGTGTTGATAATAATGTAGCCTGTCATTTGTAATATATAAAAATGCATTTGTGAGATACATAGAAACCAAGTTTTGATGTCAGTGATTAATAATACCTTTCATAGCTGGTTCAGAGGTGATGGAAATATGATTCTGATAGAAACTATACTGAGTAATAAGTAATGTACAAATGACGTTTATCGCTAACACAACTCGATACGACAAGCTAAAGTTCAAGCCTTGCGCACCACATTCACAGTGAAGCAAAGCCGCAACAAAAAAAAAATATATTAACTGCCAGAAAATTAAAAAAATACTCAATTTTTTTTGCGTATAGCCGATGATATTCTTAATCTGATTTGATTTTAAACATCTTCTATGTCATTACAATTGTGATAAACCTTATTGGATATGTCCAGTAAAGAAATATTATCATTGGAAGAAGTTTAGTCTTGTCAACATTTATTTTATTTGGAAATGTTTGATAACTTTTGACCTCCGCATTAAATTAAATTATATCAAGTGTATATATTAAGTGTGTATCACTGCCACACGTCTTGCTCTTTATTATTCTTGCTACTAACTATGCTTTGCTTCGTTTGGTCAAAATTGTTTGAATTGGTGTTCCTGTAGATTGTCTTTGACTCGTCTGAAAATTAACCTTTTGTGGTTCTCTGCAATGAGTAAGTGTTTGTCTTCATAAATATATCAGGATATTTATTATACTTATCTTAAATTGATTATACGTCAACACGTCAACTTTATGGTAAGTAATTATCATACTGCGCTATCTAAGTCGTACACAACATTCTTGCGCTATATAAGTCCTTTTGGCATTTTTACCAATATCATCAGTACTAACCAGCCCAAAGTTTAGGAGCCTTATGTCAGGGGCCCAATTCTGCTACATAAATATAATTTCGATATCATGTCAGTGTCATACTTACGTCACAAAAAGTGTATTCTTCTATATTATCTGATAATTGAACGAAGTTGTAACGAGATCGTAAATTGAAACAAGTGTCAAAATATGTGTACTATCAATTATTTATGATAAAATATGTATGGTAGTTAATATTTACATAAAATTCTAACGACTGTATCAAGATTGAAAAAATTATAACTACATTCATTCAATTGTAAAAAAAGTTACATTTCATGGAAATTCTCAAGTGAACATTCACCATGTGAATGATAAAAATACGAAATATCCAATCATATTAAACAATCTTAGTCTACTAAACTATTCACAACATATTTCTATTACTAAACATACGTGTGCCTCTCAGAAATGAAATTGTTCTCGAGGGAAGTTTTTTCTTTTTATCAAAAGACGTACTAACCCTAGAGAATATATTACTCTCTCTCTCTCTCATCGTGTGTCCAAAGTATATCACTCGCGGGTTAGAAAGAATGTTTCCAAAGGGTATTAGGCTCATACTAGGCCTTAGAAATAGAAAACGGACGCCTTATCATAACGTTATTGAATTTACGGATAGTTTTCGTAAATATAAGTACATAAAGAAAATATGTCGAATTATATATTATTATGAATTTATCAAGCCTTTCGTTCGTTTAACAAAACTGTTATTATATTGATTATGTCTATTTTCTTTGATCTGTTTTTGTATTTTGTTTCTTAATGATGGGCTTACACTGAGTTGCGAAGAGATGAACGTTACGAAAAGCAGATGAAAAAAAATATGTGGTAAAAATCGTATTTACCATTTTTAGACATAGGCTTTTTCCAAGTCTCATCACACAGATAGAATTTTGTGTACTACCTCTTACCTCTGCTGCGTCAGATGCGTGTCCGTCACTCTAGAAACTGCCTACCTTTGTTCTGCGACCGATGTACCCTTTTTTTTTTTTTTTTTTTTTTTTTGGTATCGGGTTGGAAAATTCTCATGGAGTCCCTCCGCCCCGGGGTGAAGGACGAAGGGGACTGTCAGACTCTTACTGACTAAAAACCAACCCGTGCTCCTCATGTACCCATGTGTCGGAGGGTAGGGTTTCACCAAAGCATTCCTCGCTACCCCCCAACGGGTATTGGCGCGCCAGATGGTCAGGCGGGCCCCGAACGAAACCCCCTTGGCGGCGGATGAAGGTGTTGGGCTCCGCCGCCAAAACACCCAGCGGCCGCAGAGGATAGGGAGGACGGCAACGCAACACCGCATCTCCTCTTCCTCTGCGGCCCCACCGCGACGCAACGATTGTGCGCCCCCATTTGGTCGCGGGAGATAGGGCGCGGGGCAACGTAACACCCACACGCCTCTCCTCCCGCGACCGCACCCGACTGCGAGGAACAGACAGAACTGTCCCCCGCACCCGCACCATGGGACGCATCCTACGCAGGCCTCTACCAAGCCCACGTGGAGCGTCCCCTCCCGGGATCCCGCTTAGCTTCACCGTGGGTGGCTCCTAACCCACGGTTACTGAGCCCCCCCACCACGACAAGGTGGAGATCCCACGGGGGGGGACCGATGTACCCTGCCCACTGCCACTTCAACTTAACTACTCAGCGAGCTGTGATAGCGACTTAGCCTTAATAAAAACCTTAATTGAGTTATAATAATTCGTCATAATCACACTCACACGGTTTATCTAATAAAAGCAACTACATGGTAATTCTCACGCGATTCGAATACGTAAACGAAATCTAATGATCAAGACGAAAAAGTTTTTGTGATGTCTACGAAAACTACTTTTTTTTTCTGATAAAACTAACTTCACATGAATGCCTTTCTTTGAAGAATAAAATTGTAGTTCAGACTTTACGGTTGCTTGAATCCACGGCTAGTAAAAAGATTATGCATTGCGACAAAGCAAAGGTTTTTTTGCTAAAAGTAATGGAGAGAATGCACGTTTGCCGTAGTGGTTTAAACGCACGCTTCGCTGCTTAGAGCTTCGATAAGTGTTGTGAGTTCAATCCCCACACGAGACAACACTTTTTGTGAATCACAAATTGGCTCTAGTTTTATTACGAGAGGAGGGTTTGTCTTGTGAAAATGCGTATGATGAAATCTGTATATATAAAATTCTTGCATAACGACAGACAACGCATTACGCATAGCCAAAACTTTTGAGCACAAGAGGCTAAAATTTGGCATGTATGTTCCTTGGGGACTGTAAAAGAGTACTAAGAAGGGATTTCTTAAAATTCCCATGGGATCAAGAAGATACGTTTAAATAAAAACACATTTGGTTCTGTGGGCGTAGCTCTATATTTTTAAATTATCTTCAAGTTTATAAAAAAAAGCTGTGTTAATGGAGCGCTGCATGCCTTTCGTAACGGCCAGACTGTGCCAAAAGAGGCTCGACTGGTGGTTCATAATTGAGTGCTTGTGGGTGTTGCAGAAAAAGCATAAAAACAGAAATGCGATCTCTGCGTAGTGTGTGGGTGACTAATTTTTACAATTGCGAATGCTGTAATTCGAGAACACTGCACTTTGAAAGGAGATGTAATGACAAGGATGAATAAAAGGAATGCTGAGATGGTTTAGACACGTGAAGCAAATGAGTGATGAAAAAATATCGAATCAAATGTTTGAGTAAATATGTGTGTGCAAGTCTGTCACCCTATAGGGACATTCGTTGAACAACTTGGGAAAATTTAGAAAAAAAGAAAGCATTCGCAACCGGCGAGCATAGATGTATGAAAATAATAATAAATGTAGAAGAAGCACGTGACATTTTTAAGGGACAAAAAGCAACTGCCTTCTTTTGTCTCTGCCTACACCAAGAGAAAAAGGCGTGAATGTATGTATGTGTTAGTTATTCTCTAATTTTCCTAAAAAATGGTTTATTCCCAAATGGCACCTAAAATTCAATTCTCCATGATGAAAATTATGAATGCCCATTTTCTCAGAATTAGTTAAATATCTGTCGCAACGGTCCTGATAAAACTAAATTATTCAATCGCTAAATATATGACAAAAGAATACCCACGAACGTTGGAAAATATAGAAAATTTTGACGTCGAGTTTTCCATCTATTTCCAAAGATATTATTCTCGAGATCGCCTCTTACGACACTCACGCAATGAAAAGGATCCCCTTTTTATTGCGTTACTCTGCATTTATAATCCGTCACAACAAGGAAATAGTATTCCTGACAAAGTAGGTACCTACATTAATATTGTTTTGTATAGACTCAAATATATATTTTATTGTTCTCAGATGCCGTCGGCGACCCTCGTACTACAGTGTGTGACACTGTAGTACGAGGGTCGCCGACGGCCGCACAGCTCTACTTAGACACAATTCTGGATGAAATCTTGCTCGAACGGGGAATCAAACCCAACGCCACCACAAGAGATGCGGTCACACTCACACAGCTCATGTTCCACTGTCTGAAGAGGGAACCTAAAAAAACGTGTATGGTAAGAATACAACCGCATATATGAATAACAGTGACTGTATGTACATAATAGTATCATGCTTATAGCGCACTAACGGCCGGTTCCAATATTCAACCTATCCATGGATTTGGCCGTTCTGAAATGCTTCAATGCATTCCATGCGTCGTTCTCCTAGCGTTTATCCTAGTTAGAACCCGGGGTCCGCTTTCTAGTCTAACTGAATTTGACTGAATACTAGCTTTTCCACAGAGCGACTGCCTGTCTGACCTCCGCAACCCATATGCCATGGTTTAGAATAATGTCAGTTTATTTTTAGGTAGTGACTTCCTACAACGACTGTCATAGATCTTCATGACAGCCAGGACCGATGGCTTACCGTGCTCTCCAAGGCGCGGAGCAAGCGATAATTTACAATTCAATACGCACATAGCTCCAAAAAGTAATTAGTGGGCTCCGTGGATTCGAACTCTGTTGGTACCTCTACTAGGCTATCTAGTTGATACCTTTGAAGTTGTTGTCATTATTTATATAGACTCACGCTTGTATCTCTGAAGGTAGGCAGAGGTGTAATATTACACCCTAATTTCGCCATGATTGTTTTAGGTCCCACGTAATCTGGGGCGAGCCTATTGCCGTTACCGGGCACATCACCAGACTCCGTGCAGCTACTGAGAATTCGGAATAAACCCAGTAACACTTTTGCTCAACCCGGGAATCGAACCCGGGACCTCCGATCAGCAGTCGGATAGGCTATCCACTTAACCACGGAGGCAGGTTTTCGTTTTCATATTTTATAAAAAAAATGTTTCACCACCAAAACCTTACGTGGTAAGGCCTCACCTGCAGATGTTTGCTCGACTAAGTCATCCAGCCAGTTTCTATCAAAGCACAGCATACATCAACACTTAGATATCAAACAATATACCAATTGGCAACAGCCGTCTAATAACGCACAGACTCAATCGCCACACGTTCGATGCCAAACAATCAGTAGGATTAACAACTAAATCTTGTCAATCGACGGCTGTGGGTTCAATCCGTGATGACAAGATGTTTAGTCCGCTGCCAAAGCTATTGCCTGTTATGAATATTGATTGTGGCAATCGATAGATGATACATTAATTATACAAAGGGTGTTGTTGAAGGTAGGTATTGTAATGTGCTGTCAATAAATTCGTAGTCAAATTAATCCCATCAAAAACATTTGTATATTAACTGTAGCCAGGACGAGACCGTACGGTTCGCAATGCTTAAAAGTTATCAGATCGCAGGTAGAGCCTAGCTTTTAATTCTATACGCCGTGTTTTTTTGGTGAATCAACAGTGAAATGTCTTTTTGAGTTGAACTCTACAAGCCCTAGTCTACAAGGCCAAAGTGAATACTCTGATAACTTCGAAAAGTTAGTGCACGCCGTGAGTGTGAACTCGGGACTCTCTGCATAAGCAAGCAGCGATAGCTGAATGGAAAGACTGACAGACTGCTTCGCAGAGGGTCTCGGGTTCGAATCCACGGCGCGCACTAATGACTTTTCGGAGTTAAGTGCGTATTAAATTGTTAATTATCGCTTGCTAATCGATGAAGTAAATCATCGTGAGGAAATCTGCATGTCTGAAAGTTCTCCATAATGTTCTTGAAAGACATGTGAAGTCAGCCAACCCGCACTTGGCAAGCGTGGTGGACTATAGCCTTACTCTTCTCATAGTGAGAAGAGGCCTGTACCCAGCAGTGGGACAGAATAAAGTGCAGATGATGATGATGATGATGACTCTCTGAGTAACAGGCCATTGGTCTCTCTAGTAGTCTATCAATTAAATAAATATCTATACACACACCTATTTTCAAACTAAACTGATGTTGAAACACCCTAGCATAATAAATATGACAACAACATGGAGAAACAGTAAATAATAATTTTTAACCATTTCTAAAGACTAGGACATTTTCCGTTTCATCTCACAAAATACCTCACACAGCTTGCCAAAACAACATCAAATCGCATAAGTATACACTACTATCATATATCGCCGGCTCCATGCAGCGGTGCGTATCACGCTGTGACCGTAGCATCACAAATTGTCTCCCCCTCCCCCCAGTCACGGGTATTGGGCAATTTCATCTGTTTGCTGTCTACCTACTACTATGAGGCTAAAAACATAAGCGTTGAAATACGCTCCGCAGTCTCTGCCAAACAGTGTTTTTACTATAATTATGAAGAAAGTAGTGAAATTTTATTGTTTCAAATATCTTACAAAATATTGATTTAAAGTAAAAATACTCATAAATATTTGTGACTAGGTTAGCCAGTGACTACCATTTTTTATAATGAAACAGTTAGCTTCTTGTTGAATAATGGACAACTTTAAAACTATGGCGTGAGCTTGAGCCATAATACTATCATCATCTTCATCATCTCAAGTTTAACTGATTATCTTTATTTATATATATATGTATATTATATATGTATGTTTTTGTATCTATTGAGAAAAATTTTAAGAATGTACAGGAAGGGAGGATACTTTAGGAGTAGAAACATAGTGACTATTGATTTAACAGAGTCTAATTCATCTATTCAGTCATTTAGAAAGATGAAAGCCTGTAATAAATTGAAGAAGTATGTTAAAATTAATAAATTTATCAGGAAAAAGGAAAAATTGTTAAGAATGTACAAGAAATCAAATATTAATGTAGATTATTGCAAAAAATATGTTATTGTAAAAGAACAAATGTCAGTATGTCTAACTAAATTAGATTCAAATCTAGTGAAATATGATGCTGATATTCATTGTCTGCAGACGGAGATTGATAGTTTACAAGATTCTTTGGCTAATATGACAAAAAAATATAATCTATCACAAAAACAAATTAACGAGCATATCTTGGCAATGGATGAGTTAGTGGACTTGTGTAAGTACAATGAAGAGAGGCTTCAATCTTTGACTAATAATAGTCATGGCAATGAACTTAGCCAGGCGCCACAGAGTCATTCACAGTCAACTACTTTGAATTATTGCTCTGATTTGCTGTCACTCTCTGCTGCAGTGGATGACAGCACCATTAATTCTTATTGTAATTCTGGCACTTCTTTCTCACCCCACATTACAAACACCGACAAGCTATTAATGTTTAGCGATGAGATAGGTAAAAACATGAGCCAATTGTTGAGGCAAAGGACAGGTATGACTATTACTAACTTATGTATGCCTGGAGCAAGCTTTTCTCAGATTATGCAATCAATTTTATCTAATTCATACTGTCCTGAATCAACAATAATTATATTTATTGGGAGAAGAGGAAATGCAAATATTAATTTAATAAAGAGATATTTTGACCAATTACTGAATTTAAAAGTTAAAAAAATTCTGTTACTTGCTTTTCCTTACAGTAAGCTGTTGCCACAAGCTGAAAATGATTATAGATTTAAGATTAATTCCAAATTACATACCATGACATGTTATAATAATTTAATTGACATTATTGACTCTAATGCTCTAATTAGAAATTTTAATTTGACATATGATAATTATTATATATCACAATTTTATAAAAGACAAATAGCATCCTCGCTAGCTTATTGTATTAATAACACAGCCAAGGTTTTGGCTAACCACACTGCTTTTATTGAGCAGTCAAATTTGACATGCAATATAAGCTTGGAATCCGTTCCAAATTCTTTAAATTGAATTCTGAGACAATAGAGTCAATCTCTGGCAATATATTTAATAAGACATTGAATTCTGTACCTAGTTTAAGTGACAAAAATACAACTCCATCAACCTTACCTACAAAAAATAATTTAAAAAATTGTATCAGCCTGGTGCATCAAAATATACAAGGGTTGATGGGTAAGGAGTTAGAATTGGAATTGTTTATGAACTGTAACAATATTGATATTTTATGCATTACAGAACATTTGCTAAGAAGCCACCAGTTCATATTCAATTTCAATAACCACCAGGTTGCAAGCTCGTTCAGTAGAGAAAACTTTATCCATGGTGGCTCGTTAATCATAGTTAGCAAATTTCTAAAATTTAAAGAAAGGACTGACATTGTGAGCCTCTCTGTTGAGCGAGTAGTAGAAATCACATGTGTTGAGTTTGAGCAGTTCATTGTTATGAGTGTATACAAACCTCCATGTGCACCATTTGAAAGTTTCTTAGTTATTATGGAGGATGCCCTTAGCAAAGTTTGTAATTGCCGTAAAACTGTTGCTATTTGTGGAGATTTTAACGTTAACATATTAGAAAAATGCTCTTCGACTATCAAATTTTTAAATTTATTTAAGTCATACAATTTATGTCATAATTTTTATGAACCAACTAGAGTGACTGCCACAAGTGGTACTTGTATTGATAATATATTTACTAATATAAAACCATTACACAAATCTTTGATTAATATGCTTCAGTCAGATCACAGTGGGCAGTTAATCTGTTGTCCAAGAAAATGCCCAAAAGTCCAGAGAAAAATTATTAAATATATACCAATAAATGAAAATCGACTTAAAACTTTTAAAGACAATTTATCTCGAAAAATGCGTTGGTTGCCTCATCATGACCATCCGGATCAGTTTTATAGCTCTTTGTTTGACTTGATTAATGACGAATTTCAGACTGTATTTACATCCAAAAAATTAAATGTAACTGACCGTCTCATGTTTAGTGATTGGGCAACTGAAGGTATTCATAAAAGCCGGATTAGGTTATATGAACTGTATGATGAAAAAACTTATAATAATAGTCAGAACTTTATTAATTATGTAAAAAAATATTCCAAAATATTTAGACAAGCTTGTAGTACAGCAAAATCTATTTATTTGAGAAATAAAATAAAATTATCAGAAAACACTATAAAGGCTACCTGGAATGTCATCAACAATGAAACTGGCAGAGCCAAAGCACGCAGCCGTGACTTCTTATTAAATATCAATAATGTGAGTGTTGCAGAGGACCTGGAAGTAGCGACAGAATTTGAGAAGTTTTTTTCTAATATACCTATAATAACTACAGGATCGCTCGACTCATCTTCCATGTCTGCTGAAATGCTTCTTAGGGACTGCGTGCCAGAATGTGGTGCAGCCTTTGAATTTACCGTTGTGACTACTAAAGATGTAATTTATCAATTTAAAACTATAAATATGAAAAAGACAATGGATTTGTGGGGATTGTCAGTGAAGACTGTTTCATCTATTATTACCATAATAGCTCCACATCTTGCAACAGTGTTCAATGGTTGCGTCGCTTCTGGAATATTTCCTGATTTAATGAAATATAGTAAAGTTATACCTTTATTTAAATCTGGCGACACATCAGACCCTTCTAATTTTCGACCTATTTCTGTATTGCCAACGCTTAGTAAAATTTTTGAAAAATTAATACTTAGTCAATTGCTTAGTTATTTTAACAAACATAATCTTCTTCACAAGAAACAGTTCGGATTTACGAGGGGTCGTTCAACTACTGACGCAGGAGTAGAGTTACTCAAAAGTATATTTACAGCTTGGGAGAAGTCGCAAGATGCTTTAGGAATTTTTTGCGACTTGTCCAAAGCCTTTGATTGTGTACATCATGATACTCTGGTCAGGAAATTATATCATTATGGCATTAGGAACAAAGCTCTTAATCTCCTGGTTTCTTATTTGGGCAACAGAATCCAGAAGGTTCAGATTAATGATAAGACATCGCCAGGTTCTGCCTTAAAAATGGGCGTCCCGCAGGGTTCAATACTCGGACCATTTCTATTTTTGATCTATATCAACGATTTACCCTATTACGTAAAGAACGATCATGAGATTGTGTTGTTCGCGGATGACACCTCTTTAATTTTTAATATTAAAAGACAACAGAGTAATTTTGACGAAGTAAACAACGTACTCTCTAAAGTTGTTAATTGGTTTAATGTAAATAATTTATTACTCAATGATAAGAAAACTAAACTCTTAAAATTCTCCATGCCCAATGTTAAACAGATGGAAACCAATGTACAACTGAAGGAAACCAGAATTGAGCCCGTCGGAACAACCTTATTTCTAGGTATTATGCTTGATTCCAAACTTCAATGGGGTCCGCATATAGAAAGACTTTCGGGCAAACTTAGTTCTGCAGCTTATGCGGTTAAGACAATTAGACGCCTCACAGATATAGAAACAGCTAGAATGGTCTATTTCAGCTACTTTCATAGTATTATGTCATATGGGATTCTTCTCTGGGGGAATGCTGCAGACCTTGACACAATATTCGTTCTGCAGAAAAGAGCAATAAGGGGTATTTACAACCTCGGTCCTCGTGTTTCTCTAAGAGAAAAGTTCAGTGAGATAGGCATTCTAACTGTTGCTTCGCAATACATATACGAGAATCTGTTATATGTCCACAAGAACATTGACACATTTAGTAAAAAAAGTGATCTACACACTGTTAATACTAGACATAAGAATAATCTTATAGTTCATAGCACCCGCCTCCACAAAATAAGTAGCTGTTTTATGGGGCAGTGTATACGCTTTTATAACAAACTCCCTCTTAATATAAGAAATTTATCTATAAATAAATTCAAAATTATTGTTAAAACTACACTGTGTTTAAAAGCATATTATAAAATTACTGATTATATAGGCGATAAAAATGCTTGGGATTGAGCTGCTCTAATTCAACACAAAAATATAAATGATGTATAAACTGAACAATTTTAATTTGACTTTTCGTAAGCACTTTAAAAAAGTTTACACGAAATAAATATTCATTTCATTTCATTTCATTTCATTTCATTTCATTTCATTTCATATTATTATTACATGTATTTATTCATAATTATATAATTACCTAGATATTTATGTACCTTTATAAATATACAGTATTTATTTACACTTATACCTTGTATTTATTAAAATATTATTCTAATATCATTACTCATTTTCTAATGTCGCACCTACTGTTATGTCATCTCTGCACTACCCTAGGTTGACTGGTAGAGAATGCCTAAGGCATTAAGTCCGCCTATGTACCACATTTTTGTAGTGCAAGAAGTTAAATAAATAAATAAATAAAATATTTTAATACAAGCCATATTTACAACTTGCTTAGAGATACTGCGCTGCTGGTATGAGACACGACTGACACTGACACGAGAAATATATTCTGTATTGATTGAGCCTTTACAAATATTCCTTCCATTGGCATAAAGAATACCCAGATACGAGACAAAAGTATGTCGAAGTATTTTACCTTTGGGAATCGAACTCACGACCACTAATGCAATACACCCACCGTGCAAATTCAGACAGATATTCATACATCTTCATTGTTCCAGATTAATGGAGCTACGGGAGAAGTCCTCACAAACGAACAGATCCTCAGGCGTTCGGTCTCACTCGCACGCGCTCTCGTAGCCGCAGGAGCGAAAGCGAAGCACGTAATGCTCCTCACGAGGAACCATCAGCACATGCTCGTGGTTTACATGGCCACACTGTTCGCGGGCATCGAACCATTCTTCATGGATCCCAATACCACAGTTTGTAAATATTTTTGATATTATAATATCTTCTTCTTTCTCTTAGCGTTATCCCAGTTTCAGTCTGGGGTACGCTTCTAATCTAACCGGATTAGGCTGAATATTAGTTTTTCATTTTGATTTTGATTAATTTTGATATTATAATATAATATTACCTTAATCTTCTCTTCTCTCTTTCGCGTGAGGACAAACTAGGAATATAAAGTGACTACCCCATAACATTTTTGGAAAACAAAAAAATGTTTTACTCTCACTCATTGGTACCTTGAGAAGAGAAATTTGAGTAAAGAAAACACAGAAATATTTAAAAAATGCCTTCGGTCATTAAGTTTTAACGATGTTTACAAAACTGATAATCCAATTTGACATATTTTATGATTTTTTTTTACTTTTTTATGATTTGTGTTTCCCTTCAATATTAATTAAAAAGTCTTTACGTAACAACCCGAAATGGTTATCTAATGGTATTCGTAAATGTTTGAAACGTAAACGGGATTTGCTTTGGCTTTATAGGAAAAATCGCACTAAAGACAATCGACAAACATTCAAAAGTTACTCTAAGCGGCTTACTAAGATAATAAGGCTAACAAAAAAGTCACAGAATGATTATTTAATCAAAACGGCTGTGAACAAGAGTAAAGCTACGTGGTCGATTATAAACCAGTGTAAAAATAACATACCTAAGGAGACTATTTCTCATTTAAATGTCAATGGTAATATTATCAATGACCCTACTAGCATCGCAGAAGCATTCAATACATATTTTACTATTCAAAATCATTTTAATAATGGGCAAAACATTTGCAATTTTCAATTTTCAAGTGCATCTAGTAAACTTAACAAACAATATAAATCTATTTTTATGTCACCTACAACCTCTACAGATATTTGTAAATTAATTCAATCATTGAAAAACACAAGCAGTACTGGCTATGACAAGGTTAATAGCAAAATTTTGAAAGAAGTTAAAGAAGTAATTGCGCCTGTACTAAGCCATATCATTAATAAATATATAGGTACAGGTATTTTTCCTGACAAACTAAAAATAACGATAGTAAAACCATTGTTTAAGAAGAATGACAGGCACAGTATAAACTGTTACAGACCAATAGCACTTATACCAGTTTTCTCTAAGCTGTTTGAGAAAGTCATCTATACAAGTCTGTACCAATATTTTGAAAGAAATAATTTATTTGTAGAAGAACAGATAGGTTTTAGAAAAAACAAATCAATTGATTTAGCAATGTATAAATTAATTGAGAATGCAATGACTAGTTTAAACAATAAAGCTCTCATATCAGCGTTGTATATGGACCTTACAAAAGCTTTCGACTATGTTAATCACAAAATCTTATTATGAAAATTAGAATCATATGGGGTCAGAGGTAATGTTTTAAAACTCGTAGAGTCCTACCTCACAAATCGTAGACAATGCACACAAATTACTCGGATATGCCCAAAAATAAAGAATGAAACTGTCTATGCATCGCAATATCGTGTAGTCACTCAGGGCGTCCCTCAAGGGAGCGTACTAGGTCCCTTATTATTCATTATCTACATAGATGATTTGCCCAAGGCTATTAATAACAATATGGTGTTATTTGCCGATAATAGTACGGTTTTGTTCACCAGCAAAGAAAAAACAAGTTTAGAGATTGACATGACTGAGACTCTACAAAGGTTGTAGAATGGTTGAGGTGTAACAATCTTATTATAAATTTTGAGAAAACGAGTTTAATGACATTTAGAAATAGGAAAAATTATTTAGAAAATCTGAATGTGCAATTTAATCGACAAAAAGTTCATGAGGTGGAGAGCGCAAAATTTTTAGGTATTTATCTTGACTCTTATTTTAACTGGAAAATTCACGTAGAAAGTGTTTGTACTAAACTTAACAAATTCGCCTATGCACTTTATATGCTGAGAAAAGTTGTAAATCAGTCTGCTGTAATCACTGCTTATTATGTGTATGTCGCGTCGATTTTGAGATTTGGTGTCATATTTTGGGGTAACTCAGTAAACAAAGAAACTGTATTTAAGGCCCAAAAAAAATGTTTGCGATCTATATGTAACATTAAGACGACTAATTACTGTAAACCCTATTTTGTAAATCTCAAAATTTTGACATTGGTGTGTATTTATATTTATGAGGTATCTGTGTTTGTACACACTCATAAGGCCTTGTTTGAAAGATTAAAGAGTAAGCGACTAAATAATAAAATTTCCTATCCACAGAACAATACATCACAAATAAATAAGAGTATACTTTGCATGGCACCTCGAGTTTACAATCATTTGCCAAAATATATAATGGGCAGTGCTAGCACAGATATCTTTAAGTATAAATTAAAACAATTATTGACTAATAAGGCTTATTATACTATTCAAGAATATCTAAATGACAAATTTAATTGATTTAATGACTTATATAATAATTATTAACGCTAATGAATTTAAATTAAATTTACGTAATTAACAAAATATTGACATTGTATGAATTCCAATTTCACTGACTTGTTTTAATCACATAATTGCAAAAACTAAGCCTAATAAGCAAACAAATATAATTGCACGCTTGACAAGCTGAATATAGCCGAACCATTGTATTTTTTCCATCCATGTACTTACCTATATTCGCAAATAAACGATTTGAATTTGAATTTGAAAATACATTTAGCATTTTTTCTCGGGGAAGAAACAGGCTCCATATCCCTTTACTAATAACCCATCCAGCCAGCGTGGCGTAAGCCAAATCCGCCTTTTGAGTTACTTTTGACTTACAATGTTACACAGGTTAGGAGAGGTCTGAATCTATGAAAGGCTGTATGGTGATCATACTCCATGTCTACCAGCTTTCAACAGCGTCCTATCCTCCTGTTGAAAGATCTTGCTTGTATTTATGCCATCTTACTGACCCCAAACATTCACCTTGCCATAATTTCAAAAATAGCAATCAGCCCTGTTTGTTTAGTGTAAGCAATAAGAGAATTTCGGGCCAAACTTAGTATGACTAACGTTTGAACAAAGAACTTATCAATTATCAAAATATTTTTGTCAGTCATGTTTCTACGGCTAGAACACAGAAATGGTTGATGCCAATATTACGTCTAACCATAAAGTTGGCTACTAAAGATACAAATATTCGACATCCATGTATAGATCAAAAATTGGCACCGATCGTCAAACAGTAGTTTTTACATAATGTACCTGCAGTTTACTTTAGGTCACCGATTTCAAATCAACGCTAAACGTCGGCATGGGCTGTAAATATAAGCCGTGATAAAAACGCTATAAAATATATCAACTTGGTGGAACGGGATGGTAAAAGCTTTTTAAAGGACTTCAATATTAAACTTGTTTTGCGTCGTGACCTTTTGTTATAGGATTACGTGCACTTTATATCAGAACAAGAAGTATTCAAAGCTGTAATGTTCTAAATATTAAGGTCAATTTCTATACATTACTCGCATCAAACTAGCTGTATCTGCAGTTTCGCTTGTGTTGAATTATTAGGTAACAGCTATACCCAGCGACTTCTTACGCGTAGAATTTAAGAAAGGAAGTTATTTTTGCACGTGGCAAATTCGTATCTCTTTCTCTCTTCCTGACTATACATGGTGATGGGGTCAGCTTCCTTTATGTTTCGACTCCACTTCTGTCTATCTGCGACAACATCGTCAATAACCTTACATCCCAATGTTATTTAGCACTACATCTCTCCACCTTGTCTTGGGTCTTGTCAAAATTCGTAAATACGCCATTATTCACATCTTTTTTTGTGGTTGACGTTATGCCTCAACTGGCTCGACTGCTTTTAATAACATTTTTATTATTATACCACCCTACTTCTTGGATATTTACTTTAGCAAAAAACGTTTTACACTGCTGGATATTTCGTAACAGTTTTTAATGTTATAAAATACTATTCTGGTAGCTAAAACTACTAAAATTGAAGTCGTCGGTAGTAAAATTTAATTTCATTCGTGGATGGCAGATTGTAATCTAGGAATTGTATTTACTTTCGGCAACAATTTTGAAAAGGGATTTAATATTAACTTTATTTTAATTTCTTAGATGTTATTTATTCTGTGATGTGTGATGATGTGTTCCGTGTTTACCTTAGATTGCCAAGAAAAGCTTTTTTATTTAGTTAAATAAAATCTATATAAACTACATTATTCCATTACTGACTGACTGACAGAAAACGCACAGCCAAAACTAAGAAGTTAAAATTTAGCCTGTAATATGTGCCATGGGTACTACAGTAGGAGTGCACTAAGAAGGGATAACCAAAATTCTTAGCACGTCCGCGACCATCATAATATTCCTCTCGAATGCAATACATTGCATATGAGAAATATATCAATTTTATTCGTTTCTTGAGAGTGAAAAACAGCCGATTTCGTCGCTGGAACGCTGGCGGTAAAACAACAGCCTATGATTTTGTATATTTAAATCATCACGTTCTCTCCCAGGGCATTCCACACAACATTCCCCACTCCAACAAAGATGGTGATGATTCTAACCAGCATACAGTGGGCAACATTCACCATGATGCTCACCGCGAGCGTGGCCTACCACATCCCAGTGCTGATATCACCCAAGCCCAACACTGTGGACAATGTTATACGGATGATCGAAACGATTCGAGTGAGTAAATTGGTCAGTTATTAATTTGCTAGTTATTTAAGTATAAACATTATTGTTTCATTTTATGTGTAATTAAGAGTCACCTAGTAATAGATAAACATTCGTCGACCAAATTGGAGACATCCTAAGAAACGGAAAGGTCCGAAGTACCCGAACCCGGCGAGGATGTATGAAAAGAGTAATGAGTGTAAAGGAAGCGCGTGAAGTTTGTAAGGTTAGGAGCAAGTGGCGTTCTGCTGTCTCTGCCTACCCCGACGGGAAAAAGGCGTGAGTATATGTATGTATGTAATAGATAAACGATTTTAAACTTTCGCGATTAGTATACATTATACAAGGTTTGTTAGCGGGTCTTACTCGTACTTATTAATTAACTAGCTTTCGCCCGCGGCCTTGCCAGCATGATATTTTAATAAAGAGTGGCCTATGTACTTTCCCTGGTTTTAGACTATCCATGTCAAATTTCATCACAAATGGCTCTGTAGATTAGCCGTGTAGCATACATATAAACAGATAATACTGAAAAATTACTTTTGTTTTCATAATCGTTGAACTTCAGGTAAAGATTAGTATGTAGTTAGGTATATTATTGAAGTTATGAAGAGCTTATATAGGTACATACTGAATATAACAGCGGCAAAAATAAATCTGAAAGCATTGGGCACGCACAATCAGACCGTCCCTCTGCCTCGCTGTGCTTAAGCGCACTAACTCATAGAAAGCGCTTTTGTCAGATATATCGTGACGCTGCGCTTAGGTCAGATATATCGTGATAACTTTTAAGTATTCGTCCAAACTACTCACTGTAAAAGACAAAGTTAATCTACATTAAATACTGAAGGCAATAAATCTATCAATTTTGAAAACAATTTGATAACTACTCTACAATGAGCATTGTACAAAACATATATATATATTTTTTTTATGTTATACTGTTTTATTACACTATAAACATGATGTAGTTAGATTATGTACTAAAAGCTAAAAAGTAATTCGGTAAGTTCTCGCTACCAGATCCCACCAATCTTCTCAACAATCTGGGTTATTGATCAGAAAAATATAAAATCGTTGGGCAAGTGAAATTTTTATCCTAATGTTTACACTGGATACGACCAAATTTTGTTTTTTAGTTAGTTTTTTTCAAGTTTCTAGTTTTGATGTTAGTTGATACTTCTCATTCTATTTTCATGGTGAGCCCTTTTCTACCAATCAAGCCCTGTCATTCGAAACCCATATTGAGTTATTTGTGGAATTTTTGCCATTTTGTGGCGGCAGCCATCTTGGATTTTTCATAGTGAGCTCTATTCTACCAATCAAGCCTTTTCATTTGATACCCATATTGGGGTATTTGTGGAAAATATGTAATCCGCCATTTTGTGGCGGCAGCCATCTTGGATTTTTCATAGTGAGCCCTATTCAACCAATCAAGCCCTTTCATTCGATACCCATATTGAGGAGTTTGTGGAAAATATGTATTCCACCATTTTTTGGCGGCAGCCATCTTGGATTTTTCATAGTGAGCTCTATTCTATCAATCAAGCCTTTTCATTCGATACCTACATATATTGAGTTATTTGTGGAAAATATGTTAACCGCCATTTTGTGGCGGCAGCCATCCTGGATTCTTCATAATGAGCCCTATTCTACCAATCAAGCCCTTTCATTCGATACCTTATTGAGGTATTTGTGGAAAATATGTAATCCGCCATTTTGCGGCGACAGCCATCTTGGATTTTTCATAGTGACCTCTATTCTACAAATGAAGGCCTTTCATTTGATACCTACCCATATTGAGGTATTTGTGGAAAATACGTAATCCGCCATTTTGTGGCGGCAGCCATCTTAAATTTTTCATGGTGAGATCTTTTTTACCAATCAAGCCTTTTCATTTGATACCCATATTGAGGTTGTTGTGAAGGTGAGGCGGCCATCTTGAAATTACAATCATTTAAATAGGTATTATCTTTTAATCTTGATGACAATATGAGTGTATACCAAATATCAGATCAATCTGACATCAGGAAGGGGGTAAAATTCAAATTAATAGCTTTCAGAGCTCAGGATTTTTGCCGACTTAGTTGATACTCTTCCTTATATTATGGCAACATTATACAAAATCTTTATAAATAGTAGCCTATGTGTTATTCTGATGTTTAAACTATATTATTGTAAAGTTTCATCCAAATCAGTTCAGTAGTTTTTGCGTGAAAGAGTAACAAACATCCATCTTTACATACATCTTCACAAACTTTCACATTTATAATATTAGTAGGATAATTTCTTACGCACTTAGTTTGAAATGTCAGGGGCGCAGGCCGATCGTTTCAACCTGGAACCTGTAGCAGTCTATTATTAGTCTTACCTCGAGACCATCTCTATATTTTCAATATATAGTCACATCAAATTTCGTTTCAGGAATAAATCTGTTCGAATAAAATCTTCTCAGAAACCGGCGTAGGTACCTACATCTACATTATTTAATAGCTTCTCGCTTAGTCGATCTGCCAACTTTAATTACTTTTGTTACACAAGTTAATTCTCGCTAATATTAAATCGATCCACTTCGTTTACTGCGAAGTACAAAGTTACAAAGATTACATTCCAACATATTTCATATTTACTACAGTTAAAATAGCAATATTACTCCAAGTGAATTGGCTTAAACATTAAAATTATATTGTTATCACACTATAATGGCAGTGAAAATTGCTGAACAGAAAATGGAGTAACTTTCTAATATAGTGTTAGTATTCTGTTGAAGTCAAAAGTTCGTCTAATTAGCTCGGTAAAACCTTTAAAACGCTCATTTGTATGAAACGTGATGACTAGGAAGATTACAATCATTATTAAATTGCTAAGACGGTTATTACGCCACTCTCCGCAAATATAACTGTACATACTAATTACTGGAATGAAATGCTGAACCCTTTTTTCATCAAAATTGTGTGTTCGTGTCACCCAAATTTTAATAGAAGCTGTTATTTTTGTGGACCATCCTGATTAAGTAGATGTTTTAATATAGTCACGCCTTTTTCCCGTCGGGGTAGGCAGAAACAACAGAACGCCTTACACTTAGTCAAACTTTCATCTTTTTCAAACACCATCACTTTTGTCTTTCTTGCATTCATTTTCATACCTTTAGCTTTTAAGCTCTCGTTCATGCAGTCCATCATTTCTTGCAACTCATTCGGTGATGATGTAAGAATGACTTGATCATCGGCGTACAACAGGCACTTAACACGCAATCCTTCCATATCGATCCCACATTCAGTTTCTCTCATAGCATTCATGCAGCTTTCCGTGAACAAGTTGAACAACCAGGGCGAAGCTGGACACCCTTGTCTGACACCTTTGGAGATGTCAAACCAGTCCATATAGGCACCATTCATTCGGACGCAGGCTCTAGAACCCCTATACAGGGATCTCAGAGCCCTAATTATAAAGCTGTCCAACCCACACATGGATAACACCTTCAATAAGTCCTTTCTATTCACCCTATCATAAGCCTTTTCCAAGTTTTAAATGTGTAATCTTGTATTGGATTACTTTAGTCATATAGCTGTCCACCTCTTGCGGGGGATTGGATTCCTACACGTGAAAATATTGACATTTTATATGATCCATAAATGTTTGTTTTGGTTCTGAGAGCCCTTTGTGCGTATGTTGGCAACATAAGTAAAAGTGCAGAAAATATTGTTTTGAGTATGAGTATGAGTCAGTTGATTGCATGCTTGTAAGGTCCCCTCGCACTATTGGATTTATGCCTGAGTGTGCATCAGTTCTGTTTTAAAATAAAGTAAAGAAAATTTGTCGAGATAAATATTTGGGTGGTCGATGAAAGTTTCAAAAAAGTTTTGTATAAATCTTAATAAGCAACAAGAAGTAAATACTATTCTTTTAAATAAAACAAGACATCCGGCATATCTCCTAAAATATTTTATGATAACATTTGAACCATAACTCAATAATATAAAGGAAAAGATCACTGCAAGCTGTTAGGCATTGAGATGAAACAGATGCGAACAAGTATCCTTTAAAAGTAACTTAAGGGTGCTTGTACACGGTGCATGTAGCTGGAGCAAGTAAACGTGCGGGTTCTACGCGTGAGTAATATGGGCAAGCTACTTGTTCAAGTTACTCGCTTGTACTTGTACATGGTGCAAATAACTGGAGCAAGTAAAGACGCGGGCTACTTGCTCAAGCTGTGTGTACAAGTTATTTGTTCGTGGTCAAGAGCTAGGTACATGTGCATGCTGTTCTCGCGGTAGCTTTATGACTTGAATCGCGTCAAAATATCTCGACTTACGAAAATTCTTTTAAAATCATATGTTAAAAATGAAATTTTAACAAGTAACATGCGCGAGAAACCCGCGCGCGCCGCAGAGCATGCGAATTACTTGCGCGGGTGGCTAGCATTGGTACATGCTCGAGTCGCTAGGCCCGCATATTTTTTTAAACGATATGTTTACGGCGCATATAACCCGCGCAAGTGCCTCAACATGCTCAAGCTACATGCGCCGTGTACAAGCACCCTAATACTGGGAAGGGTGAGATGACGGCTAGCTCACTGTTTTATCATCATCATCAGCCATTTACTGTCCCACTGCTGGGCATGGGCCTCTCCTCACTATGAGAAGGGTAAGGCCATAGTACACCACGCTGCCCAAGTGCGGGTTGGCAGACTTCACGCCATGTCTTTCGAGAACATTATGGAGAACTCTCAAACATGTAGGTATCCTCACGATGTTTTCCTTCACCGATTAGCAAGCGATAATGAACAATAATAATAATAATAATAACCTAGCAACACGTCAACAAGATGACATATAATTTTTCTCGAATATTTATATCTGTATTATTTAACATAGTTTTGGATTCAGATATATATTGTATTACTACAAGAAGGACTTCTTTACCGCATAAACACATAATTATATCAAGAAACCATTAAATTAATATGAAAAGTAAATACAATAACATTATTCAAGATGACGTCTTACGTCAATGACAAATCCCCTACGAAAACTGTAAATAAACAAAGGTAAACATGTAAATACGAAGAGAAAATGAAATGTTGACAAGAGCTAGGGCAGCTGCTGCACGAATTACACCCCCGGACTCGTCGCTCAGCTCCGCCTCGCAGCCGCCGGCACCTACAACAGAGTTGTCGGCAATTGCAGAGGCGTCGAGCTCGTCGAGCGACGAGTACTTCTCGCCGCCGACGTCGCCACCACCTGTACGTCGGCGAGGGAGAGGCCGGCCACCGACACGCTTGGGACCCCGAGACCCACCGGTCTCGAACAGGGCCCCCGCTACCGGTGGTGATGTGCACCGCATGAGATGGACGAGTTCAATGAATGAAAACGTCATGCGGGCATATTTTGTGGCCACAGAGGGAGGAACTAACCTCAGTGCTTACCGTGATCGTATGCTGCCTTTGTTTCAGGCACTTGAGCCAGCTGTCAACGTGTCAACACAACGGCTATCGGATCAAGTGCGGGCCATCCAACGGTGTCGTCTGTTGGATGACACCGTGCTTGAGAGACTTCGCTCTGACTTGCAGAGAAGTCTCCCCATCACTTCTCCATCGCGAACTCAGACGGCGGTTGCACAACTACAACAGGTTGATGTCGCCGATGAAGAGATAGATGACGAGACTTCTCATGTAAGTACCCAGTACAATGATCGTTTAAGGAGCGCTTTGGAATGTGCTATTGATGAATACCGATCCATAAATCCAAATATTCGGCCTCTTTTGCCTCGGTTGCCCATGCATAAGAAAAACATAGCGCTAGTGGGTGCCCTGGATTCACTATTGTCAATTTATTTTGAGAATAGTGAAAATCTCAGCGATACACACTCAATCCTGTATTGTGCGGCTGCAGCGGCATGTCGAGTAGCGGGAGTTAAATTCCCTGTAGATAATACTACTACTCGACGGGCCGCTGCGATGCCAGCTTGGCAGCGCAGGATTGAGAGTCGTATCGCTGAGACTAGGGCACTCATTGGCAAGCTATGTTCTTTTAGGACCGGTAATACGCGACCGAGAGTGATGCGCTTTGTGACTCGGGCCTTCGTGGGAACTGGTATCAGTTCCCAAGATTATTTATCTCGAGTTACAGAGCGCATCGACTTTCTGAAACAAAAACTTTGTGCATGGGCAAACCGTATTAGGCGATATAAAAAAAGGGTGGACCGGTATTGCCTTAATCGCACATTCCAGAGAGACGAAAAGCGGGTGTATAGGGCATGGGAGCACCCTGATTCCTCGACGAGTCATGGCAATGGGTGTCGACCGAATGATGATGCCACTGTTACATTTTGGCGCAGCATTTGGTCGACACCCGTCAGCCATGCGGAGGGTGATTGGATTGGGGATGTTGAGCGAGCATGTGAACGAATTCCAATAATGGAGCCTATAAATATTACTATCGACGACATAGTCAGCGCAGTCCGTCCGTTACAGAACTGGAAGTCTGCGGGAACGGACGGGCTGCACAATTTTTGGCTTAAGTGGTTCCGAAGTTCGCATGCTTGCTTAGCATCTCAATTTCAATCGTCTTTGGAATCAGGGTCGCTGCCTGATTTTTTAACATCCGGCGTTACCCACCTGCTTTATAAGTCTGGTAGTACCACGGACCCCAAGAATTATAGGCCAATTACATGCCTACCAACTTTATACAAACTTCTTACATCCATTTTGAGAACGAAATTATCTAAACATATATTTGATAATTCAATTCTATCTGTTTCTCAAAATGGATGTAAGAGTGGGGCTCGTGGTACTAAAGAGCTCCTATTGATTGACATGGCCATTAGCCAACAAGTGCGCCGTAACCGAAAGAATCTATCGACATGCTGGATAGATTACAAAAAGGCGTACGACTCCGTGCCTCATGCGTGGCTTTTGAGGGTGCTAGAGTTGTACAAAGTAGATACAACTCTATGCACCTTCTTAAGGGCGTGTATGGGGCAATGGAGGACCGTATT
The DNA here is from genome assembly GCA_944739405.2 of Euclidia mi. NCBI lineage: Eukaryota > Metazoa > Arthropoda > Insecta > Lepidoptera > Erebidae > Euclidia > Euclidia mi. Next base: position 5,259,883 of record OX123201.2, read on the forward strand.
GCGCTATCCAGGGTGTCGATCGATCTTGAGTTGCGGTGCTCCAATAAGGATCGAGCGAGGTATATTCCAGGGCGACAGCCTGAGTCCTCTGTGGTTTTGCCTTGCCCTGAACCCCCTAAGTACCTTATTAGAGGCTTCAGGGCTAGGCTATCAGTTGAGGAGAGGAGGTCATGTTACATCTCACCTCCTTTTTATGGATGACCTGAAATTATTTGCCCCCAACAAATTCCAACTGACTGCATTACTTAAGGTAACCGAAACCTTTAGTAATTCAATCAGGATGGAATTTGGTGTGGATAAATGTGCGGTCATGCATGTGAAGAGAGGCAGGATTATGGAATCTGCAGGGATACAACTCTCAGATTCCATACAACTTAGATCCCTCTCCTCAACTGAGACCTACAAATACCTGGGTATGTCGCAGTCTTTGAATATTTCTGAGACTGACATGAAACAGACGTTGCAGGCTCGGTTCTTTGGCCGCCTGAGAAAAGTACTTAATAGTCTTTTATCAGGCGGCAACAAGGTGCGAGCCTGCAACGGGTGGGCCATGCCAGTCCTAATGTATTCCTTCGGCATACTCAGGTGGACCCAGACTGAACTAGATGCCCTGGATAGAAAAGTCCGTTCAATGCTGACTGCATCTCGCATGCATCATCCACGCTCATCAATAATGAGGCTGTACATCCCGCGGAAATGTGGGGGTCGAGGCTTTTTATGTGCTAAGACCCTCCACAACCGCGAGGTGTGCAACCTCAGAGATTATTTTCTGCAGATGAGTGTGGATGTGCATCGCGATGTAGTCGGAATTGATACCGGGCTTACCCCGCTCGCTCTGGCTAAAGAGAACTGGCACAAACCTGCAGTACTTAGTACTGAGGACCGACGAGAAGTATGGAGGGGCAAGGAGCTGCATGGACGATTCTACCGGGCCTTACATGGGCCCGATGTACATTTTAAAGCTTCTATTTCCTGGCTGCGATTCGGTGATCTCTTTGGAGAAACCGAAGGTTTTGTCTTTGCAATTATGGACGAAGTTGTCATGACAAACAACTACCGGAAGTATATTCTGAGGGATGGGACGGTTGACATATGTCGGGCGTGTCACCAACCCGGGGAATCGCTCAGGCATATAGTGTCCGGTTGTTCGAGTCTTGCCAACGGTCAGTATTTGCACAGACACAACCAAGTGGCCAGGATAATCCATCAGCAACTAGCCCTTAAATATAATCTCGTTGGTTCAGAGGTACCGTACTACAGATATGTGCCCGACCCAGTTCTCGAGAATGGTCGTGCATTGTTGTACTGGGATCGGTCTATCATTACAGACAGGACTATTGTAGCCAATAAGCCTGATATTGTAGTGATAGACCGAGCAGAGCGACTCGCAATGATAATCGATATCACCATACCGCATGACGGCAATCTCGTGAAGGCAGAAAAAGAGAAGGAGATTAAATATTTGGACCTAGCTCACGAGATTGTTGACATGTGGGATGTGGATTCGGCGATCATTGTGCCGATAGTCGTGTCGGTAAATGGGCTAATCGCCAAGAGCCTCGATCAACATCTAAAGAGGCTCGCACTAGGCAGCTGGATCAAGTCCTTGATACAGAAGGCAGTTCTTCTCGACACGGCACGCATCGTGAGGAAGTTCCTGTCTTTGAGGCCCTAACCACCGGTGGCTTGGTCCCTGTACCCGACACCGGTGGGTCTCCGTGGTCCCTTTTATATTTTTAAACATTTTTTAATGTAGTTTAATAATATAAAATTAACTATGAGAAATGTGATGAATAAAGTGAATAATAATAATAATAATAATAACAATAATATTCTACCACATACACACATCACCATCTAGTCCCAAGCTAAGCAGAGCTTGTGTTATGAGTACTAGATAGTGGATAAACATACATATACTTATACTTTTTTTGTTGTAAATACATACATATTATACATAGAAACACCCAGACCAAGACAAACATCCATGTTCATGCACACAAATGTTTGACTTGAGCGGGAATCGAACCCGCGACCTTCGGCGTAGCAGTCGCTAACACTCCCGCTGCGCCAACCAGTCGTCATAATTTAATACGAAAAGTCATTGGTGCGTGCCGTGGATTCGAACCCGAGGCCCTCTGCGTAGCAGTCTGTCGGTCTCTCCACTCAGCTATCGCTGCATATTTTATATTTTGTTTGATATTAAATGTATAAAAATGATATCAAAGATACCCTTCTTCTTCCATTATCCTGCTCACTACTTTGAACTCATTGAGCAATGACGAATTAGAGCACCTTCACTTCTATGCAATATTATGATGTAGTAAGATTGGACTTTGCTGATTCAGGTAATTTTTTGACAAAAGCGTGTCGTGGAGGCAGCAATCGAATTATGCCATTTGGTTCAATTTGTTCAGCAGTGGCACTAAATATTGAAATCAAACTACGGTTCACGGATTCTATCGCGGTTTTAGTTAGTTTCTCGTTGGTCTCGCGGCATAATGTGCGCATGGGATTGGGAGGTCTCGGGTTTGATTCCCGGGTCTGGCAAAGTTTTACAGGGTTTTTCCGTAAGGAAATTCTCAGAAGCAGCTCAGAGTCTGGTAATGTGCCAGGTATGGCAACAGGCTCGCCCCCTATTACGTGGGACCTAAAAATTCATGGTGAAATGTGGGTGTAATATTACACCTCTGCCTACCCCTTCGGGGATACAGGCGTGAGTCTATAAAAAAATAAATTTTACATTTAAACCGAATGATTTAGAACTACATTTTTAATCATTACTAGCCGACGTTTCAGTTTCTTTACAGGAACCGTGGTTACGGCAGACTTGGGTGATATCTGTTTTGTCTTGAATTTATAAGTTGTCTCAAAGTACCCGAACATTTTTCAACTATTGGTATTACTATCTACGCAGAATGTGTCCACTATGATGTTGATGTCTTCTGGTGACTTTTTCTTTTTGGGGTTCCAGTAGCCTGATAACAGGGAGGGTCCCAAGCTGGAGGAACATTCCAACCATCTTCCTTATTGAAATTAGGCTGCTTTTTAATTTCAATAGCTTCACGTATCATTCTTGGAATTAAGCGGTATTCATTAAATCAGGTGTATTGTTTGCAAGTATCTGTGGTTCATTAAAAATAAAATAGCATGTTCCTTACATATGGCTTTTCCACAGCGCTTACAACCATGTTTAGTCTTTCGGTCTTTCTTATGAGGACAGTTACGACACCCGACAGCTCTTCTAGAAATATTTTTTATGCTGTCGCTACAGGTTCACCAAGTTGAGAGGAGATACGCTCACAAATATATATATCGGAATATTAATTTTATCTTTTCATTGGCGTAAGACTCGTAGACCAGCGACAAGCCCAAATTGGAATTTCATCATCAAACACACCCCTATTTTTATCGTCACAACTATATTCCACGCTGCTGGCAGCCTACTCCGTTCCAGGACTTTTTTCATGCTTCCTACAGTGATCAGAACTAACTTCAGAATTACATTCGTCAAAAGAATCGTTCAGCACTTCCTCTAACATAAATCTGATTCGTTCGTTATTCATTTTAAAGGAAAACTAAAAAGTAGCATAAATATGTTATTAGCATTAAAATCCAAATAAATAAACAAAAACAAGTTTCAACACACATACACCAGTTATGTTTATGTGGCAGGGTAAAACTGACCCGAGACAGGTTGGCATACGTATAACTCCTACGCAGGCGAAGGCAATACTGAGATCATGCTACTACCTCCCTCCACAATCCCTTACCTGCAGCTACTGAGCGTCACGTTGTTGCTAAGCGCGAGATAAAAAAATTATGTGAGTTTAAGTAATGGGCAGGGTGCAAAATACCCTGCCACATTCTCGCCGGGTTAAGGGCCAAGACATAGTTAAAAACAAGAAAATAATCTGTTTCATAATATGATAGAACCCTGCCTCTTAAACTAGGATGACCTGTATCTTAAGAGACAGTGTCGGCTAGGAAGTTAAATACTACCAATGGACTGTGTCCTTTTGTCCTTCTAGCTTGTTTGTGTGTGTGCGTGCGTGTGTGTGCGTGTTTGTGTGTGAGTGTGTGTGCATGTGCGTGTGTGTGCGTGTGCGTGTGTGTGTGTGTGTGTGCGTGCGTGCGTGCATGTGTTTGGTTTGCGTGTGCATGCAAGCGTGGGTTTGTGTGTGTGTGCCTGTACAAATATTATGCGATGAATATAAGAAGGGACTCTGTTTGTGAATAGTACTGTTGAAGTAGCCATGTCGTCAATTTAGATTTAAGTTCTTTCTTATTTAAGTCAGTTATGTTAAGTTTACTGTGATTTTTTTGTAGATGTATGTGCTTAAGATGTAATATTGGTGTTTAGCGAATGTGGTTTTATGACGGGTACCCAGGGGGAAATTAGTGCGTTTGTTCCGATCTGAAGGAAGAACACTAGAATGTTTTCTAAGTATAGACTGTAGCACATAAAGCTGACAGACTGTTAAAATTTTACAGTCTGAGTATAACTGAGCTGTAGGATAGCGAAAGGGTTTTCGAGTCAATCAGCATTTAATTGTTTGTCCCATTTTAAACCCGCGTCAATTTGTACCCCCAAGTACTGTACCTCTTCAGTTCTTGAGAGCTTCGGAGAAAAGCAAGGGGCTGATTGTTGCTGGCACGTGTGCGCGACTACGGAGAAGGATTTGGCAGGTAACATATTTCGGCGAATAGCAAAAGGAATAAAACAGGTTTTTGTGACATTCAAGGTAAGGAGATTTGCATTGAGCCATGAGATTATATTGCCGAGTGCCGATTCCGCATTATTTTTAACATTTTCCCACGTAGGGCCACTAACTAAAATTGCTGTATCGTCAGCACAGGCGTAAATTTTACAATTTGGAAGAGGCATATTGCACAAATCATTTATATAAATTGGGAACAATACAGGACCCAATATGCTTCCATGAGGAACACCGTATGATACTGATGATTTATTGCTAAGGTATTCATCACTTTTAACTCGTTGTGTGCGGTTACTGAGGAAGCTTTTAAAGATTTCGAGGACGATACCTGTCACACCGACAAGTTCTAATTTCGAGATAAGTAAGGGAACAGAGAGCGTGTCAAACGCCTTGGATAGGTCCAAAAATATGGCTAGGCATTTAGTCTTGCTGTCGAGATTACTAGCTATCGCCTGAGTCAAATCCAAAACCGCATCCTCAGTCGAAACACCCGTGCGAAATCCATACTGATTTTAGCAATAATTGGATACTTGTTTAGAAATTTCGTCAGACGGTTGCCAATAACCTTTTCAAGGACCTTGGAGAGTGCGGTCAGCACTGAGATTGGCCTATAGTTGTTGACACAGTCTCTGTTCCCTCCCTTATAGATTGGGTGAATTATGGCACGTTTTAAAGCATCCGGAAAGACGCCCTTGCGTAAACAGTTGTTGAAAATGTGTGTCAGTGGTGGGATCAGTGTATTACGACACTGTTTTAGAGCTGCGGGTGGGATTCTATCCCAGCCCACCGCACAATCGTCACGGAGTTGAAGAATGAGGGATTCGATCTCAGACTCATCCACCTCTAGCAAAGCAAAGGAGTTACATAGCGAATAATTTGGATTTATTCTGACAATGGAAGCCGATGTGAGCAAGGCTGTTGCCCTGGGGGTCTGAGATAATATTTGAGCTGCCATATTTTTACCTACGTTGCTAAGGTGGTAACAAACTGTATCTATGGATGTTTGAGGGCTGTCACTTATTTTGAATAATTCTACGGGACTACTTTTTTGTTTACGCGTGCTTGTTATTTCTTTTATTTTCTTCCAAAGGGCTTTGGGGTTATTTTTGGCTTTCTCTAAATTACTCCTATCGAAATAATTGACTCTTGACAGATGGTAATAATTGGCTTATCTTCGTTGGCGGCTTGTAGTTAGTTTTGATCGAAGCTCGTTTCAAGATGTAGCCAATCTTGTCGGTCACTCCCTTGATGTATGGGACAGCAGGTTGTCTTTTTACTGTGGCTGGTTTTTTTTCGGGGATCTGTGACGTTGGCGCGGCGGTCGAAGCTTGTTGTATTGCAGAACTTGCTTGATTTGTTGAAGCTCGGCGTCCAGGTGTTTCTTGTCACAGATCCCCCGGGCGCTTTGAAACAAAGACATTCTCACGGTAGCTAACTATTTAGAATGGTGGTGAGATTCACCGTTTAATTTGTATGTGTATTTTTCCTATACACAGTGTGGCTCAAAGAGTTGTTTTTGTTCCTGATAACAAATACAACTAAGAAAGCTAAAGAATTGTTTGCCTCCAATTCCATTGTAAATTTTATGTGTTTATTAATTGAATTAAGATGGTCTAGGAATACATTAACACTATCTGTTGGTAAAATTGTAAATGTGTCATCTACATATCGCTTGTTCCTCGGTGTAATGGTGGCAGTCTGCAGGGCTCGCGCCTCAAAATCCTCTATATATAAGTCTCAATAACAGGCGATACTGGAGAGCCCATTGCCACACCGTCTACTTGTATGTAGAACTTCTCATCCCATGACAGATAGCCAGTTATTAGGCAGTGTTTCAATATTTCTGCATATGCCTCAGGCATGTTGTTCTGTATTAGCTTCCTTCTAGTTATTTCAATACAGTCATGTGCCGGTAAGCATGTGAATAATGACTGTACATAAAAACTAACCATAGTTTCTATCCATAGAAATAAAGATACAAAAAAGGAAGACTTGCAGTAGGTTGCTTTTTATATCTAGGCTTATCACAATGATGATAATCTTCATATTTGTTTGTTACTTACCGTACTACCTTATATTTTCTGTTACTGTCTGTTGCTCGTATTTTCAAAGTGCTTGTTTCCAACTTTCAACACGTATTATTTTAGTCTGTGGAGAAATATTCAAAAATATTTTTCCTAAGAGAGTGCCTACCTCATAAAATAAACTCGCGGTCCAAACTTTATGATTTTACCTTCAGGTAGTTTGGGCTCTGCTGTAATATATCATTCAAGACTAGTTGCAGGCGCCATGATCGCAAATGTACTAACATCCGCTATCATGGCGCTTATACAACTTATATGTATAATGTATGTCAGTCAGTCAGTAACTCAAGAATTTTATATATATTGGGTGTAAAAAGACCCATAACGAAAACTGAAAACCCATATTGTATCAATAAATATAAACATTTTTTACTTCGGCTGCATACCTGGGAAGTTACTAGTCCAAGAGATATTCACTTTTTCTAATTAGGTATGTAATCGATGAACTTACCGTGCCAATGTGTTCTATAGATGTCCTATGCACCCATGGACAAGTAGGTATTTCCAACATTGCACGTGTGCACTTTTAATTGGGGCTTAAAAAATTGACAAGTTAAAAAAAAGGTCTTTACCCAGGTATTATTTTTGTTTAGTATGACTTATCATGATGTACAAAACGAGAAGACTTCGGTTTGGTGATAGGGCATGTTACACACCCTGTATAGATAACAATATAAGCTATTCATAAAACCCTTGTTTCAGCCAACATGGGTATTCTTCGCTCCTGCGTTTGCCAGCTCGTTAGCTTCGGCGATAAGACCGGACCAGCTCACTTCTGTGGAATCTGTCACCTTGTTGGGAGCACCAGTTTCTCCTGATCTTATCAAGCAGTTTACGGTGCGGTGCTTTTCATATTATAGGGAGCAAACGAACAAACTTATCGACTGTTTGTTAGAGATTATCACCGACCATGGACAAGCAACACCAGAAGAGGCAAGTGCGTTGCGCCCTTTAGGTTGCATTGTCCCTTTAGAAAGGAGATAGGAGGAGGATGTTGAGAAAAGAGATAAGACCATGAGGGAAAATAAATAAATCTGGTACGAAATTTAGTTCTAGCCTAATAAAATCCGTTCTAGTCTAATCTTTACTGAACTTGCTATACGTAGACTAAGCATTATTATTTTATACATTTTCGTATAAGTTGGCAACTTGGCACAAATCTCGAACTTAAATTAAAAAAACCTTCTCTAAAAGTTTTTTCAAGCTTCTCAATCAAGGATTAAACCTGGTATTATATTTAGTTCTTGTATTGTATTGAGGCCTCATAGATTTAAGTTAATAAAATACCTAATCACAACACTCATCGAAAGTTACTCATCGAAACTGACGATAGTTTCGAAATTAAAACAAATTAGCAGTTTGGTGAATATTGTCAGAAAACATTATCAAATTATCTCATCAAACAATTGTGTGTCTAACAATCAAACAATTGTGTGTCTAACTTCGCACAATTTTCTGGATTCCGTATTTCATCTCAGAGGGATTCGACCACAATTCTATTTTTTTTCTTCCACTTATATACCTATGTTCAAATTAAATGCAAGTTAAATCACTAGATGTCTAACGAATTATTTTATGTTCTGCTCACTTTCCTGAATGTATTAACACAGATCTATGTTTCTTCGCACTATTTGATATGTAGATGAAAAACCGATCAACACGTGCATGTCAATCCACACAAAATCTTGGGTTCCGTACTACGCACTCAGTTCAGTTACTTACAGGGTTCCTTGTAGTGTACTACGGAACCCTAATAAAAATTCGTGCTTTTTAACGGGTTTAAGAGCCTGCTGTCTGTTATTACAGTTTCTTGATTATTTTATGAATACCAGCACTTTGGCACCTAAACACGCCGATTTAAGCTGAACTATCAGACAGATGGACAAACATGACAAAGCTATCAAGAGTTGATTTGTGTTATCTACGGCACCCTAAAACTGATAAGTGAGGCAATAAAATAAAATCAATAGTTATAGCTTATGATATTATTACGTTAGATATAATTTAGGTATAATTGGCAAGATAATCTCGAGCGATGCTGTATCTATTATGATTTCCATTTAGATTGTTTTACAATATGACAATTTTAATATTATCTTCTGCAAAAATATGTATTTCCTTAATTACTTTAGATTATTTAATATATTTGATGAGAAGGAAATGCTATAGATTTTAGGGAAAAACTCTCAGCTTAGGAGTGAGATGGCAGAAATGCACACTAATTTAGTCACTTCTTTAGACGAAAGGGATAGATTACAAAACATTGTAATGCAATTTGACAGGTGCAGTGATGAATTTGAGAAAGCTCTCAAACGCATCACTGAATTGGAGGGTCTCCTAAGTGAGGCCAATAATCAAATAAACATATTACAAAGTGCAAATCAGACTATGAAATCAGTTACAACACAATCGCTATTTGATGAGCTGGTTGGTAGCGCTCCATGCATGGTTTCTGCCATCTCCGATGATAGGAGTAGAAACATAGTGACTATTGATTTAACAGAGTCTAATTCATCTATTCAGTCATTTAGAAAGATGAAAGCCTGTAATAAATTGAAGAAGTATGTTAAAATTAATAAATTTATCAGGAAAAAGGAAAAATTGTTAAGAATGTACAAGAAATCAAATATTAATGTAGATTATTGCAAAAAGTATGTTCATTTAAAGGAACAGATGTCAGTATGTTTAGCTAAATTAGATTCTAATCTATTAATGTATGATGCTGATATTCATTGTTTGCAAACGGAGATTGACAGTTTACAAGAATCATTGTTGAACATGACAAAGAAATATAATTTATCGCAAAAACAAATAAATGAGCATATCTTGGCAATGGATGACTTAGTGGACTTGTGTAAGTATAATGAGCAGAGCCTCCAATCTCTTACCAATAATAATCATGGCAATGAACATAGCCAGATGCCACGGAGTCATTCACAGCCAACTACATTGAATTATTGCCCTGATTTGTTATCACCGTCTGATGCAGCGGGTAACAGCACCATTGATTCTAATTTTGGCACTTCCTTCTCACCCCACATTACAAACCCTGACAAACTATTAATGTTTAGTGATGAGATAGGGAAAAACATGAGCCAATTGTTGCGGCAAAGGACAGGTTTGGCTTTTACTAACATATGTATGCCTGGAGCAAGTTATACTCAAATAATGCAATCTATTTTGTCTAAATCATACTGTCCTGAAACAACAATTATTATATTTATTAAGAGAAGAGGAAATGCAAATATAAATGTAATACAGAGATATTTTGAACAATTACTCAATTTAAAAGTTAGAAAAATTCTGTTACTTGCTTTTCCTCACAGTAACCTGTTGCCACAAGCTGAAAATGACTATAGATTTAAGATTAATTCAAAATTGCATACTATGACATTTTATAATAATCTGATTGACATTATTGACTCTAATGCTTTAATTAGAAATTTTTATTTGACATATGATAATTATTATATATCACAATTTTATAAAAGACAAATAGCATCATCGCTAGCTTATTATATTAATAACTCAGCCAAGGTTTTGGCTAACCACACTGCTTTTATTGAGCAGTCAAATTTGACATGCAATATAAGCTTGGAATCCGTTCCAAATTCTTTAAATTGACTTCTGAGACAATAGAGTCAATCTCTGGCAATATATATAATAAAACATCAAATTCTGTATCTAGTTTAAGTGACAAAAATATAGTTCCATCAACCAACCTTCAAAAAATAATTTAAAAAATTGTATCAACCTGGTGCATCAAAATATACAAGGGTTGATGGGCAAGGAGTTAGAATTGGAATTGTTTATGAACTGTAACAATATTGATATTTTATGCATTACAGAACATTGGCTAAGAAGCCACCAGTTCATATTCAATTTTAATAACCACCAGGTTGTAAGCTCGTTCAGTAGAGAAAATTTTATCCATGGTGGCTCGTTAATCATAGCAAGTAAATTTCTAAAATTTAAAGAAAGGACTGACATTGTGAGCCTCTCTGTTGAGCGAGTAGTAGAGATTACATGTGTTGAGTTTGAGCAGCTCATTGTTATGAGTGTATACAAACCTCCATGTGCACCATTTGAAAGTTTTTTAGTTATTATGGAGGATGCTCTAAGTAAAGTTTGTAATTGCCGTAAAACGGTTGCTATTTGTGGAGACTTTAACATTAACATATTAGAAAAATGCTCTTCAACTATCAATTTTTTAAATTTATTTAAGTCATACAATTTATATCATAATTTCTATGAACCAACTAGAGTGACTGCCACAAGTGGTACTTGTATTGATAATATATTTACTAGTATAAAACCAATACACAAATCTTTGATTAATATGCTTCAGTCAGATCACAGTGGGCAGTTAATCTGTTGTCCAAGAGAATGTCCGAGAGACCAGAGAAAAATTGTTAAATATATACCAATAAATGAAAATCGACTTAAAACTTTTAAAAACAATTTATCTCGAAAAATGGGTTGGTTGCGTCATCATGACCATCCGGATCAGTTATATAATTCTTTATTTAAATTAATTAATGACGAATTTCAGACCGTATTTTCATCCAAAAAATGAAATGTAACTGACCGTCTGATGTTTAGTGATTGGGCAACTGAAGGTATTCATAAAAGCCGGATTAGGTTATATGAACTGTATAATGAAAAGTCTTATAATAATAGTCAGACCTTTATTAATTACGTAAGAAAATATTCCAAAATATTTAGACAAGCTTGTAACACGGCAAAATCTATTTATCTGAGAAACAAAATAAAATTATCAGAAAACACTATAAAGGCTACCTGGAATGTCATCAACAATGAAACTGGCAGAGCCAAAGCACGCAGCTGCGACTACCTTTTAAAAATCAATAATATGAGTATTTCAGAGGATCTGGAAGTTGCGACAGAATTTGAGAATTTCTTTGCTAATATACCTATAGTGACAACAAAGTCGCTCAACTTATCTTCCATGTCTGCTGAAATGCTTCTTAGGGACTGCGTGCCAGAATGTGATGCAGCCTTTGAATTCACTTTTGTTACTACTGACGATATTCTTAAACAATTTAAAACTTTAAATATGAAAAAGACAATGGATTTGTGGGGACTGTCAGTGAAGACTACTTCATCTATTATTAGCATAATTGCTCCACATCTTGCAGCGGTATTCAATGGTTGCGTTGCTTCTGGAATATTTCCTGACTTAATGAAATATAGTAAAGTTATACCTTTATTTAAATCTGGTGACACAACCAACCCTTCTAATTTTCGACCTATTTCTGTATTGCCGACACTTAGTAAAATTTTTGAAAAGTTAATTCTTAGTCAGTTGCTTAGTTATTTTAATAGACATAATCTACTCCACGAGAAACAGTTCGGATTTACGAGGGGTCGTTCGACTACTGACGCAGGAGTTGAGCTACTCAAAAGCATATTTGCAGCTTGGGAGAAGTTGCAAGATGCATTAGGTATTTTTTGCGACTTGTCAAAAGCGTTTGATTGTGTACATCATGACACTCTGGTCAGAAAATTGTATCATTACGGCGTTAGGAACAAAGCTCTCGATCTCCTGGTTTCTTACTTGGGCAAAAGAATCCATAAGGTCCAGATCAATGACAAGACATCTCCAGGTTCTGCCTTGAAAATGGGAGTCCCGCAGGGGTCAATCCTCGGACCATTTCTTTTTTTGATTTATATTAACGATCTACCTTATTATGTAAAAAAGAATCATGAGATTGTGTTGTTCGCGGATGATACCTCCTTAATTTTTAATATTAGACGACAACAGATAAATTTTGACGAAGTAAACAATGCACTCTCTAAAGTTGTTAATTGGTTTAATGTAAATAATTTATTACTGAATGATAAGAAAACCAAACTATTAAAATTCTCAATGCCCAATGTTAAACAGATGGAAACCAATGTACAACTTAAGGAATCCAGAATTGAGCCCATCGGGACAGCTATGTTTCTAGGTATTATGCTTGATACCAAACTCCAATGGGGCCCGCATATAGAAAGACTTTCGGGCAAACTTAGTTCTGCAGCTTATGCAGTTAGGACAATTAGACGCCTTACAGATATAGATACAGCTAGAATGGTTTATTTCAGTTACTTTCATAGTATCATGTCTTATGGGATTCTTCTCTGGGGGAATGCTGCAGAACTTAACACGATATTCGTTCTGCAGAAAAGAGCAATAAGGGGAATTTACAACCTTGGTCCTCGTATTTCTCTAAGAAGGAAGTTCAGTGAGATAGGCATTCTAACTGTTGTATCGCAATATATATACGATAATCTGTTATATGTCCACAAGAATATTGTCAAATTTAGTAAAAAAAGTGATCTTCACACTGTAAATACTAGACATAAGTAATCTTGTAGTTCATAGCACCCGCCTCCACAAAATAAGTAGCTGTTTTATGGGGCAGTGTATACGCTTTTATAACAAGCTCCCTCTTAGTATAAGAAATTTAACAATAAATAAATTTAAGATAATTGTTAAAACTAAATTGTGTTTAAAAGCATATTATAAAATTTCCGATTATATAGACGACAAAAATGCTTGGGATTGAGCAGCTCTAATTCAACATATTTAAAAATATAAACTTGTACAATTGCTAAATTTAAAATTGACGTTTCGTAAGCAGTTTATACAAAGTTAACACGAAATAAAGTATCATTTCATTTCATTTCATTTCATTTGGCGAGTTATTTATTTAGCCCTGAACTTCTAATGCTATTTGTAACGTGACTGGTCTCTTGGTTTGATGGTTAGTGGCCCTGACTATTGTCTGAAGCTGGTGGTCGTGGGTTATATTTCCTCCTAGGGAATCATTTTTGTGTCTTTAGCACAATTATTTGTTCAGGATTTGAGTGTAATTTACGTATGACGTTACGTACGTCGGTATTAAAAATATATGTATGTATTATTATTACAAAAATATATACCTATATATGTTTATCTTTTATATGGTTGCCAAAGTAGCTGGTTGCTCAGCTTAGTTTGTAATCAGATGACCGTGTGTAAGTTATCCTAGAATACTACATTATTATTGTATTGTAGGAGAAACTACCAAAGACTGCTCGAGTGCTTGACGGCTACGGATCGACTGAGGCGCAAGGATTCATGGCGCTACCGGACAAGGACGCACCTTCCAATTCAAATGGACGAGCCATCAACTGCTTTTACTACAAGGTACCCTTAGTCATAGCTTATCATCATTTCAGTTGATAAACGTCTTCTGCTTAGCCGGCCATAGGAAGGCTTTCCGCATAGATCGGTCTTGAGCTGCCCGCACCAATCTGCTGCCCTGCTGCCCGCAATCTTATTAAGATCGCTGGTCCATTTTGCTGGTTCTTTCCTGTGACGTCCGGTGCGTGGCAGCCACTCCAACACCTTTTTGCTCTAACGTCCTTTCATAGATCCGACAATTTACAGCAAACTGCGGCGGTCGGTAATTTTGTTATTTTTCTCCTACTCAATGCTTCATGTTACACGTAAAAACAAAAGCCTAATCACCAGTAAGCGAGCTAAAACATGGCTCTTTGGACTTTTGAAATACTGTACCTAATTTTATGCGAATGAAAAACGATTTCTGCTTTCTAATTTTAAATTTTTATTCAAACAGTAAATACGGGTAATAAATTAAGGCTCAGATAAGCTTTATAAAACTTTTCATTTGTTCCGATATGATTATTTCCTTGTTCCTTAAAAAAGGCAGACTTAGGCCCACTTGCGTAACGTTTGATTTAAGTCACTCCTTAATTTAAATTCGTTGAACAGAATTAACAGCATAAAATAATTTAAGTTAAAAGTATTTAGCGTTCTCTTGCACAACGACAACAACGCTTAGATTTAGTTAAACATTTTATGAGGTCGGTAAAGTAGTTTCTACGTTTTGTTTCATGGCATGAAGCCTTTTTGTTACGATTTTAACCATGTTATGCGTATGGTTTCGCATAAAACCTTAGACTATATATACTTTGAGCATAAAACAAAACGCATTGTCGTCGCCTAGCAACGAAATGACAATTGACAAATAATAACTAGAACCTTTTGAGCATTAACCCTAGAACCCTACATGAGGTGCAGGTGCACCCCACACCGATTTGTTTTCTAAATATCTCAATTTCTTTAATATCCACGAATTCGCGCGTCGGAGTATTTTAGTTTGGTGTCAACCGCTCGCGTTACGTCAATACCGTGACGAGGGACCGCGTTGTGTGGTCGCCTGTATAAGTGCTGTGGGGTACGCCAGTACCCCAGTGTAGTAAAATCGTAAGATTATTTATTTATTACGTTTGATGCATTTATATGTAATAAGATTATTTATTAAAACAATAGTCTTATATGAATTAAATACAGATATTTTTAGATATTATGAAGGTAAAATTCAATGAAGTTTATTTATTTTGTTTCGGATGGCTGTCAGAGGTTTGAATTACGAAGAAATAAACTCTATTCTATACCACAAATCTGGCGAGGAAGAAATAGAAGTTGGGACCAGTTGTAATTCCTGGGTTCTTTACAAGTGTTCAAGATCAAATAATAAGCCAAATATAAAGTTTCAGCAGACAGTTTTGAAATTAGGTTTGGAACTGATACACGAACATTTGGAGGACCGTCACCGGATGCCAACTTAGTCCATTGCAGTGATCCTCAAAAAAGGACCAAATCCTACAAGCGCTGTTGCTCAAACTACATTTAACTTTGTGTAATAAGGCTGATTTATGATCTCAAGTTACCGATTCTGTTTCGTAAAACGTATTTTCATGACATGTTTTTTTTATTTTAAGGATTACAGTCATTTTAGTATGGGGTGTTCCAGCATCCCAGTGTAGGAATAACATGTGCGCCAAATAGTGTAGAATTCTAGGGTTAACAATAACACAAGTAGGTACATTGTTATCAGTTATATCATCATCATCATCATGTCAGCCTAGGGACGTCCACTGCTGGACATAGGCCTCCCCCTGCTGCGTCGTCCGGTCCAGTTATATAATTATTGATCATTTTCGTCACTAATGACAAGATGCCAACATCAGTGTGACAGTTCTTAAATGAAATTAGCCACTAAACAGCCGATTTTCGGTGATTAATTTTGACAGTTCTTAAATCATATTACTCGACAAATTTTTCGTTGTGCAAGACGCTAGTAGTGTTTAATATTTTTTTTCTCGTTAAATACATCTTAATTCAATTTAAGAATCGTTGTGCAAGTGGGCCTTAATTCTAAAAATATTTAGTGGCTGCTCCAGAAATTAATATAATCTGAGCTAAACACAAACTCAACCAGTCTATTAAGTACCCATTTAGCCTTAATTACTTTTTTAATAAAAAGTACTCGAGAGCTTTCGTAAGAATTTTTGGCGTTAAAGTAAAATTAATGTTTTTCTAGATTGTCGACGACGATGGAAAAGAACTTGGTCTAAATCAAACCGGCGAACTGTGGGTGAAGGGCGACAGCATTATAAAGGTAAATTATACCACACTTATTTCCACGAAAATATTTTTTCATTTTATAAGAGTAAATGTATAAAATTTGTAGGTTTACTGTTAAATATACTAACAGAAGTTATTTGTTATGACAGTCACATTCTGTAGCTGAGTTTTACGCTAAGTTCAAACGTATATTGAGTAAAAATAGATTTGAACAGTCATAGTAACTGTAGGAAGCTGTCTTCCAATGGTTGTAAAAAATTCAGTTTACAATCTGATTTTAATGAAAACAGCTATTCAAAAATAGTATTGCAAGCAAAAAAGCGCACATAACTATACAAAAACTGATAAAAAAATGCAAAAATAAACCGAACCTAAATTGATTAGCCTTGTAAAAAACCGATTACAGTCAATCGTTTGTTCCGAAGCCGATTCAAATTTCGTTGGTCCATATGTTTTTAGGAGGTAAGTTATTTACATAAAAGAAGTGATTTATTTTTTGGCTATTCTGTTTATTTTCCACTCTCTTATTTTTCGTTAAAGACACATATCACATATTTCGCATTTTGTTGTTTACGTTTCACTTAGGTAAACATATATTATTTAGATAAATTTCTATTGTTATATGATAGCGTTATAGATATTTGAAGGTGATTTTAGGATACCAAAGTCATAATTTTAACAGAGCCGCCTATGGACAACCAGGTGATAATATTCGCGGGTGATCAAAGGACACTAAAGAGTCGCCTGGGATGACCAAGGTGATCACAGTGGAATATACCGTTTTTATATTATTACCTGTATTGCAGCGGTTCCACCCGATTTTGATGTATAAGCTATATTAAGTGTTCATTCGTCTCTTTGACATATTTTATTTAAAAGGAGTTTATAATTAATTAGTCTTTGCTCCAACACAGAAATATCACAAGAACGATATCTCGTACGACGAGACGTTCACGTCCGACGGCTGGTACCGCACCGGCGATGAGTTCCATCTCGACGAGAATGAACGACTCACGTTTGTCGTCAGGAAGAAGTTCTGCTTCAAGTATCGAGGATGCCAGGTTAGTTCAAACTGACGCTACATCTACGAGACTCACGCCTATACAGGCGCGACATGTGATAGTACACCCGCATTTCGCCATGTAATTTAGGTCCCAGGTAATAGGGGCCAAACCTATTTTTGACGCGTATTCTGTTTACATATTTCGGCAATGGAAATAAATTTCACTAAGAGATGTTCTCTTTTGTAATTTTACCTATATGTATGCAGAGAGATATAGGTATTATATCGGAAAAATCTGAGGGTACAATAATAGAACGCATGATGGGATAGAAACCCGTATTTGTGAACATTTATTTGCCTTTAGGCATTATAATATTAATATTCTACCACATTCACACAACACCATCTAGTCCCAAACTAAGCAGAGCTTGTACTATGAGTACTAGACAATGGATAAACATACATATATTACTTTAATTTTTTTGTAAATACATACATATTATACATAGAAATACCCAGACCAAGAATCCATGTTCACGCACACAAAATGTTTGACTTGAGCGGGAATCGAACCCGCGACCTTTGGCGTGGCAGTCGCTTACACTACCGCTGCGCCAACCGGTGGTTATACTAATTTACTTAGCTGTAATTACATAAATTATGAACATTAACCTTCTACATTAAAAGGAGCGGAAGCTTCTTGGAAAAAGATAATTAATAAAACAATCGCAACCATTACAGTGATCACAGTAAAATTCTTATTACGATTAGAACAACAAATATCTGTTACCCGGTAATTAAAAAGCAATA
This sequence comes from Euclidia mi, assembly GCA_944739405.2. NCBI lineage: Eukaryota > Metazoa > Arthropoda > Insecta > Lepidoptera > Erebidae > Euclidia > Euclidia mi. Next base: position 5,277,943 of record OX123201.2, read on the forward strand.
AGAACCATCCAAAAGACAGTAAAAGTCAGTTATTTTTTTATTGCCATTTGTCAAGTACTGAAGCTCATTTAATGATGCTACTTGGAAATATATAGTTCGAAGCAATCGTTTACTAGTTGTTGAAATCTTTGTACTTAAAAAGAGTAAATAGCTCCTCTAACGAACGTGTTTTCTGTACAAAAGTGAGTATTGAATAATTCAATGTTATTTTAGGCTGCGTTCTTCCGTAAACGATGTTTTTTCGAAAAGTCTATGTAAAAAAAAAAAATATTCAAATATGAATTTCTTAGCCCAGTGCGAAATATCTTCCAGTCTAGATTCAATTACTCTAAAGTAATTATGATATCCAAAGTGTTTTCAAAATGGTTAACTTGTCGCGACATTTTTTCGTTATCTGTCGACGCTGATTCTAACTTTATTAGTGAAATTTTCAGGTATAAAAATTAGGATAATTCAATTTATAGACGTCGCCGTCGTGAAATGTCTTAAAAATATGGGTAAAAAGGTAATTTTTCTCGAAAAGTTTTCGAGTTCTGGTAACTTTTTTATCATAATGTCTATGTCGATTTCAGTGGCTTTGTAGCGAGTGATATGAGATTTTGCTCCAATGCGGAGTCTGTTTACTATTGTAGAATGGCTGACGTTTATTCAGTGGGTGATATTCTACAATTTTCTAGTGCATTTCACGCCCCGTTTGCTTACTGAGTAAAGCGTATACGGACACGGGACAACACACAATTAAATTCTTTTTATTTACTTTCTGAAGCGATTTAGTTGGTTCTACAATAAGATAATATTGTTATTTTTATAAATAAATTTGAAGCAAAGGTATAACCTTGTTTATAAACATGCTGGCCCGCAGGTTTGCATGGTGTACAAAACCAGTACCACTTTTCAAGGCATATTGCCAGTCCTTTTACACGTGTAGCCTATGGGTCAGTTATGGTCGTCGGCCATACTGTGACTTACGTGTCCAATATAATAACGCACTCAGGGTGCTGCTGGGGCTGCCGTAGACGTGCAGTGCTTTGGGAATGTTCGTGGAGTTACGTATAGATGGCTTCACCGCCATTATGAGGAAACGTTGTGCTTCTCTGATGGGGCGTCTCCTCGGTAGCTCCAACAGTATACTGAGAGTGTTTGCAGATCGGTGGCAGTCCCCAACGATGCAGCGATGGATGCAGCTCTATACTGCAGTGCAATATGTTTTTGTATTGTATGTTTACTATAAGTTTCAAATTGTTACTAATTCACTATGGACTTTGTCTGAAAATAAGTTGATTGATTGATTAAGCACATCATCATCATCATCATCATCATCATCAGTCTTTTACAGTCCACTGCTGGACTAGGCCTCTCCTTTGAAAGGAGGAATTGGCCTACTATACCACGCTGGCCAAACGGGTTGGTATAGGGTTTGTATCAAGTTTTCCTTCTCTTACAGTGCTGTTCTCTGCATAATATGCTCCCTCTGTCGCCTCTTACGACACCCATGGGATGATATGGGGTGGTGACAATTCGTATTCTTAATCCGTCACCACACGGCTCTGATTAAGGACTCGGAGCGATAAAACACTTTTTTGTCCAGGTGGCTCCTGAGGAAGTAGAACGAGTAATCGCCTCAGTGCCAGGAGTGGAGGAGAGCGTGGTGTGCGCGACTGACAACGGTCCCGCCGCCGCCGTCGTCAAGCTGCCCAACGCTCAACTCACCACGGAACAGATACATCACGCTGTTAAAGGTTAGACATTCTATGTCTCTCTACTATTATTTTGTTTAAGTATGTGTTGTATACTTCAGACGGCCTATACTCGTATTTATCCTATTTCGACACTGTATTTTGAATTTTGAATTGACTCGTAATTGGTAATTTTAATACGAAAATGATATCGTCTTACGGCCATTTTCAATATTCGAACTATAGATAGATTTGTAGATTTTAGATTCGTGTTTGACATATTTTGTAGAGCTTATGACAAAAACGAATAAAAAATCTACAGATCTATTTATAGTTCGAATATTGAATTCCGTAGTTATTCGACACATATAGTTCGGTGTTGACACATAGGTTGACACTTTGTTCAACTTTGGTCTAGTTCCGATATCTTATCTTATACTTACTAATATATAAAGCTTAATAACTTTGTTTGTTTGTTTGGTTGAACGCGCTAATCTCAGGAACAATTAGTCCGATTTGAAAAATTCTTTCAGTGTTAGATAGCCCATTTATCGTATAACATCGCGCTATGAGCAACGAGAGCGGAGCAGTAGCCTTAAATAACCCGGGTGTAACAGCGGGCATCCTCTACCATTCATAACAGCTAATTTATGAGATTACCATTCATGATATAATTAAGACACTGACATTAGATTGAAACTGCATGTGAAACAAATATACTAACGAGAATTGGGCCTCAGATGGTTATCGATTTTCCTGCGCAAATAACGCACAACGTAGTTTTAAGCTGCAACCTATTTTTTAGAGACGAGGCAGAGGTGGAATATTACATCCACATTTCGCTTTATGAATTTTAGATCCCACGTAATAGGGGGCGAGTCTATTGCCGTTACCGGGTACATTCATGCCAGACTCCGTGCTGCTACTGAGAATTCGGCTCATAATAGAGCTTCAACCTATCAGCTGATTAATCAGTAAAACGTTTTCTTTTGAAAAGAGAGCATAGTTTTCATGTTAATTGTACACAAAAATATACTGAACAACTGGCTTTAAAGCGAAATATTTCAACAGAATTCATATAATTTTACCGAATAAGTCAAATATTGTGATTAACTGACAACAACTGACTGTGAAAACGATATGAAAATTGAACGATTCTATTGAAATTTATTCTGATCCACTCTTTACAAATACATATGTATATCACAAATAGTTTGTGCAATTATATTTGAGTTTCAGAATAAAAGCTATGTCGTTTGTTGATATAAATTGTTGTCTGTTAACTTGAAATTACTTTAATATTGTTATTTATACTGAACATATTATTACCATGAAAATACATAAAACAAATACATGCAACATAAAATGAATGATAGTAGAATTCAAACCCTAATGACAAATTAGATCACTAGCTTTTATTTAATAAGTATACATATGTTGTTTAAGTGAATCCTTATTGACTTACAGTGCTACTGTGAAGTAGATTAGGAGAGTCTAGCAGTGGACTGCAAACAGCTGCAAAAAAAAGAAAATTAAGCCTAATGAGCTACACGATTCACGAATAAACTTCATGTTTATTAGTGGTTTATACAAAACCAGAAGATGCCTGCAGCTACGTCCTCACAATTTATTTTAATATTTACCCTTTTTCTGATCCCGGAGCATTTTTTAGAAAAACTACTTCGTGCACCTCTGTGTTTCCCGACAAACATATAAACATACATGCCAAATTATAGCTTCCTGACCTAATAGTTTTGGCTGTGCGTTGTCTGTCAGTCATGAATGACTGACAGACAAACGTAACGCAAGCATTTTATCCATACAGATTTCACTGTTAAAGAGACAGAATAGGTTGTGGGTTCGAAGCCCATACGATGTAATATTGAGAACGCTTACCTCTTAGAACTTTGGCTATTAATAAAATTACTAGTAATTGAGTACATATCCATCTAACTAGCGTGTTTCAAATATAATTTCTGCTGCTCTTCTAATAAAGTGTACTTTTCTTTGCCAGCTGCCCTGAGCGAGCACAAGCATCTTCACGGCGGCATCATATTCCTGCCCTCACTACCTCACACTCACTCAGGAAAACTCAATCGAAAAGAGTGCAGCAAAATTATCTTAGTCGCCAACAGTAAAGGAGAGTGCTGCTAGAAAAGTGTTTGTACAAATGTAAATGTGATATACTAATGTACATATTGTTATCAATAAATGTTATTTTTGTTTTAAATGACTTTGATTTAATCCTACAATATCGTTTTATCAATAGTATTTTTTTTCTAAACAGATAAAATAAAGCTTTTTCTCTGTTTTTCTTTCAGAGAAAATAGCAATGTAGTAAAAATTGCGTAGTTTAAATACTTTGTGTATATTTACTTGTTTCCTCAAAAAATATATGAACCGATCTATAAATAACTCCTCGCCATTCTTAAAATATTCTAATGCTAAAAGCTCAGCTCCGATATTACTTAAGACAAAAATTATTGAATTAATGTATATATTTGATATAGTACTAATATTGTCATATTAAAATTATTCGTGGCCATTGAAAAAAAAAATGACGCCACTGGTCCATGCAGTGTTACCCAAACCCCTTTCAACCAACGAATATAAAAATCATCTATACTAGAAACAACAGTATGAGGATCACACAAAACGTTGTCCTGTTTGTATTGTTAGACGTGGATAGAAATTTACTTTACGCATTGTCTACGCCACACCAATAAAATGACTTAATGGCTACTATAATTATCAGGCAACATGCTAATTTGCCATCCTCAACAAGTCAGCTCCTCCACGCTAACTTTCGCCATGTCACGCTCTGTCCAAGTCCTCGAACAAATTGTCGACACAATGTAAACAGGGCCGCACTCGAAGGATATTTACAATTCAAACATGGCGCCCGGACACGACTATTCGACAGCTAGCAACGACTTTCATAAACACTATTATGCCGGCCTATACATATATCTTTACAGAATTAGTAAGGTTGATTATTATGTATGAGCGGCCTAAATTGAAGATCGTACGTATCCATCGCTTGTGAAGGTAAGCAGGTTCGTCACCGCTTTTTGGATGGGTGTACCACAAGCAGGTACACTTCACCATATTCAACAAATAAATTCAAGTATGTAAAGTCTTCAGCACCCGTTATTACATTACGAAGCTCTGTGACAATTGTTACAAAGAATCAGTATTATTATAGTGGTCTCACGACTTCTAAAGAGGCGATGTTCTAAAATAATTAAATTTTTTCTTTCAGTTGTAGAGGTCTGATAGCCAAGGCTCTGCGAAAAGGCTGCATTCTGGCAAATGTAGTTAGTTTAGAAAGCGGACCCACGGCACTATATTATTCGATATATTTTAATCTTCATCTGTCTTTGCTACCGGCCAACGTGCTTCTACGTGTTTCTGCCAGAAAATAAACCGGCATATAAATTGGTTTATAGAACATCTAAGGTTTAAAAGAACTCTCGCTTCACTCGCCGCCTGAGCGGTATGTTTGCCGCTGAAATCGATAATCATAATTAATGGCTAAAATTTGCTTACAGAATAAAAGAAAACCTTGAAAACAAGGCTGATCGAGCGTCAGGTCAATGGATGATTAATTATGCGATATATAAAAAATCGGGCGTAACTTTGACTACCTCCGTGGTCCAGTGGATTGTGTATGCGATTGCTGACCGGAAGTCCCGGGTTCGATTCCCGGGTCGGGCAAAAGTGTTACTGGATTTTTCTGAATTCTGAGCAGCACGGAGTCTGTTGATGCACCCGTGTAACGTATGTCCGGTACTTACCGCGTTGGCGTCACAGTACCGCCCATACGCTCGGCCAATCAGAGAAGTCCATCGTCCGCGCTCGCGAAGCTTGACCAAATATGGTCATGAACGGACTCCAACGCTGATGGAGGACCCAGTATATAAAGGGGTCGACAGAGAGGCCGGCACCGCTACTCTACACGAACCTACAACCGCTACTCTATTCTATACCGCTATATCTATAATTATACATTCTACGTGTATCCTGATCCCAGCAGCTGGGTAAGTCACTACATTTACTGCGATAGCGTACTGCCCATCTCTCTACCTGCTAGCTGAGGCCGGCTGACGCCGCCTGCCTGACTCTATTGGTTGTGGCTTTCCTAATGCTGTTTCCCTTCAGGTTCCAGGTTCACCGTAAGACTCCGGCTACGCTCCTAGACCGCTACACTTTCCTGCATCGTCTTCGGCGTCACCTCTGCCGAAGAGTCTGGCCTGCCCTGCTCATCGTACTCGCACCGCCGGCGTCTGCCAGCTGAACCAACGGCCTGTGAGGATCTACCGCTACGCGCAGCCTTCGAGCAGCCTGCCTACACACTACCGGAGGGAACAGCGTGGGAGACTGCAGCCTTAGTGTTCAGGCCAGTGTTGTGTTGTTGGTCGGTCATACTCGTGCAAGGGAAGTGAGACAATACTCGACAATAAACGCATCTAGAACCTCTTTTCTGCGTCTTAATACCAGAACCCGTTACAGTGGCGCCTACGTTTCTCTACTATTGTCTCGCTTTCCGTGCTCGAGTTCTCATCTAGCAGGTCTCCATTATTGTAAGCGAGAAGGTGCGGCTACAGCGAACCGGTACGTATTGCTATACTAATTGTCTACCTTTTAGTGTAACTACCTACTACGTAATAGTTCGCAAATTTGAATCTAACGTTTTTTCTAATTAGTCCTAACGGTCGAACTTTTACGCCTAATCGTAAAGTAGGCCATTTGTAAGGGCGGAACGCTTGCGCACTAAGTGTAGTGTGTAGTGTATACTTACGCGGTACTCTTTCATACACAATGGGCTCACACCCCATAAAATACTTTATTTTAAATAAAAGCGAGTTAGCCTACGAGGTTGCGATTAGAGGTGAGGAGCCGGCTACCTCTGTCCTAGGTCTGCGAAAGCAGCTTCCTAAATTACTGGAAGCCATTCCAGATGATGATATTTTGGAGTCCGGCCTAGCCATCACGGTGGACTTCGAGGGCGCTAGCGAGGCCGTCTCTGAGCTGGCCAAGCGAGTGGATTCGTTATCCATTTCTTACGACGCGAACCTAGCTAGGAGGTCTACCCCACTGCACAACCACTTATTCCACAGACTCCGTAGGATGGAACGTCCTACGGCGTATTCAAAACTTATTACCGAATTGTGCAGCCGGTTCGACAAGCTCTCGGTGGAGCTGTCCGCCATTGAACAATCAGGTGTTCGCTCAGCTGATGCTGTGGCTGAGGTCCGACCTGCGCCGTCTACCTCGACGCAGGCGGTGTTAGCCCCAGTATTGCATTGCGAGCATTTGAAAGTTAGCGAACTGTCCAAGCTACAATACGACGGTACGGGATGCGTCCGAGCGTTCCTACAACGCGTAACCGAATTCCAAACCGCACGTAATCTACCTTCCACTAAAATTTTATCGTATGCCTCCGAAATTTTCACCGGTAACGCACTTCACTGGTACCGCGGCCTATAGAATATTTCAATACATGGGAAGAACTCACCACTAAATTAATAGACGATTTCAGACCGTACGTTTATGACTACCGGTTATTAAATGAAATCCGCCGACGTACTCAAGGTGCTACCGAAACTATAATAATTTATCTCTCGACAATGAATCAGCTGTTCGCTAGGCTGTCACCGTCAAAGCGATTGTCCGAACGCGAAAAGTTAGACATTCTATTGCATAACATACGTCCATGATTCTCGCTAGTGCTAGCTCCGTCAATATCTTCAATAGACAGTATAGCAACACTGCAGACGTTATGTTTAAACTACGAACGGATGAAATGTTTGAACTCTCAAATCCGCGAACCGTATTATAGTAACGACACGTTGGCACCAGACCTAGCTTACAGTCACAAACCTAATAACCGAGCGCGTAATAATTCCTTCAATTATTATCCCGTTGCCACTATAGAGGGTACGCCCGGAAAACCAGAATACACTGAGAACAACGAACCTAGCAATCCTAAGTCTAAACCTAGCTCTGTCGTTCTAGTCACGTCCAAGTACTGCCCGCGCTGCCGTATCAATGATCACAGTTTGAATGAGTGCAAACGCGATCGGTTTGCAATTTGCTTCAAGTGCGGCCGTAGGGATGTGACATTCCCTAACTGCCCGAACTGTAAATCTATGAAACCAAAAAACTAGTTGGTCAGGGTCGAGGCGTGTCAAAGCCTAAATTAGGTTCTACAACCTATTCAGCCAATTTTGACAAAGATGATTGGAGAAATTGGCTGAACACTCTAAAAGTGTATTTCTCTAGTTATTCCGTCGCCTCGATCCTGGATAATAAACCTAAAAATGACATACGGCCCTATGTTAACGTAACGATTAACAGTTTACCTATTTGTGGATTGCTCGATTCCGGTTCAGCCATTACAATTTTAGGTAACAACTCCCATATGGAGGTAATGACTAAAACCGGGTTAGAAATACAGCAGTGTCACAACACTAATTCCATTCGGTCCGCGGGTGGAAATATATTGTTGCCGCGCGGTTTTATCAACTTACCCACTACTTTTAATAATCAAACCCACTTATTGAAAGCTTATATTATTCCAGAAGTTACAAGTAATTTAATTTTAGGCATCGATTTCTGGAAACTATTTAAATTACTGCCTAACCATATCGCATCCGTATGCATGTCTAAAACATTGCCGTGTAGTGTGTTAAGTAACACGAACTTATTGCAATCTTTTAGTGAGTTGAGTGAGTCACAACAAAGAACGGCTAAGTTAATTATAAAGCAAAAATAATTATTGACGAATTAGACGAAATGCTTGCATTGGGAGTGGTAGAAAAATGCGAAAGTCCGTGGTCGTCACCAGTTTTACTAACGCCTAAGAAGGACGGTAAACTAAGGTTTTGTTTAGATGGTCGGAAACTTAATTCTATTACTAAAAAAGATGCGTACAAACTACCTTACGTATCCGAAATTTTAGACAACCTTAGGAACGCTAGATATCTAAGTAGTATAGACTTATCTAAGTCCCTTTGGCAGACGCCTCTTTGCGAATGTGATCGTGATAAGACTGCGTTCTATGTGCCTACTAGAGGAACATTTAGATTTGTGACTATGCCGTTTGGTTTAACGAATGCGCCTGCGACACAACAGCGTTTGGTGGATCACTTGTTTACGAACAGTCCTGAGTTCGAAAACTCTGTATTCGTTTTTTTAGATGATATCGTGCTTATATCGCCATCTTTTAATGCTCATGTGTCACTATTAAATAAAGTATACGAAAAATTAAAATCGGCCAACCTTACCATTAACTTAGAAAAATCTAAATTCTTCCGTGATGAATTGAAGTACTTGAGCTACGTAGTAAATTCTATAGGATTACAAGTAGACCCATGTAAGGTGGAAGCCATTCTTCAATATGCTACGCCTAAGAATAAAAAAGAAGTCAAAAGGTTCTTATGCATTGCATCATGGTATCGGCGATTTATACCTAATTTAAGTACTATTGCCGGTCCTTTGAACAAACTTACCTCTACCGGTAAGAAAGCCGCACCATTTCAGTGGTCGGTGGAAGCTGATGACTCGTTTTGTAAACTAAAACAATTGTTAAGCTCCGCACCAATATTATCGTGTCTCGATTACGAGAAACCTTTTCAAGTTCACACAGATGCGAGTGCGAGTGGCATCGGTGGGTTGCTTACACAAGAAATAGATGGCGTGGAACTACCAATCGCTTACATGAGTAGGTCACTAAATGCACAGGAACAAAACTACAGTATAACAGAACGGGAGACATTAGCAGTTCTAACAGCCCTCGAATATTGGCGCTGTTATTTAGATAACGGGTTAAAGTTTGTTGTGTATAATGACCATTCTGCACTGAAATGGTTCCTAAACTTGAGCAACCCGACTGGTAGATTAGCTCGGTGGTCGGTTCTTCTGTCAGCCTTTAACTTCGAAATAAAGCATCGGTGCGGCGCAGATAATATTATAGCCGATGCGTTATCATGATCCCTACCTATAAATATAATTAACGCGAATAATAATAACGTGAATGACCCTAATGTTGACACTGATCAATGGTATTCAGCCACCTACAATGGTTGTTTATCTTCGCCTAAGGAATATCCAGACTATTCTATTAAAAATAATAAATTGTATCGTTTGATAAAATCTAGGTGTATGCTACGTAAGGAGTTCGAATGGAAAGAAGTACTACCTTCTTCTGATCGAAATAATGCCATATAAGAGAACCATGCCGAACCCAATTCGGGACATTTCGGTATATTTAAAACTTACAAGCGCTTAGCACTGCGTAACTATTGGCCCAAAATGCGCCGTGACGTGGTAAAGTTCATAAATTCTTGTGACACTTGTATCGCGCACAAACATCAGAACCATGCACCATTGGGAACCATGGGACGACCCAAAGTGTGTTCACGACCCTTCCAAACCATTAGTGTAGATTTGGTGGGGCCATTACCCGTCACAAGAAAACAAAACGCCTACATCTTTGTTGTTACTTGTTGTTTTAGTAAATACTGTCTACTTTTTCCTATCAGGCGCGCAACTGCTGAAATAATAACTAATATTTTGGAAGAAAAAATATTTTTAGTTCATGGTATACCATCTACAATTATATTGGACAATGGTAAACAGTTTGTAAGTGCTACTTTAAAAGCTATGTTGCGCAAGTACAAAATCCCTAATCTTCATTATACTCCTAAATATTCCCCACATGTGAATACGGTCGAACGCTATAATAAAACCATTGGTTCTACCTTAGCGGCGTCTGTAGGAAATGACTAGAGATTATGGGACACTCTCCTACCTAAGGTGCAGTTTGCATTAAATACTGCAGTTAATGAAGTCACGGGCTATACACCTAGTTTTTTAGTCTATGGACGTGAATTAGTTCTATGCGGCTCACACTATGTCGACACGGACGCTGATGATATAGTATACATACCTAGGGACGATTATGCAGAAAACATAGGTCACTTATCAGGCATATTTGACAAAGTTCAGGCACTCCTCATTCAAGCTCATGCGAGGAATTCCCAAACGTATAATTTACGCCGTAAACCAGCTGAGTTTAATGTGGGAGACACTGTGTGGAAAAGGACTTTTTATCAGAGCGACAAGGATAAGTCCTTCTGTAAAAAACTAGCTCCTAAATTCGTGAAGTGCACAGTGATTAATAAAAAGTCGCTTCTCGTTTACGAGTTGTTGGACGCGTCTGGAAATTCTATTGGGTTTTGGCACATAAAGGACTTAAAACTTATACACTATGACGCCTAACCAATTGTTACAAACCGTATAAGACTTTCCCTTCCTTCTTTCTATATGCCGTCTTAGCTTGGACAGTAGCGGACTCGTAGACCTAACGCAGCTAGTCGGATTTTTCCTGTTAGTCACGCAAAATCCTCTCCTAAGGCGGGCGGTATTGTAACGTATGTCCGGTACTTACCGCGTTTGCGTCACAGTACCGCCCATACGCTCGGCCGATCAGAGAAGGCCATCGTCCGCGCTCGCGAAGCTTGACCAAGTATGGTCATGAACGGACTCCAACGCTGATGGAGGGCCCAGTATATAAAGGGGCCGACAGAGAGGCCGGCACCGCTACTCTACACGAACCTACTACCGCTACTCTATTCTATACCGCTATATCTATAATTATACATTCTACGTGTATCCTGATCCCAGCAGCTGGGTAAGTCACGACATTTACTGCGATAGCGTACTGCCCATCTCTCTACCTGCTAGCTGACGCCGGCTGACGCCGCCTGCCTGACTCTATTGGTTGTGGCTTTCCTAATGCTGTTTCCCTTCAGGTTCCAGGTTCACCTTAAGACTCCGGCTACGCTCCTAGACCGCTACACTTTCCTGCATCATCTTCGGCGTCACCTCTGCCGAAGAGTCTGGCCTGCCCTGCTCATCGTACTCGCACCGCCGGCGTCTGCCAGCTGAACCAACGGCCTGCGAGGATCTACCGCTACGCGCAGCCTTCGAGCAGCCTGCCTACACACTACCGGAGGGAACAGCGTGGGAGACTGCAGCCTTAGTGTTCAGGCCAGTGTCGTGTTGTTGGTCGGTCATAATCGTGCAAGGGAAGTGAGACAATACTCGGCAATAAACGCATCTAGAACCTCTTTTCTGCGTCTTAATACCAGAACCCGTTAGACCCGGTTAGGGCAATAGGCTCGCTCCTATTACGTGGGACCTAAAAATTCATGGCGTAATGTGGGGGCAATATTACACTTCTGCCTAACCCTTCAGGGATTACAGGAGTCTATTAAAAAATAAAAAAAGGCGAAACTAAAAGCATACAATTTCACTATAATATAATAATGAGTAAGTACCTCTGTTTTTTCCGGCAACATAAAACCAAAGACCAATTATGGCTGTGTTTTAAAGTCCTAATTAATTGCCTGGCTGAAAATCTGCGCGTGCTAGTACTCAAATTCTAAACAAACGTAAATACTCATAAATTGTCTAAGACCATGTCTAAAGTACTATTCATCTCAATTCTCAACTCAATAGATTAGGCGATCTGACTGAACTACAATGAAAATTACTTGCATATGGAACAATCACATACAGTTATAAATTGCAACTTGATCGAAACCCGATGGACGAACGTATCGATTTAAGTTTTAACCATTGCAGTTTTAATTTAGGCTTTAAAAGCATCGTTGTAAATAACCTGGCAATGAATTCGTAATGAAGAGTCAGTGTGTATTTTGGTAGTAAAATAAGCTAGAATAAGTGCTTTTGCGGGTGAGTAGTGTGCTAAGCATACAGACCATTATGGTCTGTATGCTTAGCGCTCTCATTAAGGGAGCGCTAGCGGTTGCCTCTACCTAGTTAGTACTGACTACAAAGGTGATACTCCGACGAAAATATTTCGTATAATCCTGTTAGAAATTTGGTCAAAACTCTGTGTTGAAGGTAGTCGTTCATTTGTGTAAACGTTAATTACCTGAGTGAACATAATCTAATCGAGTATATTAGGTAAAAAGAGACAAGTGCTTCTTGCGTTAGATTTTCTTTGCACATTGCGTTGATTTCAGTGGTACAAGCGGTCGCCTCGTCTTTTAACTCTGCACTGAGTCGGGGTTGAAGCCTCACACAGTATAAAAATTTTGTGATCCACAAATTGTTGTTTTGGGATGATTTTTGTACTCGATGGTTATTTTCCAGGACACAGGGCTTATTCATATATTCATGCAAAACTTGTAAGTGAAATAAAAGTAAGATTTAGAATTACTGTTTATTTAAAATCTTTTGCATTGTGTCATAATGATAGATTGCCTTTGTTTAGCTATTCTAAAGCAATTGTCGTCAGTTTATTAAAATGAGCAGTCTGCAAGTACCTCTGTGAGGAGGGTATAAGGCTTTCATTGTTTATGTGACCTCCTGAGTCCTGTTGACGTACATCAAACTAATTGTTTACGCGAAGGCCCTTTAATGAGAGTGTAATTGCAGTAACAATTAATTCTCTGTGACAATTATGCCAATTAGAGTCATGTTGTTTCAAAACACTGTGGCTGGCTTAACAGAATGTATGAAGTGGCAGTGTAATGTTACAGACAGATCAAAGCATAAATCTATGAATACAAAGATAGTATAGCTATGATAGGAAAGCTATGCCAGTACAGGCAGTCTTTAAATGTAATACAAAAATTATGTATGCTGTATCTTTTTGGCTATTAATTAGAAAGAGTTATTGATATATATTTAGAAAGAGCTGTGTTTCGATGTGATTGTGCCACATCACAAAAAAGACTCTTGAAGATTTAAGCTTGCTCCGTCATTATCTTTATTTTCAAAGTAGGCAATCTACTGTTATACAAATTTATAGACTTTTGTAGCCAAATTAAAAGTACCCATAACCGACGCGCATGCATGATGAGGTTAATGAATGTCGAGGAAGCGAAAGAGGTATGTTTGAACCGAAGCATGTGGCGTTCTATAGTCTCTGCCTACCCCAATGGGAGACAAGCGTGACGATATAGATAGATAGATAGATAGATAGTTATTGTAGTAGTGTAATTAATATTGGTCTGTGTGGTGACGCATTAAGCATACAAAAATTTTGTTATTTCCCCATTACATTCCTTGGGTGGCATTAAAGGCGTCTAAGGAAAATACACCAAGCTAGTATTTTTGCAAAAAGATGAAATTGACACCAAACCTTGTACTCACACGTATGTAAGCGTGGTATTGTAAGACTACTCCTCCTATTGACTGTCACTGTGCAGCAACTTATGACTTAAATCCAGTAGTGGACTGCGAAAAGCAATAAACGCTACTGCTTTATAGTTGGCTAAAATCACTTCTCAAGCGCAATGAATATACATAAATTCACTCATATATCGATTAAACAGGGGGTGTTTTTACAAAGTTGTCAGGTAGGGTAACGCCCCAGTTGCCGGCCGAGTAATGCATAACTAATTAGGGTAAATTGACCAACTTGCTAGTCGCTAGTTGTTTGTTCGGCAACCTTAGTTGGAAGGTGCTTGTTCCATGAAATTGATATTGTCTTTAAGTTTGATATACGTGATAGATTAACTCTCACGGGTGGACTTGTACGGTTTTATTGGACGGATTATGATCATGTTATAGCTTGGGTCATAAGTAGAAATTGTTATAAAATAATGGGTTTTGGTTATCTTGCTACTATTATAAACGTGACAGTTCGTTAAGTAGGATGTCCGGTACACAACGTTATACTTAACTACTCAAAGGATTTTTGATGAAATTTTGCAGTAACTTATCTTACATATACATCGGAATAGGAAATAATATTTAAGAGCTTATCAAAGTTCACTACTATATGTTCTCTGAATAACTAAAAAAACCGATCTTTGGCAATCCGTATTCAACAGCAACCCACGACCTATTTCAGGTTCATTTATTTTGAATAAACGAGTATCGATACAGGGTGTTAAAAGACTCTTAACGAAAACGGAAACCCCATAACGTACCAATCATTATGAACATTTTTTACCTCTGTACCATAGCTGGGAAATTACTGGTTCCGGAGATATTAAGGCCCAAAGTAACTATGAATTTTTTGTAATTAGGTACAATATGGATGCATTTATTCTGCTAACCTGTTCTATAGATGCCCTTTGCACCCATGGATAAGTAGGGATTTCGAAAATTGCACGCGCGCACTTTTTATTGAGGATTAAAAAATGTGTTTCCTTAAAAAATATATCGTTTCCCAGGTTTTATTTTCACTTAGTATGACTTGGCATGATGTCCAAAACGAGTAGACTTCGGCTCGGTGATGGGTCTTGTGACACTCTGTATAAAAAATCACTCAGTGAAAGTGAATTGTTCCCAGCGCTGAAGATAAAAAAAAATCTGTAACCAGTTCCTGCGTCATTGACTAACTGACAGGTAACCTACAGCCAAATGATTCGGCGCAGCAAGCTGAAATTTGGCATGCATGTTCCTTGGGGATCATAGGGGTGCACTAACAAGGGATTTCCCGAAAATCCACGGGATCTAGAACAACAGAGGCAAACACGTTCTGTTTGACAAAGCCTGGAAAGTCCGCTGATATCGAAGCTGACACTATAAAAATAAACTCAATAGCTAGTTAATTATATACCAAAAAATGTCATGATCAAAAACCTCATAAAAAGTGCACTTTATCAAATTGCACTTCACCCAATAACTGCTGTTTTTTGAAAATGCATTCGATGCTTTCAAATTTATGCTTTTTAGAGCACTTAGTTTAATCGACGTATTGCGGTCACCAAACAGAATTTTATGGGCAAACATTAATTTAACGGCCATATTGAATGTGTACCAAAGTGTATGTGTGTTCAAATTTCGTATGCGTGTTCTCCCATTGTGATTTGACGTTGGTTCAGTAAAATCTATGGGCATATGATTGGTTTATATAATTATTCAATGGTTGTTATGTAATTACGGTTGAAATCAAATAGAAATGTAAATTCTTCAGAACGTATTCGACAAGTTCGGCGAGTTATATATTTCTGCGCAATAATAATAAATTAACTTTTGATATCAATAAAGTGTAATTTTTATTATGAAAATTAATTTTACCTCATTATCTTAAGCTATTTGATTTTAAATAATGCAATACCATCAAAGTATTAATAAAAGCCAATAAATAAGACATTGACCAATCAAATCACATCTTGAAACTCTTAAAAAGCTTGACACTAAGGCAATACTAGCATCTTATCCAACAACACTGCCATTCTTAAGAAAGATCAAATTGTTCTCACAAAACACAAAATTTTTGAAAATATGAAAACAATATTTTTAAAACGCTTTTAATTCGCGAATTATTTCAACAATATTTGACTTTGAAAGAAACTTTTTATTTGAACACATTACCACAATGTACTACACTGACTTTTAAACAATTCTCGTCTGAATTAAATTACATTGGGGTCTTTAAACTTGGGCCTCTTGATGAATATTAAAATGTCATTGTTGTGGAGTAGGCATGTCTGTGTGTAACAAAGCCATTTAAAAAGTTTCTTCACTTGAAGTTTGATGTTTGTATTGTGTTCAGTTTTCGAGTGGTTATTTTAAGCACTCAATCCTATGTAGTAGGTAGCTAATAATCATTATCTGAACTGGGCTGCGGGTCAACTCAAATTGCTTTATACAATCTTAAGCAGACAAATCTGATCTGAAGACGGAGATACATACTATACCATCTCAGCTGAAAGACGTCCACTGTTACACACAGACATATCTCTCCTAAGATTCATAACATAGATACATCTCGAGCTGTACAAATCCAACTGCTGCATGTGATCCTAAAAATAATCATCGGTCCACCTTGCCAAGGGCCTATTCCTGATGCGTCATTTCTAATTCTAAGAGCATAGCTCTCTCCATCGCCCTCAGAGTGACTTTGAGCCTTTTATTAGGCCTATAGTGAGTGGCCACGTCTCAAATATGTAGACATCACTAGCATCACCCATCACCCCTAGTCAAAGACTAGGGGTTGAGACATTGCGGGCAAACTGAAAAATACTGTAGCTGCCATATATGAAAGGCAGAAAAAACGTATAACATCAGGTTTAAAAACTAATAATTTAATTTATAAACCTTTATACCAATAACACTCTTTTAAAATCAAAGCAATTTGCAGCTCGACTAGCTTTACTTATTCAAACCAGTTATGAACAGTTACACTCACAAAACCCCTTCGAATGACCCATTAATTAATAGTCCTAACGAACTCAAAACTATAACACCGAATATATCATCCCTTAAGTCCCTAGAGTTACAAAACTGAGCAACCTTTTTCAATACAAGCATACATAAAATGATATTTACATCTCAACTTGACTAGCTCTCCCTAAGGTAGAATTAGGCATAAAGAAGGCAAAATTATAAAATAGTTGTCCCTTCAGAATTCTCAGAAGCAGCATGGAGTCTGGCAACGTTCCCAGTAATGGCCATAGGTTCGCCACCTATAATGTGTGATCTAAACATTCATAGCTCGGAGAAATGTGGTGTAAGATAGCACTTCCGTCTACCCCTTCGGGGCTACAGGCGTGAGACTATAGTACCTTCAGATCGCAAGGTTACACCAAGAACCCTGACGTAAATTTGTGAAATTATATATTTTATTTGTCTTTACAAAAGGGTTCCCCTTTGTGCTCTTAGTGAAAGGGTAAACACTACATAGTAAGTTTATTATTTAAATATGTTCTGGGGCCAATGGACTTGAATATTCGAGGTCAACTTGTAACTTACTTTCGTATGAGCTTGGCATATTGATGTGGCCAGTGAAGTGATTCGACAAAACGTGACATAGCTTTTTTATTCTTTACTGATTAAGCTATGTCAGCTTTGAGAATGAGCTCTTAATTATGTTAGCAAATAAGTATTGAATATGATCACTTATGATTATTTAAATAAGGTCTATATTAACGTATAAGAAAATATTTATTAATTCTTAATATAATTTAAAAATTAATCTACTGATTAACATTTATAAATATACCATAACCGGTGAACGATGATCGGCCAATATTGGACATGCTAAAATACTATAACATACTTTCTGGAACATTCTCAATCAATGCCAGCAGCGCTATAGGCTCCATTTCAGACACACTCTATGAGTAGATGGAATGTGTCCTCTACAACCTTGTAAACTGAACCTAGTTACCCATATTGTTACGAATGGTGGTAGTTTGAGAATAACGCCATCTATCGGCAACATAGAGAATTAGAAGAGAAAGGTTAGATCGATAGTAATTTGAAATTGCGCCATCTATTCTCTACTAGATGGCGTTGCTGTTGAATACTGGCACAATCAATGCTGTGTCTGGATCGTACAAGAATATTCTAAGGAAGACACAAGTAAAGTATGCACGAGTTATGTTATCCGGTCGGTATAAAAAGCGCCCGGATTCGCGGATTGTACAGTCAGTTCAAGTAACAGAGCGGTTAACAATAGCGAAGGATTTGAGAGTAAGTGAGTCGGAAGTGTGTTTCCTAGTATGGCAATAAATTTTATTTAGTGTATAAAATTGAGCGTGTTTGTAAAATAACTAGCTGACGCGGCGAACTTCGTACCGCCATCTATGTATTATATATATATAAACCTTCTTCTTGAATCATTCTACTTATCTATTAAAAAAACGCATTCAAATCCGTTGCGCAGTTTTAGAGATTTAAGCATACATAGGGACAGACAGGCAGAAGACAGACTTTGTTTTATACTATGTAGTGAGGGTGACAATGATAGCGAAGTGCAGTTTTAGTGACATAGTGTATTTAATTTGTCGCCGAACCCCAGTTTGTAACAATAACACTAACTTACTTTCCGACTACAACTATTTTAAACTTACTTTTACGTACAATTGTATCTTCCAGTTTTTGCCTTACGAGCTAGATTTTTAATACATAAGTGGTAACCTTTCATAAACTAAGCGGTGTCAAGTGCCTTCACAACCAAGCCACGCTTGCGGTTATTTAAATAATTTCAGTTAAAGAAAGGCTCAGTACTTGTTACAAGGTATAATTTCCTGCGTAAAGAACAGCAACACTGAAGTAAGCCTTTTTGAGAGCACATAAAACAAGTTTGTATTCTTAGGTCATGAAACTGTTCTCTTATTACATTGGAAATATTTTAGGACCCTCCGCTCGTCCCTCGTGAAGACTTATACAAATCGATTTAAGGTCAACTACCCCAAAAGTCTGGGGTACTAGTTTAATTTGCGCCTAAAGTTTATATTTAATGGATCTCATGGCAATGTAGCTTTTGTCGTGACGATACTTATCGTAATTTAACTAAATACAAATTATTTATTAAAGTGACTTTTACAATGATGCTATGGTCTCGCTAGCTTGACTAAAGAAGAGGAAGACCGCTAAACCGGAATTGATGAGATCCAAACATAAAACGATTGAGCGCCGTGCGCTGGCTAGACTATCGAGAAACTGACTCGGACAGTGAATTGCGGCCGCCACTATAAGTACCAGTGCACACTATGTATGCAACATTACTAGAGGATGCAGTTACATCTCCTCCCGATCCCGTCGGACCGTGGAGGTGCACTAAGAAGGGTCTTAGTGCACCCCTACGGTCCCCAAGGAACTCACATGCCAAATTTCAGCTTCTTGCACCTAATAGTTATGGCTGTAGCTTGTCTGTCAGTCAATCAGTAACGCATGAATTTTATATATACAGATACTACATTTTACCCGCGGCTTCGATTCGCTACTGCAGATGTAATGAAGTAGAGGCTAATTGATTTTTATAGGTCTGAAAACGGGTGTTTTATAATTATTAATAACTAAAGCATAATATAATATGGAACGATGAAAATATTCAGGAAAGGAGTTTGGACCTTCATTACTCACACTCACTAAAGAAAATGCAATCTTTTGAATCCTAATATATCATTAAACGGTAAATATGACATCGTTCACCAAAACGGTCTAATTCTCATAATTGCTAAGTTAATAATAAGTTACGAAATAGTGTCTTATCAATAAAGACTTTACCTAGCTAGTAAAGGTTTAAAATCCTAATTAATGACTTAATGACTTTTCTTTTGAAATATTGTAGACCTTCATTGAATCATCATCATCATCAGTAGCCTGCTATATAAGGTCCACTGCTGGATATTGGTCTCTGCAATGATGCGCTACTGAGCCCGATTTACGGCTTTTCGTGTCCAGCTGCTGCCAGCCACTTTGCGTATATAGTCACATTTATAGTCACTCCATCTGCCCAGAGTACACAGCCAAAAGACTAAAAAGTCGGAACAGTTTTCTCCACACCATATCCACAAGAGCTAGCAACGCTTCTAAGGATACAATCAATTTGTGTTCTAAGGATACAACAAATTTTCCATCCCCACCTTCATTCCACCGGCGGAAAAGTTACCTCCTAGCCTCCTATCCTACCTAGTTAGGATATAATTTTCCTTGGCCAACTTGGAAGGCACTCAACAGGCTGCGCACCCAGGTCGGCAGATCTAAAGATAATCTGTCAAGGTGGGGTTATATCCACCCAAACGAAAATAAGTGCGACTGCGGCGTATCACCACAGACAATGAGCCATATGCTGACGTGCACCACAAGCCCAGACTCTTGCACACTTGACGACATGTATCAAGCAAGGCCAAATGCAATACGCGTTGCCGAGTACTGGGCTAAAACCGTATGAAATGTGTTGCCATCGACACGAAAAGAAAGACTACGTTTTTCAAGGCGCAGTCTCCTGTCCCGTCCGCTTTCTAGTGTAACCGGATTTGACTGAATATTAGTTTTGCCATAGAGCGACCACCTGTCTGCCCTCCGCAACCCAAAGGGACTAGCTATATTCTATGGTTTCTGTCTCCACTCTTTAACACGACTTAAATATATTTTGTAAATCTATGAAATTGTAAAGTGTGCGCTGTCCTATAAGCTAGCCACGACGGAATTGAATTGTCCGGCAGCGTATAGGGCGCACAAACGAACGACGTTTGACTTCAGATAATTTGATATCTCCACAGAGAATATTTAATAACGTTATGACTAGGTCACAGTAACATAAGACAGTATTTACATTACGTTTATAGAGTACCGGCAAGCTCTGGAGTTGATTTTAAACTTCTATCTTTATTGGACAAGACCGTGTGAACTAATTGAAGGTTTGATGCACAAAGACAATTCAATTTGCTTCTTTTGTATTTTATAGCGACAAAGTAGTTCTAGTGCTAGGAATAATTGCTGTCTTGAGCTGTACAGTAACCAACGAGTACATTTTTTTTATTGCATTAATCTATGTTTGGTGTCGAAGACTCATGTAGCGTTTTTATGAGTTATTAACTAATAGATAACGCCACTTGCTTCAATCCTTCTTCACGCACTGCCTCAAAATATGGTGCAAGCTTTTTGCCATTAAAATATTCTCTCAAAATAGTGTACTCAAAATCTAAACATAAATGCAACAAAATAACCAATGGAAACATTCCGATGAGATCAATCAACGAGTTAAACACTAAAAAGTGGCGAAAATTCCAACAAACCCTTTATTTCTGTGTATCCACTTCAATCCTGTGCGACATTTTATTTACATTAAAACTTAATTAACGCCCAATGTCATTTCTAAGTTTTAATCGTATTATTTGAATCGTTAAATTTCCTTCGATCCGTTTTTGGGACCCATCTGCCAACCCTTTTATCCACCCCATACGTCCTCGCGAGCAGGTAAAACCATTGTCATGAAATATGGGTATAAAAGCTGTTACCATTAAATGACATAAAGACATAAAGACATATTTATTTCTGCATTTTGGTTGTTTACAACACTTATACATGTCAAAACCCTATTCTAGATGAGGCCGGCTTTTCCTAGCTAAATGACTTCTTGAGAAGAAAAGCCGAAACAAACTCACTGAATGAAAGATGTATTACGTGTTAGCAATTTATAAAATTTTGTTCTTCGTTGACGTTCTTTTCAACGGTTGTAGCCTTTTATCAGCATTTTTGCGTTTGGTAAAAATGAACTTTTACTAAGCCAATATGCGGAATGTGAAATCAACAATAATTGTGCTACTACAGCTTTACAAGTAAACGTATAATAAACTTGATATTTGCCAAAAACGAATTAATAGGATAATAACGATGATAATTCCATCTCATACAATATTACAGCCCTAGTACATATTATTAGGACATGCAACTAGTTAATGATTCCCACCTTTTAACGTCCACCGCTGGACGTAGGCCTAATTGGCGCTACAATAGTTTGTGATCCAATAGGACGATTTGATCAGCAGGGATAGGCCGCCCGCTAAGTGGACCGACGATCTAGTTAAGATCGTCGGAAATGGTAGGATGGCTCTAAGGGGAGGCCTATGTCTAGCAGTTGGCGTGAAAACATAAGACCGATCTGACCTACGTTACCACGATGGCCAGATGGGTTGGTACTTGATGTCGCGTTTTGCGTCCCTACGCAAGGATAATATTGACATCCATCTTCCTAACTTGCCACTTACAAGCCCATTGAATGAAATGGGGTAGTGAATTATTGTATTTTAATCCTTTGCACGGAAAACTATTATGCGTTCACATAATACAGCTAGTGTAAGTGTAGATAATTTATCCTAACTAGCTCTTGCTCTATTACGGTGATTGTCTTCACCCTTGTCAATACAAGCACTAATGCTCTCACGACACATGTGATTAATGCTCATACGAGAGCAAGAAAGTTGAGCAAACATATTCATATGTGAGAACAAGCAGTAATGAAACTTGAGTGTGACGTTGAACTAGGGATTAGGAATTAAACCAATTAAGTATTGCTTCGAATATTTCCAGCAATATTTTGCTGGAAATATTTGAGAAAATACGGATAATAGTCTGTCAAATCTGGCAAGGCCAGTGGGTGGAACTGGGGCTCTAAGGTGGAAATTCTTTGATGCAATTGGGATAGTCATCATCATCAGCCTTTAACAGTCCACTGCTGGACTAGGCCTCTCCTTTGAAAGGAGGAATTGGCCTACTATACCACGCTGGCCAAACGGGTTGGTATAGGGTTTGTATCAAGTTTTCTTCTCTTACAGTGCTGTTCTCTGCATAATATGCTCCCTCTGTCGGCTCTTACGACACCCATGGGATGATATGGGGTGGTGACAATCCGTATTCTTAATCCGTCACCACACGGATAATGAATGGTATAGTACCAGGACGATATTTGACAAAATATAGAGCCCTTATGAAGAAATTGATCTCGCTATCAATTCAATCTAGGTCTAGGTATATTTTTCTTTTGATGACAGCGCTGCATTAGGAATAGATCCTGTATTCTAGGAGATTTTACAAAAGTTAAGCTATCTGGTGGTAAGCCGCTTATTGCTGAGACCATTTAGTTAGGTACAGTGTCAGTGTCAGTTATTCTGCCGCCAAGTAGTGAATACAAATGTGAAGTAAACATACAAATGTGCAGTACTATGTTTGGGTTTAACTGATACTGTAGCTAGTTATAATACTGAGCATTAGAAACCCAGACTCAAAAATAAATTGTGAATTCCTTACGATACTTTCTTCACCGCTTAGCAAATAATAATCAAATGTAATACATACAATGATAAAACTTCGGAGAGTCACCGACGTGATGTTTTGAAGTCAAGACCTTTTACAGAGCACTCTTTTAGTCTCTCCACAATGCTATCTTAAGCTAATTTAAAGAGTACCGAAAATACAATCTAGCCATCAAAATAATTAAATGATCTTGGTAATTTTAAAATCATATTTTATTCAGACGTTTCATCCTAATAGATTTTGTCAGATATTTTCGTTTGTATCATTAATATTTCATCTCTCTTACAACTGATAATAACTTGGTTAATGTCGTTAAGCCCCTGAGGTATCTGTTATTTGGAGATCAAACGGATATTTCAATTGAACTCAAAGGTCAAATAATATTATGAGGTTATATTATTATCGCAGTAATAATTTGGCGTTCGGTTTAAGGAATAATTTGCGAATGTGGCACTAAATGTCAATTTAGAATCTTATTATTGTGCAGCTGAATTCGCACTGGATCCAATTGTAATTTCATCCTGGAACTGTACAAACAAGATTTTATCTAAATCTGTCCATTACCCGTTTTTGCCGATGCCGTGGGAATTTCGGGAAATCCCTTCTTAGTGCACCCCTACGGTCCCCAAGGAACATAAATGCCAAATTTCAGCTTCCTGCGCCCAATAGTTTCGGCTGTAGCGTGTCTGTCAGTCAGTCAGTAACGCAAGGATTTTATATATTAAGAAGAAGATTATACTTCTTAGCTATTTTGGGCTGTAAGTATGTATGTATTGATTGCTCTGGTTTGGAAAGGATGACGCCAAACAATTGGCTTTAGAGGGATTTGGTTTGGCACCGACTTCAAAACCTACGTATTTAATAGTTACTACGTAGTAATTTAGCGTATGTAAAAATTATTTCGTACTTTTCTGAGGGTCGATTTTTTTAAGGCGGTTCTCTTTTTTTAAAAAAGAAACTAAGTACCTAGTTCACATTTTTGTGCCGATTTTTATGTCGATTTTTATGTTTTCATTTTCGTTTTGTTTTTTTTTCTCATTATTTTTATTTCATACTTTTTAGTGTTAGGTACTTCGTTCGTTTACTCCAGGTTTTGTGCTAACTACTCTTTTGTTTATTTCATATCTACTTTTTAGTGATAGGTAGGTACTCCATTTAGTTTAAGTTTTGGAGTACTTAATAGTTTGTTTATAGTTAGATTCTTCAATTATTTTAGTGATAAGTTTTCTGCTAGTATCAGTCTTTAATCATGACTTTGACATAGGTACCTACTTTTATTCTGTGTGCCTATGGGCTTAGGTAGAAAAACGAGGGATGCTTTAACAAAGAGTCGCGCAAGGGAGAAAGAAACTCCCGATAAAAAAAACGAAGACTTGATGCTGCAAGAGAGAGATGAGTTCAGGGAATCAGCTACATACGGATGGACGCCCTCCGCAAATGCTGTTCCGGCTGATCCAAACAAATGCGGCGGACTTGTTCAGACTATTAAATTGGCTGTGAGCTCTCGTATTATTCTCCGGAGAAATATGTCAATAACGGATGGCTTAGCGAACGGGGCAATGGGTGTTCTTAAAGGATTTAAATGGCCGGCAATAAGAAGAGATCAACTTGAGCCAGGTGAACTGCCTGTTGCCATTTTGATATTATTTGATGATCCATCAATAGGAATGCGTCTTAAAGATGATGATGGATACATTTCCATAGCTCCAGTGACAGCGACCTATCAAGGCAATCGCGGTTACGGTGATATCGAGAGGCGGATGTTGCCAGTCATAATGAGTTGGGCTGTGACGGTACACAACTTGCAAGGATGTAGGTACACTTAGTTCCGCGGTAATCGACTTAGGGCCTAAAATCTTTGCTAAAGGCCAATGCTATTTTGCCTTGAGTCGGGTCAAATCCCTAGAAGGCATGGCTTTAAGTGTTATTGACTCGAACAAATTACTCAATCATCACCACGACAACAGAGGCTTATTCGAAATGACAAGAATGAGAAATATGCTCTCGCATTAGATTCTTTCACCGACTTCCTTTGTTTTTTGTTAATCTCAGAGACAGAGACACGTACACACACACACACATAAACACACCAACACATACACTCGTACACACACGCACACACACACGTACACATACAAACACACACACACGCGCGCGCGCGCACACACACGTACACACGTACAAATACACACACATAATACATACAAATATACTAAGAACCAATATATACGAGTCAAACAGAGAACCTTCTTTTTTTGAAGTCGGTTAAAACACTAAAACTTTTTACTGAGTTTAACAAATACTTTTTTTCTGAAAACCGCATAAAAATCGGTTCAGCCAATCTTGCGTTAATCGCGGGCAAACCAATATATACGGGTCAAACAGAGAATCTTCTTTTTTTGAAGTCGGTTAAAACACTAAAACTTTCTCCTAAGTGTAACAAATACTTTTTTTTCTGAAAACCGCATAAAAATCGGTTCAGCCAATCTCGAGTTTATCGCGGGCAAACTTACATATTTACGGGTCAAACTCAGAACCTTCTTTTTTGAAGTCGGTTAAGGGCCTAAAACCTTCTCCTAAGTGTAACAAATACTTTTCTGAAAACCGTATCAAAATCGGTTCAGCCAAACGCGAGATAATCGCGGACAAACAAAGATACATACATACAGGTCAAACTGACCTCCTTTTTTTTGAAGTCGGTTAAAAACTCCTTTTACCAATATCATATAAAGTAATGTCGGTGTTATTTATATCCGAATATATAATTAGATCGTTTTCTCAGTATTTCTTTTCAATCATTTTTATTGCGGTACTTCTACCTGTTTTCCGGTTCTGAAATTATATGGAACGGAGTTCCCAAAGGCATGAACTTATGGATCAGTTACGTGTAAAGACTCGGTATTTTACTTCTGTGAAATGGAGGTTGGAATTTTAGAGGAAATCTTATAAGTATAAATTGTTTTGCATAAGAATTGTGTATGAAATGAGTTCAATAAATTATAGCTCTTATAATATTATGCAGGTTCTTTTAGATCGCTTTATTATCTTCTTATTGGCTATGGTCATCTGGTTACTAGAAATATCTCGTAACAAAACTGTTCGCTAACCCGCACTTGGCCAGCGTGGTGGGCTGTGTGGCCTAACCCTTGTCATAATGAGAAGAACCTCGCAAATTATGAAACAAGATATGTTGAATAATTGTTGATGATGATTTTTTCGCACAATGTGCTAACTATGTCTAAATATATACCTGTTGTAGCTAACATTACGTACATCATTTATATTTAGATATACATATGTCTTTGCCTAATTTAAGATCAGATCAATTATTCTATCAGTCTAATTTCAACCACTAGTCCTACACAAGTCTACGTGAAACGTCAAATACATAAATTATAACGCCAACAAAAACTCTCATCTACACAGAAACATAAAACTAAAGTTCTTATAAAACTAAACTAATTCCAGGTAAATCCTAGAAGACCTAGTAAACACAAATAGTGTCTGGAAGTAATTAGCGGCGGAGTCCAGACTCGAATCTGCGCCACCTGAGCGATTGTAGTAATTAGTTCTGATCTCGGAACGTACGGGGGCTAGTTGGGGGCGGGAGCGTTGGAAATAGTTTTGGGATAAACGGCTACCGGTTGAGATAAATTAAACTGATCGGAACACTAGGAAATAATGCAGGTAAAGACAAGGCTAGTAGCGCATTTGTGAATTCTTTGATGTTGTGCATATTCATGGGCGGCGTCAATCGCGAATGAGGCGAAACGACAGCTCGTTGGCATTCCATGAAGAAAAAGATAATTCAACATACAAACATACATACATATCGTCACGCCTTTTATCCCCGAAGGGGTAGGCAGAGGTGTATTTCTACACCCACTTTTCGCCAGATATACTTTAGTCCCACGTAATAAGGGGCGAGCCTATTGCCGTACCGGGCACATTTCCAGACTCCGAGCTGCTACTGAGAATTTCGTGACAGAAAAACCCAATAACACTGCCCGACCCAGGAATCGAACCCGGGACCTCCCGATTCCACGCGCACATTTATGCCGCAAGACCAACGAGGCAGTCGTATAGGGTTTAATGTCGAGTTTTCCGTCTCTACGCAAAGATGGTATTTGCATCGTGTTATCCCTTAGTCGCCTCTTACGACACCCACGGGAAGATAGGGGGTGGTGACACTTGTATTCTATGCCGTCAACCACACGGTTCAACGATTTTATTATTATCGAATAATAAAACATATTTGTGGTAATGCAGTAAATCGGCGCTAAGGGAAGTTGACAAAACCGCGGTGATATTAATGGGTGGGTTTCAACGCCTTAAGAGCAGTCTCACACATGTCTTGAATAACTGCCCAAATTAAATAATAGAATGTTAGAAAGAAACCCACTACACAGACAAAAATATTAATATCTGAATTAATGTTTACGTAGTCGCATTTATCTGTTTCGATATCATGACTTGATAAAATTAGTAAGTAAAATATTATATTATCTGTGGCAAGTAAGATTTAAACCCTTAACAACTTACTTTATTCATCCCAGATAAGACAAATTGATTTGCACGTAGTTATTACATACATACGAGTACCTAGACCCACGCCTGTTTCCCGGAAGGGTAGGCAGAGACTACGGAACGCCATTTGCAACGATCCTGACATATCTGTCTTGCTTCATTCACTCCCATCAAATTTCTCATGTATGCTCCTCAGTTAAGAGTACTTCTAACCTGTCCTTTTTTTAGGTCGTCTCCAATCTGGTCCGAGAGAGTTATTAAAGTCATATATTCTGGTAGCTAAGTTATATTTCAGAATGTAACACATAAAGTAAAATAACTTAATTTATAAGCTTTCAAGATATTGGATTTTTGATTTGGAGCGGAAATTATATCGGGATCTACTAAGTACTTGAAAGTTATACATTGAGACACTACTCTACACGAGAATAAATGTGACTGAATATCAATTTATTACGGATAATGACCTCCACAATATATTTTGTTTGCTTTCTAATTTGCTGGATATGTATATTTTAAGGGAATATTTTTACTGTGACTCTCGTTCGTGGAATCTTAACATTTTATATCTATACATATAAATAAAATTGAAGTGTCTGTCTGTGATTTCAAAATAACTATGTTTTTTCAAGTGCATTTTGTAAGTTACAAGGCAGCGATAGCCTAGTGGAGATACCAACAGACTGCCATGCAGAGGGTATCGGGTTCGAATCCACGGCGCGCACCAATGACTTTTCGGAGTTATGTGCGTATTGAATTGTTAATTATCGCTTGTCCCGTGCCTCGGAGAGCACGTTAAGCCGTCGGTCCCGGTTGTCATGAAGATCTTTGACAATCGTTACAGGGCGTCAGTACCTTCTAAAATAAACTGGCACTAGTCTAAACCATGGAATATCGCTATCCCTTCGGGTTGCGGAGGGCAGACAGGCAGTCGCTCCGTGGAAAAGCTAATATTCAGCCAAATCCGGTTAGACTAGTAAGCGGACCCCAGATTGAAACTGGGATAACGCTAAGAGGATGATGATTTTGTAAGTTACACGATTCTAAGTCCAAAACAACCCTTTTTGTCGTTTTTGTCTGTCTGTCGTCCATCTGTCTGTCTGTCTGTCTTTCTGTTTGTCCGGGGGAATCTCTGGAACGGCTGAACCGATTCAAATGAGACTTTCACTGCAAGGTCTCTACCTTGCAGTGAAAGCTATAAAGTCCTCTGACTTTATAGCGCTACATATAGGCTATAATTTGACCCGGTAGTTGGCGCTGTTGTCGCGATAACAGGTCTTCTTCTACTCATCTATACATATGAATAAAATAGAAGTGTCTGTCTGTGATTTCAAAATAATTTTGTGTTTTCCAGTGCATATAGTTATTTACACGATTCTACGTCCTAAACAACCCTTTTTAACATTTTTCCACTGCAAGGTAGAGGACTTTATAGCGCCACATATAGGCTATAATTTGACCCTGTAATTGGCGCTGTTGTCGTGATAACAAGTCTTTACTTCTTCTACTCATCTATACATATAAATAAAAATGAAGTTTCTGTCTGTGATTTCAAAATAATTTTGTGTTTTCATGTGCATATAGTTATTTAGACGATTCTACGTCCTAAACAACCTTTTTAACATTTATTGTCTGTCTGTCTGTCTGTTTTTCTGTTTGTTTGGGGTAATCTCTGGAATGGCTGAACCGATTCAAATGAGACTTGAATTGGAAGATACAGGATTTTATAGCGCTACATATAGGCTACAATTTGACTCGGTAGGTAGCGTTGTTGTTATGACACTAATTTTTGTATAATTATATATAAAAGCAAAGGGTCAGTCATATTGAAATCTGGAATACCGCCGGCTGTATAAAGATAAGATTTGGCAGAGAACTTTCTAAAACGTAACTTTTCTACCGCGTGCGAAGCCGCGGGTACCAGCTAGTTATAAATAAACAAAACCTGCTCTAAGTAAACGGCTTTTTTCTGTAGGTCGACTGATGAGCTCGCCATGTTAAAATATGTCATGAATGTCTTGCATCAAACCGACATGATGCAGATGATGAAAGAGGATGGTGATAACCTCTCCTGCGCTTTTAAGATAGTCATGGTCATCACCTTAGCATTTTCCCGTTAGCATCCAAGACTTTAGTCCCCAGGGCCTGTTTTTTAATTTAACCAGGTTCGACAGGTTTCTAGCATACCCACAAAAAAACTTTCCATGCCTTAGACTTAAGTAAGTATATTCAATTGTATTGACTGCATATTATAATGACTGTCATAAATCTTCATAAGAATTAAACGAAAAACTATAAAACAGTAAATTATAGACATCCCTTTTATTCTAACCCATATAAATGTTCAAATATAAACAAATATATAGGGTGCATAGGGTTCACACCAAGAACTTAGGGTCCCAAGCCAACCTCACCTGCAAGTGGTGCATCTGCCGATCAACGGACGAGGCTCTGGCAAACAAGATATCCCGTTAAGCGGCAATAGGCTCGCCACCTATTACGTGGAATCAAAACACTGGCGAAAAGTGAGCATTTAATATGCCTCTGCCTACCCCTTCGGGGAAACAGGTGTGAGTCTGTGTGTGTGTGTATATATAAACAAATAAACTACATTAAACCACTTCGTATTTAAATAACTTACCTAGAATAAACATAAAAGTAACAGGAACAATAAAATCAAATATACTCGCATCTCTAGATAATGAAAACTTGTATCATCTAGAAGTTTTCTCGTAACACAATACAATAATCGAGTTACGAGTTAAGTTATTAAAAGAGCTGTTCTGTATCTCCAACGATAATGTTGTTAAACTTGAGTAATATCACCTGTGTATACCAATAACACAATAAGTATTATTGTAAAACAAGGTCTTAATTTAGTTCAAAGTTTAGTCCTAGTATTATCTGTGTAAACTTTTTTATATGTAGACATTATATGCGAGGCTGCTATTTTTATGAATTCGTTGAAGAGAATCTCGAAAGGAAGTAAAACAGCCATTGATAGATGATCTGAAAAAGTGTAGTCGTCATTTTACTCGGCATGTATTGACATACATGCCGAGTACAAGTTTTCGTTTTTATATCCTACTCCTAATGTGACCATTAGGAGTAGATAAAAATCGCATATAGCAAAAAAATACATTAGGTATGTATTTCCGTAAAAAAATTATTATACTTATTCAACTTTTAATTTTAATAAAAAGGTATCAAGACACTGACCAAAACATTCATAAACACACGCATACAAAACATGCTCTTCTGCAATACATCGCCGTATATTTCCACCGAATGTAAAATTGAAGGCTTGGCGAAGTGGATCGGTTCTCGAGTGAAGTCGAACCGTCGCGTCGCGGCGCTGTCTGAGCTCTCTGCTATTTTATTACTGTTTAAAGCCCATCGCAGAGAGAGCTATAATATAGGGTCTCTCTTGTTTGACCGAAAGGAATTTTACAAATTTTCACTCCCAAAAAATTATTCGCATAATTTCATCTGCCAAATTATAATTTACCAAAAAATCAATTCACAGAAAATTGTAACGCAAACCTAATGTTTGGGAAATGAACGTTTAAACTATAACTTGTTTACCAACTAGTACTTTTAACATTTTTATTTAATCAAATATTTCAGATGGAATAAACATTTTTTACGCAAAATCAATGATTAACCCAATCTAAATAGTTCAGTTCCGGGTAACCAACTAAAAACAATCTCTTTTTTCTATTAATGCAAGTCGTTTCTAGCACTCGCCGGCCGGCGGCCGCTACCGCGGCATCGCTCAATTCGCTCGCTCGGCTCGTGCGTAGGAGGTCACAGTTCTAACCTAACCTAACCTAACCATTTTCTTAATAATTAACCTACTCTAATTACTTCCATAAATAGACTAATATCACCAAACGTTTATTGTCTGAAGATTGTTTGCTGTAATGAAACATTTGATTAAAGATCAAATGCCATAATGACATTATACTTGGTAATATTTTGCCAAGTAAAAATTTTACCGAATAAAAATATGCGTACTAAAATCATTCGAAATATTGCAATGGTGTAATTGCAAAAGGTTGCTAAAATTTGTTTGGGTAATGAAATTTTGTCAAAATCTTTTCGGCAAAGCGGCAGGATCCCTATAATATAATTATTTACTTCTGTGAGAATGTGCTTCAATTTGTGTAGAAAATGACCACAAATGTGGTCCCAAGAACTTCGCTTTTGAGTCCGGCGTCCGATCACTAGTCTAAAACTTTGACAGAATATGAGCTTTTCCGCATAACGTTGTATGTATAAGCTGCTTTATTGCAGACTTTTATTAAAATCTGTCCATTAAATATTGCGTAAAATAGTTATAAAAATCCATGCATAATCACAAAATTACTACATTTTTTATGAAGAATATCTCAGGACTTCGCCCGCGCCTCGGCCTGCGTTAATTATACACCTAAACCTTCCTTAGTAATCACACTAAATAAAGGTAAAAATCGTAATAAAATCCGTACGGTTGTTTTCGATTTTACCTCGATCATACAGATAACACGACAAAAGGGAGATTTCATTATTTAATATATATAGAGATATAAAAGCTTTGTCTATGTCTAGCTTTAGAGTGCCATTTCTTGTGTAGAGGGTCTTACAGTAAGAAGTGCGCTGTCTTAAACGAGATCAGTTATTAAATTGAGGCGTGAAAATGGATCGGTGGAGCCGTACTTGGTATATGTTATAAAAAAGGATTTTAGATAGCTAGATAAAATATTCTTCATTGTACACCATAAAACATTGTATGACATTGTTATTACAAAATTTATAAATTGTACAAAAGGCGGCCTTATCGTTAAGAGCAATCTCTTCCAGGCAACCTATTGTAGACAGGAACGATCTAAGTATTACAGTTCTATGAGGTGCAATTAAAAACATCCAGAATAAACAATATAATAAACTTATAAATAACACATACATACATATAAATTCAAACATACCTACTACTTTATTCAATATACCTACATATGTATATACAAAATTTTGACTTTCAGTTTATTTCAACGAAAGATTGAAATAGTAAAAAATAATGTAGAAAGATTAAATCAAAGTGAGACGCTAAGAGAAATCAAAGAAATAGCAGTATTTGTATTGAGGAGAATAATCCCAAACGCCTTTCCACTAAAGGTGTTGGTGACTGTTCTACTAGTATTACCGCACCTACCTAGCCTACCTAGTCTTAAACTCAAATATCGAGTGGAGAAAGCCAAAATCTTAATAAATAAATCTAATTTTATTTATCCCAGTGTCATACTAAATCGCACGTAGATAAAGTCATGTATACAGGTAGCCAAGTTATATACTTCAGAATGTAACACATAAAGTAAAATAACTTAATTTATAAGCTTTCAAGATATTGGAGTTTTGACGTGGAGCGGAAATTATATCAGGATCTATTAAGTACTTGAAAGTTATACATTGAGACGCTACTCTACATGAGAGTAAATTTGACTGAATATCAATTTATTACAGGTAATGACCCCGAGTATATATATTTTTTGCCTTATAATTTGCTTGATATGTATATTTTAAGGTAATATTTTACTGTAGCTTTCGATTATGGAATCTTAACATTTAATATTTATTTAATACACAACACCCGCTCTAATACAAAGGTTATTTTTTGTGCTGATCGAGTAATGGGCTAGCCATAATGTTTGTCATACATACATATAAATTCACACATACATACATATAAATTCAAACATACCTACTACTATATTCAATATACCTACATATATACAAAATTCAATATTTTATGTTTTTGTATACTGATGTGGTGTGTGACTAGACAGAATGAACATATTATATTTGAGACTTATTTTCTATACATGTTCATTTATCATCGTTCTTACGTTTATCCTGGTTGCATCAAAAACTTAACGCCTTGGAGCCCGAGGTCCGCTACTAGTCTAAGCAGACACGACAGAAAATCAGTTTTATTATTTTGTACATGCTAATGAGACTATACTACCTTTTATTATGAAACAAATCTAAAATAGCTAAAAGATTCTAAGGCTTTCAAGGGATGAAAGGGACACCAAAATATTTCAATAAAATATTTGTAACTGCCTCAATGGATATCCTTGAAATTGGCATCAGTTACTTGATTAACAGAATATTGATATTTTTTTAAATTCACGATAGCTTTTTATAACTTTAATATTTAGGAAATCAGTAAGACTTGACTTTTTGTAAGGCTGCGCTCACTTTGTACGTTTTCGTATGAATTTCAGTCGTCCGAAAATTTCAAAATAACGTGAGCGAATACCTATATTTCTAATTGGTATTCGTTCACGTTATTTCTAATGAAACAAAGAAAAATGCGAATAGTAGAAGAACAAAAAACTATAGCGGCGATATATCAGCAACTACAAAGTAGGTTAAACAATTTTGTAAAGTATTAAAATAAACTGTTTCATAATTATATTTTCACATTAATCTGTAAAAAGCGTATTGAATACATAAATAGCGCCTTTATGAAACACTTATTTGCCAACAACACTTTCAGAAAACGAATCGATCGTTCCGTTGATAGGCCGGTCTTCCATTCAGAGGACCGCACAATGAAGTGCTGAAAGTGATTGGTTGTCACGCATAGACCGATGGCTTCGGTATTGGTAGCTGTAGCTATAGGTAGCGGTACCTATAGCCATGTGCCATGGTTGATGAAGAGGGGACGGCCTTGATTGATAAGGGATTTTCGGAAGACAGAGGAATTAGATTAAGTGCATGAGTTCGATGGAGCCGTTGAGGGGGAGATTTTATTAATTAATGTTTACATTATAAGGCCTTTTACATTTATTAGTGGAGTGACAGTCAAACTGCTAGGTAAAGGGTCTCGGGTTTAAATTCACAGTGGCGCGCAAAGATTCGATTCAAAGTTAATTATATTGTTTTTTATTGCCATGTTTTCCTGTACCGTAAAACGTGTAGGAAACACAGTAAGGAAATCTGCATGTTTGAGAGCTTTCCATAATGTTCTCCAAAAACATTTGATATTAATTGTTAACCTGAACTTAGTCAGTGGATTATAAATGGCCTATTACATAGGTGATGGCCTTACCTTACTCATTGCGAGTAGAGGCGCATGCCCAGCATTAGAGGACATGGTATATTATTATACAGGGCTAATGATGATAATAACTCCATCTTGATTTTGCCCGCAGCTTTACCCACGTAGATGTCAAGAAGATTTCCTACTTACAAGTAAGTAGTAGAATCTTGCTGATTTCAGCATAAATGGGCGGGTCAACCGGGGAAGTATTAGCCTCTCACAGAATATCAACAAAAAGTAACAGTGTCTGTACGATTGCTGTTCGTACGGTGAGTGTGGGTGCCAGTGGCACAACCCCCTTTTTGTTATCCCTCATTCCACTCCTACTCCTATTCCTTTTCCCATTCCAACGGGCAACAATACACTTCCGACTCCCCTGGTGTTGTCTGGACACTGGACACATCCATGAGTGGCGGTAATCACTTATCATCAGACGATCCGTCTAATCGTTTGCAGCCTATTACTTAAAAAACAATAAGCATTCCCCACCATCATCATCAGCCTTTAACAGTCCACTGCTGAACTAGGCCGCTCCTTTGAAAGGAGGAATTGGCCTAGTATACCGCTGGCCAAACGGGTTGGTATAGGGTTTGTATCAAGTTTTCCTTCTCTTACAGTGCTGTTCTCTGCATGATATGCTCCCTCTGTCGGGTCTTATGACACCGAGGGGATGATAAGGGGTGGTGACAACCCGTTTTCTTAATCCGTCACCACACGGATATTTCCCACCATTCTAGCTAAATTCGATAAATCAAAATAATATAATACGCATAGAACGATAAATCTTAAAAAATAATCCTCAATGATTTATCTGCCAGATGTTCCAATTACCCAAATCAACGTCGCGATTATAAGAGGCGTCTAACTAAACATCTAAACATTGGACTTAGATTTATTGTTATTGGCGGAAATGATTTGCTATTCAAAACGGCATTTAGTCCAATCCGGTGGTCGACAAAAACAGCGCGGGCTATGCTAATGTGCATGTCCTAAAGTTGTAGGCGTTTAATACCCACGATTTTGTTATACAGACTGAAAATATAGAGTTATTTTTAAGCTACTAATGTGGGGGTTTGTAAGATAAAGAGAGTGTGTTGAATAAGGAAGCTATATTATGACAAAATATATTTTAGTGTGGTACCACAAAATAATATGAATAAACTATATAGATACTGCTAAGTTACTGTTTATCAGTATGCCATAGTAATGCTAGTAACTCGTGACCATTGGACAGCCTTTTGAAGTTCACTGCTGGACGTAGCACCCACTTGGTATAAATCCGGTATTGCGGGAAACTTTACAAACAGTTATTTAACATCTTTACAAACAAAAATTTATAGATTTTACTCGACATAGTACTAAAAGTTGCCGCATGAAAACTAAGAACCACCAGACACAATTTACTATCGAACACGGAGCTACGATTGTCACCATAACTTCAGATAAAATATAACCAATTAATTTGACGTCGTGTCGTATGTTATAAAGGTGTGGTGTGTAAGCAGTCTGGCGAATAGCCGGCGCGGCCGACAGCTTGTCTCAACAAGAAAACTGACGGCCGACGCGTGAAACTAACGAACTCTTGCCTGAATTGAATAAATCATTCATGAGAAACGGTTAAGATTCCCCGGACCAGAGTTGCCATTAATGCGCACCGATTTTCCCGTATTCTTATTTAAAATGTTCTCTCACCTTCTACTTAATGGTAGTTAAAAGTAAAACTGAGTTTTTATTCTTTGTTTAGAATAAAAGTAAAACACTCTATAAATTGCATGTTTCCCGACACCATTACTTTGTTGACGCTACCTCATTTAGTTTAGTTCAATGCTGGTCACATTTAACGCGATTCAGAATTTAATTTATTTTATCTATCTTACACTAATATATTGTATTTGTAGCGCTCATAACGAGACTTGGCTTGGCATTCGTAACAGATCGGCAAAGTTAAGCAGCGCTTGCACAGGTCGCCATTTGGATGGGTAACCGTGGGCGGAAGTCCGTGCAGGTCAACTCATATTTAACACCACTGAACTGCACTGACTTCTACTCCCTGCACCTGAGTCC
The DNA here is from genome assembly GCA_944739405.2 of Euclidia mi. Taxonomy (NCBI): domain Eukaryota; kingdom Metazoa; phylum Arthropoda; class Insecta; order Lepidoptera; family Erebidae; genus Euclidia; species Euclidia mi. The sequence continues at coordinate 5,314,834 of OX123201.2, forward strand.
GGTGCAGGGAGTGGCGAATGGTCTCAGGGGTAGCGCAGGTCGCGATGATCCCTTAGGCAAGGCTGGTGGACTATCCTTCTCGAGGTTGCCGCCCGTTCTTGGTCCAGTTCCTTCAGAAATGGATGCAACCAAAACCTCCAGCCGAAACACAAACAACAGGCACATTACACACGCACATACACACACGTACACACATGCGCGCACACATCCACATACAGGAACACATCTCTTCATCACGCCCCTTCGTGGTCGGGAGGGTGTGGGCTCGTAGTAAAAAGTCGCGGGTAAGAGTAGCTGACCACCTGCGCTAGGACCTGCGCAGTCGAGCGCCGTACGCGGGGATGACGGAGTCCTGGGGGGTTGAGCCGAGCGGCGCTGGCGGTAATGTGACCGTGAGGCAACACGCCCTCTTTGGTCCTGATTTCAAGCTAAACGGTAGCCCCCGCTGTGAGCCGCAGCGGGGGAAATGGCCATCGTGTCCCGTCAGAGGGCCACAGGCTAGGGACGTAGGGTCCACATCAGCAGTCGGGATTTATTTCGGCTGTTGATGAGGTGGGTGAAGGCTATACGGAGGGCGCAAGCGAGGAATGACGGCTAGAGTTGGTAACTCGGCTCAGGCCGTTGACCCAAGCGGGCGCCCGAAGTCGTGCTGTAAACCAGCCCCGCGTTCCTATATCCCTCTGGTAATCCTAACGTCCGGTATGACGTTCCCTGATGCGGGCTCCATGGAGGGTGGGAAGCCAGAGGGATGAAGTCTTAGTAAACTTGCATGGATACCGAAAATCCTAATATTACCCCAACTGTGACGGGGTCAGCGAAAGCTGTTCCCGCCGCATCAACCAAAACCAAACAGATGGTTGACGCCGTGGCCTCGGCTGCAGGTGTTAAACCATCCCCCAAGGACGAGACTTCAGCGCTGGCTAACGCTAGTACTGGTCCCGTCCTTACAATCGTCAGCCCGTTTGAAATCAAGCGGGCAGACGACTCCTCCTTCGCAGGCTGGCAAGTGGTAAGCCACCACAAGGGCAAGGGTAAGGGCAAGACCACCAATCCTGCCCAACACCCGCCCACTACACAACCGAGTGGCCCCGCTGCTACCAGCTCTGCGAAGAAAAAGAGGGCAAACAAAAACAAGAGACAGCGCCTGGCAATAAGGCGGAAGGCGGCACAAACCGCTGCCGCAGCCGGTGCTGCCTCTACAAAAACAGCGGAGCAGGCCGCTATCGCAGGTCCCAGTAATGTGACCAGCGCGCAGCCTGCGCTCAGCAGTAGGGGGTGTACGAAGACCGGAGGCAGTACGGGGAAGCCGCCTGCCGCCAAGCGGCGGGCTGGTCACCCTGGACGGCATCCAGCCCCAGCACCACCAGGAAACACGGCAGGTAAAACTGTCGGAAACAAGGAAAGAGGTGAGGCCAAACGTGCTCTCAACGAGACCAGCTCGCCTCGAGGGGAGCACAAGAAGCCCCGCCTCGACTCCTCCACGATAAAAGGTAAGTCCTATGCACAGGCCTCCAAGGCATCTCTGGGCGTTGCAGTAACATGCAAGCGCACAGGGAACTTGCCGAAGGAGTTCGTGGACCGGATACTCACGGAGATTCAAAGGAAGATCCTGAGTGACGCCTGGTCGACTAAAACCCCAAAACGCCCCGCCCCTGCGTTCACCGGGAAACCCATGTACGCGGACGGGGTCCTCAAACTCTGGTGCGCCGACGAGGCAACGCGTACCTGGCTGACGGAGGCGGTCTCTCTCCTGGTCCCACCACCGGGCTTCGAACTGGAGGTTAGGGGCCAGGAAGAGGCCCCGAAGAGAGTGCGGTGCGGCGTTGTCGTTCCGAACGAACAGGGAGTCTGGGACGACGTGCGCGACGTAGGTCGAGCTCTGGAGTTCCAGAACCCCTGGTTGGCGGTCGACAAATGGTCTCTGCTGCACTCGGAGAGACAGTCAGGTGGGTGGTTCCTGGTCGTGGGCGTCCCGGAGGAACAAGTCCCAGTCCTGGTGCAGAACGAGCGCCGCCTCGCGTTGGGGCTGGGCGCAGTCTACGTCCGGTTCCGGGACTCTACAGGCAAGTATGTCGACCATCCTCCGGGATGCGACAACTCCACACAGCAAGTCTCAAACACCCAGTCAGGATGCTCCGCGGAATCCGGCCCGTCAGAGCCGGCCGCGTCTGGCTCGGAGGCTGGCCCGTCAGCCGAGGGAAACTCGGAAGATGAGAGCCTGCTCCTGAGTCCGGTGCGGCGGGACGACGGGGTGGAGGCCGGCGACATCCTGGCTGGCCTAACGCAGCTGAGGGTCGGGGGGGAGGGGACATCACCCACAGATGAACCCTCTGCCTAGTGACGTCAGCTGCCTACAAATCAACCTCCATCATAGCCAAACGGCCACTGCGCAACTGCGCAAGTGGATGGAGGTCCAACATTCAGCCATCGTGCTCATCCAGGAACCTTGGATAAGGGGTGGCCTCATTAGAGGCCTCTCCAGTCTGGGAGGTAAGATTTACTCTTCTACTGACCACACACATCCAAGAACCTGCATACTTACAACTAAAAACATCAGAGCCCAAGCTTTAATGGAGTTCTGTTCCAGAGACATCACAGCAATACAAATCGAAATAATACAGCAGCCAAGGAGTATAGCGGTCGTTTTCGCATCGGTCTACATGCCCGAGGCCGAAGACCCGCCTCCGTTCGACCTCACGCGTCTGGTTAACCAGTGCGAGAGAACCAATACGGAGGTCGTAATAGGAACGGACTCCAATGCCCACCACCAAATGTGGGGCATGGACTGCAACAATAACAGAGGTATGTCATTGGTTGAATACTTATTCACCACTAATCTTACCCTATTAAACACAGGTACGGAGCCCACCTTCGTCACTAAACGTAGTCGGACAATTATCGACTTAACTCTCGCAACAGAAGGAGCGGCTGAACGCATCAAGGGATGGCACGTCTCGAAAGAGGCATCATGCTCAGACCACAGATGGATCAGCTTCTCCATAAAAGTCGATATACAGCCCACACAGCCCCGCAGGAAACCACACAACACTGACAAAGCAAAGTATGTCCTACTACTTAAAGAGAAACTTACCCTTACGGCCACGCCGCCGGTACTGGGTGACACTGTACAGATCGACGATCAGGTATGTATACTGACGCAGTCGATGCTTGACAGCTATTATGCAGCTTGCCCGGAAACCACTCCGCCTTCAACCCCGGGGAAACAACCCTGGTGGGGCGCTGAACTTGAACGTAAGCGCAAGAAGGTAAGAAAGTCTCTAAATAGGGCAATGAACACAAGCGCGGACGCAGATTGGGACGCTTATAAAGCGGCTAAATCAGACTACAGGAAATGCCTCAGATTCAGACGCACCATGGGATGGAGAAAATTCTGTGGGAGCATTGAATCTTGCCAACAAGCAAACCGGGTAAGGAAACTACTGGCCCAACAACCAACGGTTGCACCAGGTACTCTCCGTAAACCGGATAACACATACACCACATCGGAGGAGGAGACAAGACGCGTCCTACTCGAAACACACTTCCCAGGCTGCGTCCTCACCCCGGTAATAACGTGGCACGATACACCAACAGTGGCGACCGAACACGAATGGAGACACGCAAACAACGTGGTCACAGAAGAAAAACTCCGATGGGCCATCGATAGCTTCCACCCCTTCAAAGCAGCCGGACTGGATGGCATCTTCCCAGGGTTATTACAATGGGGAGGAGAACCTGTCCTTAAAAGACTCCTGGCAATTATGAGGGCTAGCCTGGCCCTCAGATATATACCGAAGAGGTGGAGGGAAGTTAAACTAATCTTCATACCAAAACCAGGCAAAACAGACTATACCCATGCAAAGTCCTTTAGACCAATAAGCCTCACCTCCTTCATGCTTAAAGCCTTGGAAAGGCTTTGCGAGAGGGAACTAAGAAGTGGGGCTCTTAAGCACCTACCCTTACATGCCAACCAACATGCATACAGCTCAGGGAAATCGACGGAATCGGCCTTACATCAGGTCGTGAACCAGATAGAAGCTGCTATACAACAAAAAAGCATCTGCCTGGGCACCTTCATCGACATAGAAGGAGCCTTCGACAAGACAAACTTTTCCAGCATAAGCAACGCCCTAGCCAGGCATGGTGTGGACCAGATGCTTATACAGTGGATCCAAAACATGCTCAGCAAAAGGGTAGTGCGCCTGCAAGGCGACACTCAGACAGCCTTGATAACTAAAGGGTGCCCGCAGGGAGGTGTACTCTCCCCGCTATTGTGGAACTTAGTCATCAATGAACTCATAGACAAACTCAACGCGAGATACTTCTTTACAATAGGTTATGCAGATGATCTAACCATACTCACCTCAGGTAAGGTAACCAGTACAGTGTACGACCTAACCCAACAAGCCCTACGCATAGTAGAGTGGTGGTGTAATGAGTACGAATTATCTGTAAACCCGACCAAGACCGAACTAGTTATGTTCACACACAAGCGCGCGCTGGGTACTTACCGATTGCCCAGGCTATTTGATACAGAGCTTAAGCTGTCTACCGAGGTCAAGTACCTGGGCGTCACTCTCGACAGCAAATTGACATGGAACAGCCACATGGAAAATAAGCTCAATAAAGCCAGCATCATCTTCTGGCAGTGCAAGAAGATGATAGGTAAACGATGGGGCCTATCCCCCAAAATTGTCTTATGGCTCTATAAGACAATAATACGTCCGATGGTAAGCTACGGCGCAGTAGTGTGGTGGCCTCGGACCAACCTAATAACGGCCGCCAACAAGCTTCAGAAGCTTCAAAGACTTGCATGCCTAGCGGTCACGGGCTGTATGAAAACAACGCCAACAGCGGCACTTGAAGTGTTGCTGGACCTGCCTCCATTGCACCTGTTCATACAACAGGAAGCAACGATGTCGGCAGTCCGGCTAAGAGCCCTGAAGCTCTGGAAAGACACCAACACACCGCACACTAACAACTTAAATACACTCTTTAAAGAAGTTCCTATTACACAAGCCATTGGCGACCGTATACCGAAACAATTTGTTTTCGACAAGAAATACAAAATCCAACTGTACGAGGACATACACGAAGGAGCAGTTAACCACAACGAGCTCACGATCTTCACAGATGGGTCTAAAACAGATACAGGTACGGGTTCAGGAGTTTTCTCCGAGGACCTAAACATCAACATCGCAGCACCGCTGGGAGCCTACAACACGGTCTACCAGGCCGAATGTTTTGGCATAATCCTAGCTGCCACAGCAATCATGGCACGTGAGGTAAGGGAACGGTCCATTAGGATCCTCTCAGATAGTAAGGCTGTCCTCTCAGCCCTCAAAAGCCATACTGTCACCTCGGCGCTCACGCTTGAATGCCACCAGAAACTAACAGAGGTAGGTAAACTAAACAAATTAACACTGCAATGGATTAAGGGCCACAGTGGCTCAAGAGGGAATGACGCAGCCGACGTACTTGCCAGAAGAGGGGCCACTTTAGAGGTGGTGGGACCCGAGCCCTTTATTCCCCTCCCTTCTGGTTTTTATCGCAACCTGGTAAGAAATAGGACCAGGACCAAACACAACCAGTCCTGGATTGGTATTGAAACTTGTAGGCAGGCCAAGGAGGCTCTTCCCGCAGTAGACGGTAAGATAGCTAAACAAATCCTCCGGCTGTCCAAACAACAACTACGGACAGTCACGGCCGCCTACACAGGACACGGATTCTTTAATAAACACCTATTTACTATAGGTATCACCGACAGCCCGCTGTGCAGGGCCTGTATGGCAGCAGACGAGACGGCAGCCCACCTGCTCCTCGACTGCCCTGAGGTCGCACAGTACAGGCAGCAGTACCTGAGCAGATACAGCACCCTGAGGGAGGCCGTGGGCCACATCAAGAGTCTGCTGGCCTTCCTCGAAGAGCTGGGGTGGCTCGAGTGACGACACCATTCCCACCCGCACGCAAAATACACGCCAAGACGTGGAGTTGCGGAAACAGCCCGTGCCATCAAGTATCAAGTATCAAGTATGGGTAACCGTGTGTGGCATTTACATCTGAGCGCTACCGTGCTTCGGAGGGCACGTAAAGCTGTCGGTCCCGGTTCTTATCTAAGGATAAGGATCGTTAGGCCATGTCGGAGGCCCTCGGGCGGCCTGAAAACTTCGACACCAGAGTTGGCCACACACTCACACGAATAACAAACAAAACTAATATATAAAGCTGAAAAGTTTGTTTGTTTGTTTGGTTGAACGCGCTAATCTCAGGAACTACTGGTCCGATTTGAAAAATTATTTCAGTGTTAGATAGCCCATTTATCGAAGAAGGCTATAGGCTATATAACATCACGCTATGAGTGGAGCGTAGCAGTAGCCTTAAATAACGCGGGTGTAACCGCGGGCATCTTCTAGGTTAAATATATTTTTTTTGTATTTTCCGATGTAAAGACTCAATGTTAAAATACCATAGAATAAGAATAAGAATATTTATTTGCTAACAACATGGTTAAATATTACAAGATGTTATGTGATTATTATTGTACAGCATGTTTCACCAAATTCGGCATGCAAAATTAGGAGTTGTTAACAAATTATTATAGGTAAGTTTTGCATTTAGTCACATAAGATAATAATTTATAATTTTTACACATACACATGTCAGATAAGATTATATATTATGCGATAGCCTAGTGGAGATACCAACAGACTGCCATGCTGAGGGTACTGAGTTCAAATTTACGGCGCTCACCAATGTCTTTTCGGAGCTTTGTGTGTATTGAATTGTTAATTATCGCTTGTCCCGTGCCTCGGAGAGCACGTTAAGCCGTCGGTCCCGGTTGTCATGAAGATCTTTGACAATCGTTACAGGGCGTCAGATCCTTCTAATAAACTGACACTAGTCTAAACCATGGAATATCGCTATCCCTTCGGGTTGCGGAGGTCAGACAGGCAGTCGCTCCGTGGAAAAGCTAATGTTCAGCCAAATCCGGTTAGATTAGAAAGCGAACCCCAGATTGAAACTGGGATAACGCTAAGAGGATGATGATGATGATGATGTCAGATAAGATTATATAATACAATGGATAATTATAAAATAATAATAATTTACAATTCATCACAAAATTATCAATACAGTCATAGAACCTGTTTCAAAATGTCAAGTAGAATAAAAGTATTATAATATAACAGCTTCTGTTGCTACCAGGCATGCCTTTTAAGTTCTGTCGTTTCCATATTTCCCGGCAATTTTGAATATGGAATTGTTCTATATTCGAATGTGTTTAAATTTTGAATCTCAAAACAGTTGAAAGTATTAGGATTAATGCTATTATTGTTTAGTCACAGCGTCGATTAGAATCTGTCAGGTTACGTACGAAAATGAATCTTTCTAAGGAAAATGTTCGTGCCATAATTTTCTACGATTTTAGAAGAGGCCTGACACGGCTTCGGTGTGTTGAAGAGCTAACATCTGTGTTCAGTGATGAAGCCCCATGTCTGCGGACGCTGGTATTTAGAATTTCAGCGTGGAAATACTAGTGTTAGTGACAAATCTCGCGAAAGACGCCCAAAATCCGCCTTCACTGAAGATAACATCATTGCTGTGAGACAACTAATTCTCGAAGATCGTCATGTGACGTATCGAGAGTTAGGGGCTCTATAAGGCATCCCAGGAACAACCATTCAGAAGATCTTGCACGAAGCGCTTGGTGTGAGAAAGCTAGTTTGCCGTTGGATACCGCATCTGCTTTCTGACGATCACAAGGCGGCCCGCGTCAGATGGTGTTAGAAAACTCTGCAAAGGTTCATCAGGGTGACGAATCTTGGATCTATGCCTACGATCCTGATTCCAAACAAAAATCTACAATTTGGGTCTTTCAAGACGAGCCAAAGCCGACTAAAGATGGCCACGTTCGTTGGAAAAACCGGCCATGTTGCGACTATTGCACTTGAAGATCGTAGAATGGTTAACGCAGAGTGGTATACCACAGTTTGTTTACAACAAGTCATCGCTGAACTTCGAAATTCTAACTCAAAGCGACGCATTATCCTGCACCATGACAACGCAAGCTCACATAGCGCACGTCAAACGATTGAGTATTTGAAGCAGGAAAAAGTAGAAATTCTTGACCATCCTCCATACAATTCTGACCTAAGTCCTAACGATTTCTTTACATTTCCTAAAATTAAGAAAAGTCTTCGTGGTCAAAGGTTCCGGTCCGATGAAGAAGCAGTCGGGGTTTTCAAATCAGCAATTTTGAACACCCCCACTTTAGAGTGCAATAAATGTTATAATAACTGATTTGAGCGAATGGAAAAGTGTATTAAGCTATGTAGTTAATACTTTGAAAAACAATAAAAACTACTATAATAATAATAAGGTTTTTGGTGTGTTTTTTTTTTATTCAAACGACAAAACTCGTATCACTGGATTTACAAAGCAAATGCCAGCCAGCCTATATCAATGAAAGTAGGCACGACATTTGCATTTATATAATTGCATTACGACCCAATTTCCTCAATATGTTAAGTTAAACCGTTTTTGCTTCATCCGAGCTTTTTCTTTAGTTTATTAGTCGCGTTTTGTTTGTTTATCTCAGTTATATAAAGACAGTTGTCTATAAGTAACTGAGATAAGTTGTATTGACTTATTTTGATGTCGCATATGAACAAATCGAGATATTGCATTCGACTGATCATTTTATAAGGAGATAGTCGACCTGTTGAAGGTTTGAAGGCACAATATTTGTAATCAAAATGCTTTTTACCACAAATATTTCTTCTAGTTTTTTGCACGCTGACAATTTATAGGAGCTATTAAATCCTGATAAACTTGAGAATTCACTTGTAATGACCATTTTTGCGAATGTTGCATTACCAAAAAAAACGATGCCGTTTTAGCGAAATTACAGTAACTTTGCTTTGAGCTTTTTGCAAAAAGATCGCGTTCGCTAGAAGGATCATGAAAATTTTTGTCTTGAACATGTTCGTAGTTCAGTTCGCCACATTTATAAATAGTGAATGCTCGATTTTCCGGTACAAATGAACCAGGCGTTCATCCTTAAGATCTGGGTCTTTACAGCACCTTTAAAAACTGACGTCAGCAATAAGAACAGTGCACGCCGGATAAAGTATCTTCAATCTGCCACAAGTAATAAAAGAAAACGTTAAATAACTGTACTTTATCTATTTCTGACGTCTTATTTCTAAATAAATCACTCTTTATGCCTAAGAATAAACATAGACAAAGAAACATCAAGTTCTCACAGCCAATTCCTTTATTGATCTTCGGTAAGTTTCATACAATGTACTCGTATTAGGTTACGGAGCCACAAGCTGAGAGGAGAGTTTTACACAAGACATGATCTGAGCAAGTGAGTTTGGTTTCATATTTATATGGACGCTTTATTGATCATTATTATAATAGAGTATTGAACAGACTGCCTCCGTGGTCCAGTGGATAGCGCATGCGACTGCTGATCGGAGGACCCGGGCTCGATTTCCGGGTCGGGCAAAAAGTGTTAGTGGGTTTTTCCAAATTCTCAGTAGCAGCACGGAGTCTGGTGATATGCCCGGTAACGGCAATAGGCTTGCCCCCTATTACGTAGGACCTAAAAATTCATGGTGAAATGTGGGTGTAATATTACACCTCTGCCTACCCCTTCGGGGATACAGGCGTGAGTCTATAATCTATGGTATTGAAAAGAAAGTTTGTTTAGGATCTACATAGTAAAGACTGTGTGTATATTGCCCCAGGATGTGATGTGATAGTGTACTAAGAAGTAGTTGATATCTTCCTCGTACACCACTTCATTCAACACATCTTTTGTGGAGCCGCAGATAAGTTGTTGCTTTGAAGGCCCATAATCCAAGCTAAGCCGAGACTCGAGAATGTACGTGTGTTTTTCTTTATTTGGTGTCGCTTTATTGACTCTTACTTGTAATATGTTTTACTAACTTAGATAATAGCTTAGTACATTAAAAGTAATTTTCTACAGAAAAGTCCCAATTCCAGTCCACGGTAATACAATATACATATTGTATTACCGTGGACTGGAATTGTGGTCTAGTGGTTAGTGGCCCTGACTGCGAAGCTGGAGACGTGGGTTCGATTTTACATCTTTATGTTATAAGTACGTCTAATTGTTATGAATCTGGGTGTAATTTATCCATGACATGCATGTATTAAAAATATAGAAATATGCATAATTACATTTTGGGGATACTTATATATTCTGTCTGTAGAAGAACTAAAGTCACCGACGTGGCGCTTTGAATAGTCATGCTGAAGTGGCTTGATCGATGAGTCGATAGTAGTTAGGGCAGAGAGGTTCTAGAGAGGCGGCCATGTATCGTACGACACAGCAAATATAGGCCTCCCACAAGGTGGACCAACGATCTTGTTGGGATCGCGGAAAGCAGTTGGATGCAGGCGGCTCAAAATCGGTATGTGGATGTGCCTATGTTCAGGTTTGTACCTATGTTTAGGAGTCAACGTAATATATATAGTGGACCCCAGGATCCAAGGAGAAAGTCTATGGGGCTTGATCATGATGGCAATTATTATATTTCGCCTATATATATAATCTTTGAGACCTGGAACTGGAACATGTTCACTTTAATATTCAGCGGGAGAATAAAATGCGGAGAAATAAAATTTACTGGCTGTCAGCACAGCGGCTCATCGGCAGTCCTAATCCAATTTATCATAGAGAACATGACTGTTATCGGGCTACGATCTTGCATACATAATATTTTATTCGCGCTTTATTCTATCACTAGAGGATACCCGCGGTTACACCCGCGTTATTTAAGGCTACTGCTCTGCTCCCGTCACTCAAAGTGTGATGTTATATAAAAACGAATGCTCCAATCTGATTCCGTACAAAGGGCAAGTAAAAGACGATTAACGGAGGGACTTATCGAGCGTGCGATGTATTATACACTTGATGGAGGGCGAAGCGCCTCCTAAGGACACTTACACAGTAACCTAATTTGTGCTGTCCCTCGAAAGGTCAGGTGGATCAAAGGACAAGTGTGTATGAATATGGAAGAAGTGAAAATAACTGTCCATGGAGAGAGGGGAAGTTACTTGAGGCGTTTTTCGCTAGCTGAGGTTTTAATTGAGTATCCTTGCTGTTTTAATGACAGCTGGTACTTTACCTTTTTTATTGTTGTGACTAAGGAACGCACATTTTTATTTTATTTTGAGCTGTTGTTTCAGATCTCGTGAGAATTTCAGGAAATCCCTTCTTAGTGCACTTCTACGGTCCCCAAGGATAGGTAGGATAAGTAGTTTTGGCTGTGTTTTGTCTGTAAATCAGTCAGTAACGCAAGAAATGTATATATACAGATGTAATGATATTAGTTGTGATGACACTGATATTGCTTCGTTTATAAAGTAGGTACCATATTAGATTTATGATTGCTTGAAGTTATGATTGCTTGCAATAATAAAATTATTGTTAAGAGCTTGCCCTAGACAGACTGGGAATTGTTTGCAAAGGGCAGTGGAAGCTAAATTAGATTCATCCAGTTGTTCTAAGGTAAGTCAAAGATGTCTGACATATGTGGCCAAGTTTTTTGGCGCTAAGAATTACACAAATTAATTACCTGGGGATCTTCTCTGGTGGCCTAGAGGCAACCTAGATAAAACACTCACAAATTTTGGCCAAAACAGAGGTGATTATCGTTAGTTACCAGACTCCCACGCGGCGTCTTCAAGATACGATGCACGTGGTTGCAAATTTTAGTTTTACAAATGTCAATTTTCGATAAAATATCACAATTTATCAATACTACGGACTGATCAGGGACAGGACCTAGGCGGACGTTCTCTGACCAGATTGGAGACATCCTGGAAAAAGGACAAGTCAGAAGTACCCTTAACAAAAGTGCATGCATGAGAAACTTGATGAGAGTGAGTGAAGCAAGAGAGGTATGTCAGGATCGTTGGCGTTCCGAGGTCTCTGCCTACCCCTCCGGGAAACAGGCGTGAATCTATGTATGTATGTATGATCAGTGCCGGACAAATCAAAAGCGGCAGTTTCACAAGGTTTGACTCAAGTTAATTCAATTATACAATCACACGACAAAGCAAACGGTGTGTTCAGAACAAAGTTTTTCCGGAACAGAAATGAGAATGATTTATCAGTTCATAATGTGACCAGAGTCAAAACATAATTACCATACATAAAAAATGTTTCTAAACTGAGATTCTGGTTCAATTACTTTAGACAATATATCTATTTCAAACAATTATTATTAATTATATACTGTAAGGGCTTATTCGCACAATACTTGTCACAAAATGTTTTTCTCATATTATCTATCGCTTTCCTTGAATGTACAAACTTGCCATTTGACGCTTGTGCCTTCTTGGCATGAGTCCAGAGAAGACAAGAGGTTCAAGCAACAATGTAACTGTGGCTGGCGGTGACAAATGTTCGGTGTAATGAGCGGCTTGCCTACGGTATTGCTTGTACGTTGCGTTTACGGTTCAGGGGAAATTGACTCGGATGCTGTTACACCGTTGTGTATCAGTTATATTTGTTGAGTGGTGTTGTGGGTTTTACCTTATTGGTCTTTAAGTCGCAAACAATTCCCATTGTCATTCTGTTTAAGAACTCCTTAGTTCGTAAAATGATAGTTGAGATAGGTATTTTCTCAAATAAAATATGTAGGTGATATCTATAAAGTATTTATTAATACGTTTCTGAGAGACACTATCAGGAACGGACAAGCGTCACGTGTAATCTAAAATTGTTTTTGTCACAAAAGTAATAAAAGGTACTTAAACAAACATTGTGAAGTAAATATCCGGAGAGAACAACGTTCACAGAGGTTTTTACTGGGATGAGACTTGGGATATTAGGTATATTATTATCACAACGAACGCTCCCGTATTTCGGGGAGAACGTAAAGCTGTCGGTCCCAGTTCTTGTCTTGGAACAAGACACGTCAGGACATGTCAGAGGCCTTCCAGCGGTATAAATCTCTGACACCAGGACTTGCCACATACACTGATCATACACAAAAAAGAATAATTAAAAGAAACGGTGGTATTGTTACTATTTATTTTTTTGCTAAATTTTGTTCAGTGTTTATAATTCTCACTGTAATCTTAGTTCACACTTCCAATTCGTGTTATCTTTTAACATTTTTGTGATAAACACAGAAGCGACAAAAAAGAAACATAACCCCTCTGATAGGATCAGGTATAGTTTTGTAGTAAGTAATGAATGGCCTCCTTTTGTGACTCGTTCGTTGTGTTCACCGAACTGAGAGAATTGGGTCGGCGGCGGTACCTTACAGTATTGGGTGCGAAAATGTCCTTGTATAAAAATACATATTTTAATTGTAGTTTTCAGAAAATAATGATATTTTTTCAGGTTGAGAAAAGAATAAGAGATACCCAATTAGCGATTGATCACTTTTGTCAATTTTGAAATAGCAATAAGTCCAAAGTAGTTGAGTAATAGAAAATATATTTAAACACTTTCTGACCATGTTGTGAAGAAAATAGATTAAAATGATTAATAAATCCAGAGCCCGTTTAAACTGTTACAGTTCGGTGTAATTGAGGAAAATGCATGTTAACCGTTTTAATTGGACTTATTTATATCAATATTAGTGCATGGTATTCTACAGGGCACGAACATGCAACGAAAATTTTCTTGCTGAAGCTTTCGGGAAAATGAGGCACTTAATTATTGCATAATTTACAAACACTCCTCAATTAGTAACTAAGTTGCATAAGCTCTTGTGAAATGAGTTGACTGGCGCCGTGAAAGCTTTGTGGTGCAGGTTAACTGTTGAACTATTTGACTAGGCTAATGGAGTCAAGAGTAGTTGGTATGATATTTAAACTTAGGGATAACGCTGATTTTAAACCGGAGGGGCGACGTGGATAGAAATTTCTTTAATCCCGGATAGCTTGCTGCATATTTTATAAGCCGTAACATGCATAGAAAATTAGGTGCACCAATTTCTGCAAATCACTCGCTTTACCAGTTTCTTATAATCTTTACCTCTTGCTGAAAATAATGTTAGTTACCGCTATTTATGGTATAAATAACAAGAGTCCCATGATTTACAAATTTAATAGCCTACACTTCTAGTGGACAAATCTTCAAATATCTTTTCACTTCCTAACTAAAGTACAGATATATTAGAAAGACATCACCGACTAATACCAATTCGAAAATCACAATAGGCAACCTTATCACTAAAGCAAATTTCATCCAGGCGACCTTCAGAAAGGCACAACCCATTTCTAATCAAACTTTAGGATTGTGTTACATCAATTTGCTCCATGTTGCTTATAAAACAGAACCATGTACAGATACCGCTGACTGTTGTTCCTATGCCAAAAAACATTACAGATACCTATATTTAACTGGCAATCTGCCATTTAATACAATAAAACCTATTTCAAGGTTTATTTAGGTTTCCGTAAAGTAATGTTTAACAGCCCACCTAGACAAGAGTTATGTTTGTATTTGAAATTCAGGTACCTCTGACTTTTAATTAGGTCATGAACATATTTTAGTGACGAAGGTACATTTTATAATTAAATCTTGCATACATTACAGTACTTTATGTCAGAGGCCGAAACGTTGCGCCACATTCTTGTATTATAAATTTTAAATATGTTTTACCAAAAAAATATTATTTTGTTATCTAACAATAAGATAAACACAATAAAATACAAGAATTAAAATCTAATATTTGTTTTCTTGCAATTTTTAATATCATAATCATATAGAATTTGTCACATATTCGAAAGCCATATTAGTTATACAATGTTAGCATTATGATTGGTTTCGCTGACTTTATTTTTTTATCTGTTTTATTTTATTTATTTATAGACTCACGCCTGTATCCCCGAAGGGGTAGGCCGAGGTGTAATATTACACCCTCATTTCGCCATGAATTTTTAGGTCCCACGTAATAGGGGGCTAACGTATTGCCGTACCGGGCACATTATCTCCGTGCTGCTACTGAGAATTTCCTATCGGAAAAATCCAATAACACTTTGCCCGACCCGGGAATCGAACCCGAGACCTCCCAATCCCACGTGCAAATTTATGCCGCGAGATCAACGAGACAGGATTATTTTACGCATTTTTCAAGTCATTTTCGTCGTTTGGTACAATATCATGCTCACAGAAACAAGTAATTGTTATAACCGTTTGGTCCGCGGTTAGATTGCGATAATGGCTACATTCACCACACCAGCCAGGGGTCACCGTTAGTATTTGCTACAAATATGTTTAATGAAACATTGATGACGTAAACACAACAAAACATACTCCGGATTGCGATTTTCAATATTCACTGTGATGGTTTAATTCATCATCAGCCCTTTATACTGTCCCACTGCTGGGCACGGGCTTCTTATCACTATGAGAAGGGTAAGGCCATAGTCCACCACGTTGGCCAAGTGCGGGTTGGCAGACTTCACATGTCTTTCGAGAACATTATGGAGAACTCTCAGTCATGCAGGTTTCCTCGCGATGTTTTCCTTCACCGATTAGCAAGCGAGAATTAACAATTTAATACGCACTCCGAAAAGTCATTGGTGCGTGCGGTAGATTCGAACCCGAGATGCTTAGGCCTATTGTCCACGTAAACCGCACGGCATGCGCACGCTTTCGTCAATTGACGATTGCAAGACGAATGCTTGCATCTTGCGTATAAAAAATCAAAACTGTGTCCACGTCTCGTCATGCGGTCGTCATGCGATGTGCGCGGCAGCATGCCGCACGGTGGACACAGTTTTGATGTTTTATACGCAAGATGCAAGCATTCGTCTTGCAATCGTCAATTGACGAAAGCGTGCGCATGACGTGCGGTTTACGTGGACAATAGGCCTTAGCTGTCTGTCGGTCGCTCTACTCAGCTATCGCTGCTTGTTGTGTGTGATGGTTATAGTTTGCAATTATTTTGGAATTGGTGCAAATTTTCATAGTGTACAAGTATTAGACTGTTACCATATGATTCTAATATTTGTACGGTTACTACGGATACATTAAGAAACAATAATTAAGTGAGCTTAACTTTATAAATCCCGAGTCGCGGATTTTAAGAGTACAATTAATTTTTAATTTCAGTTTCTATCCAAGGTTTGTAGCAATTTCACTAACTGACGCTTGCCTTCCCTTACACGTTTCCCCACGTGCAATTTGTTTGTAATAATGCGCATTCAAATTTTAAAAGTCAAATCGCATGACTGCAAGCAATAATTAACAATTTATAACTTTGCAAAATCAGTGCGCAGCTTGAGTTGAACCCGGTACCCTCACCGCGGCTATGCTGGCAGCGATAGCCTAGTGGAGATACCAACAGACTGCCATGCTGAGGGTACTGAGTTCAAATTTACGGCGCTCACCAATGTCTTTTCGGAGCTTTGTGTGTATTGAATTGTCAATTATTGCTTGTGCCGTGCCTCGGAGGGCACGCTAAGCCGTCGGTCCCGGTTGTCATGGAAATCTTTGACAGTCGTTGTAGGGCATCAGTACCTTCTAAATAAACTGACACTAGTCTAAATCATGGAATATCCCTATCCCTTTGGGTTGCGGAGGTCAGCCAGGCAGTCGCTCTGTGAAAAAGCTAAAATTAAATTATTATTATTAAAAATTAAAATCTTTAAAAAGTCGGTGTACACGCTGTGGATTTGAACCCGAGATCCTCTGCATAACAATCTGTTAGACACTGACAAGGTAATTGCATCTTACGTAAACTTTTTCTGATGTCGAAAACTATTAAGATCATACTTTGAATAATATATACTTAACAAGGAAAGGTACCTTACGTCAAGTATAACGGGGAATGGCGACAAATATGATCACCGCTGAAAATGGATTTGTTTGTCCGCCTAATGTTTACTGAATAATGGACTATGCGTAAGAGGTTCGTCGAATTTGTGGCTATATCCGTGGTTGAACGGCAGGGATAATGGTATCATTGAACTGTCTGATATTGTATAAATATTGTTTTTTCTAGCAACAGATGCGTATGGTTATTGCGCTAGATATATCAATACATTGATTTATATTGATTGGTTCATTTATGTTGATTTAGTGGTTAGTAACGCTAACTACTAAGCCGTAGGTTGTGAGTTCGATTTTACTGCAGGGAAATATTTTTGTAATAAGTACGATGATTATTACTGTGCTTGTCTGCCAAAATCTTCCATATATTTAGACCAAAACATGGTATTATTATTATTTTTCAAAGACAACACTCGCACTAAAAATGAATCATATCTCGTCTCCATAATCACGGGAGACTTACCTACACTGACTGACTTAACACACGTACCTACAGCTAAGGGACCCAAAACACACCCTGATTGAATCAACAATTTGTGGACACTAAGTGTTGTCTCGTTTATGAATCAAACGTGACACTCAGTGTACTACCAACACGGAGGCTACCGCTTAAAGCCTTTAAGGCCTTTCGCGAACTCTTAATTGCATTCGCTATAAATACCATACATAAATAATCCATGAATTAAGAAAATAGCAACAAAAGTCAATCACGACAGCCAATACTCATCGTAATCGCCTTTCAGCCACAAGAACCAATGCGTATCTGCTATTCAATACAGAAATCCAAAGAGCTGGACCTACCTACCTACCCAGCTATAGGTACCTAACCACAACCCGCCGGATTAACTAGCTGTCACCCCCAGTGACCCGTCGGACGCTATTAATATTTATTTTAGACCGGCCATCGCCCGATAGTTTTTCATCTGAAATAGTCAAATATATTTTCATCATGATAGCGTGGAATAACTGAATTGATATTTTTATGTGTTCAACGAGCCGCTGCGTGTTTTTTGGCATTACACGCATAGTTTTGAAGACAATTTAACAAATTGGCATTTTTATGAGGGTTTAGAATTTGATTTTTATATTGTGAATTAGTGTCTCAATTTATTGTTTGCTTATAAAATGGGTTGGCGATAGTCTACTGGATACTCTGACAAATTGCTACGTAGAGGTTTACGGATTTAAACAACGCAACGGCGCGGTGCAGACCACCGTCTTTTCGCATTTAACTCGTTTCGACCAACAGACTCAGCTAAGGCCACGGCGAGACAAACTGCGTACTCATTATGTACGTTTCATAAGCTTTAAACGGCTAAGATACATCTGGAAAAGCTTTCTGATGATGCTGATTCTGATTTACATTACCCCAACCGACCTTGATAAAATTAGAGCAACCTAAGTCACTAAAAGCAAGCCGCAATAACAATCGTACTTACCCTTACACCTGTATCCCAGTAACAGAATTTACCTTCATACATTTAAAACAATTGTTTAAACCTTCACATTACTTACAAAATCAACGACCTAACCCTTTAACCCACAAAACCTGAGTCCATTTCAAAAACTGTCAATCACCACACAATGTCGATAATCTAAATACATATTGTCCTCTACTGGCAACACTTGATCCACTAAGAGTACAGCGTTAGTTAACCAAAGGGTTGCCATTACCCTATAACGGTTTACCCTATAACAAGTTTACCCTATTACCCGGTGTCCGGTGGTCTCAGTCCGGACGTTCGGCCCGGATGAAAATTCATTTATTTATAAATACATTTATGATGCGGGTGGTTTGCTATTTTGATAGTAAAGTGTTTTAGCATTTTTGTTGGAATGTAGTGTATGACGCGCCTTCCCTTTATATGTCTATGTAACCATGTATGTCAATGCATTACACCGTTGTATCTAGGACAATTAACATCTTTTTTTTCCCAAGTACTCCCAACACACAACATTGCAGGAACAAAGTTTGTTTATTAGTTTTGTGAATGGCTGTTAAAACAATAAATTGTTAGAGTATGTGGCCGTGTCTGGGGATTATTATATGGCATTATTTACCTGATGCATAGTTCAAAAAGTATTGAAGTATGTACATGTGAAATAGAATATTGAATCACACGATATTATACTAAAATTTTCTAACAGTCTACTTTAATGAGTTAAAATTATTTAGTTTTTATAAAAGAAACGTACTGTAACAAGGTATTCGATTGTCAAATTCACGCTTGGTTAGTTAAAAATTAACTAACCAAGCGTGGTTCACTAATTAATCAGAATGCACAGGTATATCATTTTCAACAGCCATGTATTTCATACTACCTCACAGCTGGCCATGGTCCTCTTCGGCTATGAGAGCTAAGGCTCGGACGAGGTTGGAGCTCGAATGAGGTTTTTGCTGCCTAAATGCCTACAAGCACTATACGATAATAATGTAGCTAACATTATTATCGTATTGACATTTTGAGTATGCTTATATTTCTTTACAGTCTTTAAACAAGCAACAATACATCCATGTACTTTATTATCTTCATAAAATAGTGCAACATAATGTTTTACTGAATACGGCTGAATACAGCTGGCGAGCTGCAACTATGTTTCAAAGAATCATATCGCCATACGATACAGAATACGAAACGAAGATACGACTGCACTTTCTACAAACAAATATAAAATGTAATATTTTATGTATGTTTTCAACCTTTGTGGTATCATGTGTATAAGATTTTAGGTAAATGACATGTTGTTTCTTAAATGCATCTTAACTTAATCCCGTGAGGACATGTTTTTTGACATTTGACTGTGACGTCGCACCTCTTGGCCGGCCGCCTCCACCTCCGTCCCTCACCTCAGGCACTCCACTTCGGGCCTTTAAATACGGCCGTGCGGCGATGACCGATCCTCTTTCTTCGGCTGCGTGGCATCAAGCTAAGCACTCCAGCTGCTTTCCTGAGCGACACCGAAAACTTACATACATACATACATACATACATAACGTCACGCCTTTTATCGCCGAAGGGGTAGGCAGAGGTGTATTTCTACACCCACTTTTCGCCAGATATACTTTAGTCCCACGTAATAAGGGGCGAGCCTATTGCCGTACCGGGCACATTTCCAGACTCCGTGCTGCTACTGAGAATTTCGTGACAGAAAAACCCAATAACACTGCCCGACCCAGAAATCGAACCCGGGACCTCCCGATCCCACGCGCACATTTATGCCGCGAGACCAACGAGGCAGTCGTATAGGGTTTGATGTCGAGTTTACCGAAAACGTATTCCCAGGATTCCCGAAGATTACGCCGAATCACGCGACCCTGGTTCTATTTTTGTAACTAGTACTATAATTTGGTTAATAATTTTCCATTAAATACGTTGCTAAAGGATGTTTAGATTTTATACCGAATTAAACAGACTTTTGTTTGTAACCGAAATTACGATTTTCATTTAACCACGTCACTTGACATACAAACAAACAGACAACTAGTGACGGAACTGATTAACGGCAAAGCAACGCAACGCGTCGCGTTTTGATAGCTGACGAAAATATCAAACAGATTTTTACGCTTGCTGTACGTCGTCGTGTTTAATAGTACTGTCAGTTTCATATTTTCAGGCTGGCTGTTGCAGCGGAGAAGAGTCGATCTGGGCTTAGAAAAGCAGCAAAAATGTAGCTCCAATGGAAAACATTTTATTACCATTCTATTACTGGATTTCGTTGGTACTTATTTGAAAGGTAGAAATATTAATGGCCTTTTTCTTTCAGTTTTCATTAGTCATGTTCACGGGACTGTCGAATCTGATTGTGACTGGATGAGTCACATTATTTGTCGGTTTGTTAGTTATCGTGCTAGTCTTGTGCCCTTTCACCGTTTTCGTAACGTCTTATGAGATCAACCTAGATACTAACCACTGAGTTCTATATCTCATCATGGATTTGGAGATTAGAGACGCATATTTTTTTTTTCAAAATATGTCTTAAATGTATCTCTAATATCCATGAATAAATCATATATTGAGACCGGCCGTAAGTTGCATATGGGGCAAAAAGAAATATCACACAATAGGCAGCCTCAGTTATTTATTTATTTATTTCGTACATGGAAAACTAGATGTAGGTAACATCTAAAGATATTGTGTTTGATAATTTGTCACTTAATTTTAACTTTTTTCTTGTGCGTTAGTAAAATGGCCATTCATAATATTTGATCCTTAAATCATAGCCTTAACTTATAATTCTAATAATTTACTAAAGCATGAAAATGGTCATCAAAATAGCTATTTTATAGTCCTTCGACATGTCCCGATAATATAAGCCATGGTTTATGCAAAAACACATCCACATTGATATCAAATAAACTCCGTCAAACTATGTAGTGCACAATAGACGGAGATCCGATAAGAGTAGCCATAAATTAAGCCAGTTGGCAGAACAATTACGTACGAGGCAAAGTGCCAAGGCCTTTGTTTGTTTCGTTACACCTTTCAGAGTCAAGTAATTGATCACTTTATCAGTTACGGAGTGAGAAAATTATTGGCTTAATAATAGTTATTGTAAAGGTGAAATACTTCCTATTTGCCCCAAGAGTTCCGAGACGTCTTGGTTGACAACAGTCGTTATTTTGGCTTCAATAATATTAATATGATTACGTTATAAATCACAAAATGTACTATAACTATTACAGCTTTTGACAGCTTACTATTGGGGTTAGACCTCTCCTAAGTTGAGTCACATAAAAATTGTGAATTATTCTATCATATCTAATTAGACTAGTAAGCGGACCCTGGGCTACAAGGCGTGTAAGTCTTAGATGCAACCGGGATAACGCTAGGAAGACTATGATTAAATTGTGAATCAATGGGAGAATTTGGTTTCCTATTCCTTGGTGGCCAGGTAGGAACGTTCAGGGTCTGATGTAGATGTTCCTATCTCTTCGTGATGATACTATTAGTTTCGTGTATTATCCTTATTTGCCTCTTACGACATCCAAGAATAAGTGACACTTCGTGTTCCTACACCCAATTTCACAAAGATATCAAATTGTTTGAAAGTATTTAAATAATATAGCATAATATCGATTTAATACTTATTTTTAACTATGTTTTCTGATTTTAGTGCGCAGCATTGAATAAGTGTGTTATTTTATTATGATAGCTGACAAAATAATTAGTTATACTGAAAGCCGTAACAATTATTCGCGCCTCACATGATTGAACTATTTGTGGCAATTTTACAAATCTAGTTTATGCATATGCTGACCATTCGAATGCCTCACTATTCGTGAAAGCAAATTAATTTATCACAACAAAAACTAACAAGCGGCGATAGCCCAGTGGTGTACGTAACGGACTGGGGGTACGGTACCTGGGGATCGAACCCGAGACGATGGTCTCGGGTTCGATCCCAAGGTACCGCGGGCACATATCTCTGACTTTTCGAAGTTATGTGTGTATTAATAAATGTTAATTATCGCTTGCTTAATAATGTGTCCGGTAGATGGCAATAGGCCCCCCTATTACATTGGGACCGAAACATAACTGGCGAAGTGTAGGTGTGTAATGCACCTCTGCCTACCCCTTCAGGGATAGGCAGAGGTGTGAAGTTATATTATTATGTTTTGTTAACAAAAACTAATAAAGGACACTAAAATAAATAAATAAATAAACGTCAAAACCTACGAAAATACTTTTTTATCCATTCCTAAAATCATATCGCCGGCACAATCGGGCAAACTGCCACAGCGATGGAAGTTGCAACATTTCTCTAGCACCAGTCAGAAACAAAAATGTTAATTGTGTTTGTCTACAGTTCTACAGAATTTCACCGTCTGTTTAGCTTTTCGTAACAGCTGCAATTTTATTTATAACTAGCTGACTCAGCGAACTCCGTATCGCCTTTTTAAGAGTGTTTATTTAATTCCCTTTTTTCCAAGCCCCTTTTCCAAAGTTACCATTGACTTAGCGCTTAATCTCTTATCATTTCAGAGCCTATAAATGATGAACAAACATAGATTTTTATATAATATTGAATTCCCCATTCCTTAAAATATCGGAGACGATACCCACATCGACTTAAAAAAAAACCCGTCCACCATCTTTGATTTCCTATCCGCCATCTTTGATCACGAAATAGAAGTTGTATTTGGATTCACCATCCCTTAAATCATTAGAGACGACACCAATATGGATTTTTTAAATTTTGCCTATCCGCCATCTTTGATTTCCCATCCGCCATCTTGAATCACAAAATCGATGTTGTATTTGGATTCCCCATCCCTTTAAACATCGGAAACGATACCCATATTGCTTTTAAAAAAAATCCCATCCACCATCTCTCATCATGAAATAGATGGTGTTTTTTAATTCCCTATTTCTTAAAATATCGGAGACGATACTCATATCGACTTTAAAAAAAATCCCGTCCGCCATCTTTGATCACGAAATAGATGTTGTATTTGGATTCTCCATCTCTTAAATCATCAGAGACGATACCCATATTGATTTTAAAATTTTTCCCCATCCGCCATCTTAGATTTCCCATCCACCATCTTGAATCACAAAACAGATGTTGTATTTGGATTCCTCATCCCTTAAAATATCGAAGGCGATACCCATATTGATTTTTAAAATTTTCTCATCCGCCATCTTTGATTTCCCGTCCGCCATCTTGGATTAATAAATAAATATCATATTATTAATCAGCGTCCCGAAAATCTTGAAAACGATTCCCATATAGATTGTATCCTATTCGTTTAGCCTTTTTCTGCCTTTGACCCAACCCTCCCCCTTCTCGTTTGACCATTTTATTATTTTTGTCTTGCCCCTAAAAGTTGTGGCGTAATTTTATATAGCCTATAGCCTTCCGGAATAACTGGGATATCGTATACAAAAATAAATTTTCAGATCCGACCGGTAGTTCCTGAGATTAGCGCGTTCAAACAATCAAACAAACTCTTCCGCTTTATTATATTAGTACAGATAAGCCTTTATTGCTGCAACTAAACAATAAAAATTATAATTAGACTAACTTATAAACTAACACGTCTGTTTCCCGGTTTAGTGATCAGCGTGTCTTGTGACACATAGGCCTCTTCCAGCTGCATCCACTCTTTTCTGTCTCTAGCTTTTCTTGACCAGGTAGCGTCTCCGATTTTCTTTATGTCATCCATCCATCTTTTTACCTGCCTGCCTCTTTTTTTTTACCATCGCCAGGTTGCTACTCCGTTATGATCTTAGTCCATTTTGTTCTGCTGTCTCTTGTCATATGTCCTGTCCATTTCCATTTCAGCTGTCTTACTTTCTTTATAATATCTTCCACGTTGGTTGTGGATCTTATTTTTTCTGATCTTATGCGGTATTTTTTTGTAACGCCTATCATGCTCCTTTCCATACCTCTCTGGCACGTTCTCAGTTTTTGGAGATGTATTTGGTTCAGTGCCCAAGTTTGGCATCCATATGTCAGGCATGGCAAGACACACGAGTTGAATACTTTTTTCTTCGCTACCATGGGAAACTGTTCGCTTTTGAAAATCTCTTTAAGTGACCAATATCTATTCCATGCATTAGCTACTCTTCTTTCGAATTCTATTTTCGTTTGATATCTGAATGCAATCAGTTGATCTAGGTATGTATAGGTGCTCACGTATTCAATATTTGCATCATCTAGTGTTATAACTATTTCTTCCTTGTTCGTCATTACCTTTGTTTTAGATTTATTTATGGTCAGACCCATTATTCTGCTTGCCTCTGCCAACTGATTCAGCATATGTTGGAGCGTAGTTGCGTTGTCCGCGAATAAGACTAGGTCATCCGCGAATCTCAAGTGGTTGAGTTTTTTGCCGTCTATATTTATGCCAATTTTTTTCCCACTCTAGATCCCTGAATATAATTTCCAAGATTGCAGAGAAAAGTTTTGGGGATAGTGGGTCTCCTTGTCTTTCACCTTTAGCTGTTGGGAATTGTTCACCCGTTGTTTCTAATTTTATTTGAGCAGTATTTTTTTCATATATATTTTTTATAAATATATAAAATAATATATAAAAATAATAAAAAGATTCATAATTCATGTTATGCAATATATAAACTGGTTCCAACATTAAACATTGATGGCCTTCTCGCAGCTTACCACGGATTAGTTTCTTCAAAACTAAAATATGGCGTTATCTTTTGGGGAAATTCAACAAATAAGGAACAAGTATTTAAAGCTTAAAAACGCTGTTTAAGGACCATGTTTAAATTAAAAATCAGTGATAGTTGTAAGCCATATTTTATAAGACATAAGATCTTAACACTGCCGTCCCAATATATATTAGCAAGTGCAACATTCGTTAAAAGCAATAGACATTTATTTCCCCAAAGGTCTGCTGTAGTAATCCGTAACAGACGTGATAATCATAAACTATGCTTACACGCATCAAGAACCACATTGATGCATAAAAGTATCTTTTGCATGGCCCCCAAAATTTATAATAAGATTCCTAAAGAGTGGAGAGAACAAAGTAACAACCAATTTAAAAAAACACTTAAAAAATTCTTAGTAAACAAAGCATATTATGATATCGAGGAATTTCTGAATGACAAAGTTGACGGCTGATATACTGATAATGCTTGAATTCTAAATAACTTAATTTGACAATTTCAATGATGTACTATCACCTAGCTATTATTGAATTCTTGTAACCTAATATTTTATTCATAATAATGAGCAGGTTATGATAACACATAAAAACAAATGTAATTTTGAATATATTAAGTGTTTTGATCTTGTTTTGTATAAATATAATTCATAAATTTAGTGCCACTGGATGCTATAATGTATTTTCATCTTTATACTATTTGTACGCTGCAATGGCTAAACATGACTGACTGTATACTTTTATTTAACATCTTGCATACTTATGTGTGTATACTCATGTTTATACAAATAAAATATCTTTATCTTTATCTTATCTTATAAAGCGTATGTATTTTTAGGGGCACCTTGTTCGACTAAAGCCTTCCAAAGCGAGTCGTGATATATTGAGTCGAATGCTTTACTGTAATCCACAAATGCTATACATAACGCCTTACCGTACTCTGAACATTTTTCTATTAACTGTTTTAGGACATGCATATGATCGATAGTAGAAAATTCTGCTCTAAATCCTGCTTGCTCCATTGGCTGCTGCTGATCTAATAATCCTGTCAGTCTGTTTAAAATCATTTTAGAAAATGGGTTACCTCTTGTTCCGATAAAGTGGAAACTATGGAAAAGTTGATATTCTGTCATATCTGGTTAGACAAGTTCGGGCTCCATCGCGTGGAAGTCTTGGATGCAATCGGGATAACGCTAGGGCAATAATGATGACCTCTTGTTCCGATACGCGGCCCCCACGCCAGCGGAGCCGTGCACAAAAGCTAGTTGTTTTATAAACATTTGAGAAAATGTTCAGTGCAAGTCATTCATAGGACTTCATAAGTCAGGTTAAATATTGGTTACAAAATAGGCATTTTACACACGGTCACCACATTAAACGAGACATTATGGCCTCTGTACTGTTCTTATGACGTAGGAAATAAGCAATATACCTAATCGTATAGGAACTGTATAGCTTGACTTGTCGCTCTGTGTACCTGCAGTGTTCTTAAGCTATGATGCTGCGAGTAAAATGATAGCACATCGTGTATGCAAAATCTGTTTGGTAGATCTTGTATGAAAGATCAAGAAATATTATCAATCCCATAACATTTCACCTTTGTTTAAGATGATATTTTTAATGTAAGGTTATTTGCTTGACTTTTTGTTGGCAGGGAGTGCAGGTTTAGTGTATCGAGGTATTAACACTAGTGTTTCACTGTGTGGCCTATATATTAATAAAATAAACAATAAATGTGCGACACATGTACACAAAATCAATTTAAAAATTGATATTTGGTCAACGCTTCAGTTGGTGCCGGCCAATATTCGAATCAAATGAAATGTTTTGTTATATTACAAAAACATTGAATTTATTGCACAATTTTAGTAAGTGCAAGTGCTGTCAATTCAATATTCATGTTTGCTCGTTTGCCACCTATTATATGAAAAGGACAAGAAATTTTATCTTTATATAATTATATGTATAAAAGTTTTGCGTTACTGACTGACAGACAACGCACAAAACCATGGGGTTTACGGCAAGGAATTTCTCAAAATTGTGACGTAATTGGCAAGATACGGTTAAATTAAAATAAATGTGCGAGCGTAGCTACGGACATCCCTATAATCCCTATAATCTATCTATACATATTATAAAACAAAGTCCCCCGCCGCGGTGTCTGTCTGTCTGTTCGCTTAAAACTCGAAAAGTACTGGACAAATTTTTATACGGTTTTCAACAACATCGAGACTGATCCCTGAGGAAGGTTTTAATGTAAAATAAGTTTAGGTTTTGTGCAAACTGACGATATTACGACGATATTAGTTCGACGCGTCGGAAAAAAATGAGCCGATCGGGAGCTTGCCTCGAAAACGCTGCCAAAACCTTTTGAGTTATAACAAAACAATGTATGATGGGATTGTACCTCTTTAATAGATCTACAAAAAAGTCCGCGATGGTAGATATAATTATATCTATCTTTCAAGGATTACCCACAATAACCATATTTTGCTTTTACATCTATCTATACTAATATAATAAAGCGGAAGAGTTTGTTGGTTCGTTTGTTTATTTGAACACGCTAATCTCAGGAACTACCAGTCGGATCTGAAAAATTCTTTTTGTATACGATAGCCCAGTTATTCCGGAAGGCTATAATATAATATAACGCTTCGACCCTTTGGGCCAGGCGGCTAAAAAGGCTAAACGATAATGTCGGCTAATCTCAGGAACTAGCAGTCGGCTTTTAAAAATTGTTATTGTCTATGATAACTTAATTATTCCGAAAGGCTATTGGCTATATACAATTACGCCACAACTTTTAGGGGCCAGACAAAAATAATAAAATGGTCAAACGAGAAGGGGTCAAAGGCAAAAAAAGGCTAAACGAATAGGATACAATCTATATGGGTATCGTTTTCGAGATTTTCGGGACGCTGATTAATAATATGAAATTTATTTAGTGATCCAAGATGGCGGACGGGAAATCAAAGATGGCGGATGAGAAAATTTTAAAAATCAATATGGGTATCGCCTTCGATATTTTAAGGGGTGGGGAATCGAAACACACCATCTGTTTCGTGATCAAAGATGGCGGATGGGAAATCAAAGATGGTGGATGGGAACATTTAAAAAAATCAATATTGGTATCGTCTGCGATGTTAAAAGGGATGGGGAATCCAAATATAACATCTGTTTTGTGATTCAAGATGGTGGATGGGAAATCAAAGATGTCGGATGGGAAAATTTTAAAAAATCAATATGGGTATCGTCTCTGATGATTTAAGGGACGGAGTTTCCAAATAATCGTCTCTGATGATTTAAGCGATGGAGAATCCAAATACAACATTGATGGTGGATAGGAAATCAAAGATGGCGGACGGGATTTCTTTTAAAGTCGATATGGGTATCGTCTCCGATATTTTAAGAAATGGGGAATTCAAAAACACCAACTATTTCGTGATTCAAGATGGCGGATGGGAAATCAAAGATGGCAGATGGGAAAAATTTAAAAAATCATATTTGGGTATCGTCTCTGATGATTTAAGGGATGGTGAATCCAAATACAACATCTATTTCGTGATCAAAGATGGCGTATAGGAAATCAAATATGGCGGACGGGATTTCTTTTTAAAGTCGATATGGGTATCGTCTCCGATATTTTAAGGAATGGGGAATTCAAAAACACCATATATTTCGTGATTCAAGATGGCGGATGGGAAATCAAAGATGGCGGATGGGAAAAATTTTAAAAATCAATATGGGTGTCGTCTCTGATGATTTAAGGGATGGCGAATCCAAATACAACATCTATTTTGTGATCAAAGATGGCGGACGGGATTTCTTTTTGAAGTCAATATGGGTATCGTCTCCGATATTTTAAAGAATGGGGAATTCAAAAACACCATCTATTTCGTGATCAAAGATGGCGGATGGGATTTTTTTTTAAATCAATATGGGTATCGTCTCCAATATTTAAAGGGATGGGGAATCCAAATCCAATATCTATTTCGTGATCAAAGATGGCGGATGGGAAATCAAAGATTGCGGATGGGAAAGTTTAAAAAAAACAATATGGTTATCGTCTCCGATGTTTTAAGGGATGGCGAATCCAAATACACCATGGTGGATGAAAAAATATTTAAAGTCAATATGGGTATCCCATATAATAAAGCCGAAGAAGAAGAGCTTGTTTGTTTGTTTGAACGTGCTAATCTCAGGAACTACCGGTCAGATCTGGAAAATTCTTTTTGTATACGATAGCCCAGTTACTCCGAAAGACTTATAGGCTATATAACATAACGCTTCGACCCTTTGGGGCCGGGCAAAAGGCTAAAAAGGCTAAACGATAATGTCAGCTAATCTCAGGAACTAGCAGTCGGCTTTTAAAAATTGTTATTGTCTATGATAACTTAATTATTCCGAAAGGCTATTGGTTATATACAATTACGCCACAACTTTTAGGGGCCAGACAAAAATAATAAAATGGTCAAACGAGAAGGGGTCAAAGGCAAAAAAAGGCTAAACGAATAGGATATAATCTATATGGGTATCGTTTTCGAGATTTTCGGGACGCTGATTAATAATATGAAATTGATTTAGTGATCCAAGATGGCGGACGGGAAATCAAAGATGGCGGATGGTAAAATTTTAGAAATCAATATGGGTATCGCCGTCGATATTTTAAGGGGTGGGGAATCAAAATACAACATCTATTTCGTGATCAAAGATGGCGGATGGGGAATCAAAGATGGCGGATGGGGAATCAAAGATGGCGGATGGGAAAATTAAAAAAATCAATATTGGTATCGTCTGCGATGTTAAAAGGTATGGGGAATCCAAATACAACATCTGTTTCGTGATTCAAGATGGCGGATGGGAAATCAAAGATGGCGGATGGGAAAAATTTTAAAAGTCAATATGGGTATCGTCTCTGATGATTTAAGGGATGGTGAATCCAAATACGACATCTATTTCGTGATCAAAGATGGCGGATAGGAAATCAAAGATGGCGGACGGGTTTTTTTTTAAATCAATATGGGTATCGTCTCCGATTTTTAAAGGGATGGGGAATCCAAATACAACATCTATTTCGTGATTGAAGATGGCGGAGAGGAAATCAAAGAAGGCGGTTGGAAAAATTTATTAAATCTATGTGGTTATCGTCTCTGATGATTTAAGGGATGATGAATCTAAATACAACATCTATTTCGTGATCAAAGATGGCGGATAGGAAATCAAAGATGGTGGACGGGAAAATAAAAAAAAAACAATATTGGTATCGTCTGCGATGTTAAAAGAGCGTGTGGCCAACTCTGGTGTCGGAGTTTTCAGACCGCCCGAAGGCCTCCGACATGGCCTAACGATCCTTATCCTTGGACAAGACCCGGGACCGACAGCTTTACGTGCCCTCCGAAGCACGGTAGCGCTCAGATGTAAATGCCACACACGGTCACCCATCCAAGTGGTAACCTGTGCAAGCGTTGCTTAACTTTGCCGATCCGTTACGAATGGCAAGCCAAGGCTACGAGCGCTGTTGAAATTAAACTACAGTTTACGGATTTTATCGCGATGTATTGGTTTCACTAAGTTATTACATTTGAAATTAATGATCTAGAAACTATATTTTTAATTTATTACTAGCCAACGTTTCGAATTCTTTACAGAATTCATGTTCACGGCAGACTGAGGTGATATTTGTCTTTTTCTTGAATGTATAAGTTATCTCAAAGTACCCGAACATTTTTCATCTACTGGTGTTACTATTTACGCAGAATGAGCTCACAGTGTCCTTAGGTCTTCTGGTGACTTTGTCCTTCTTGGGTTTCATTAGCCTTATGACAGGGTCCCACGCTGGAGGAACATTCCAACCATCTTTCCTATTGAAATTACGGTGTTTTTTAATTTCAATAGCCTCTCGTATCATCCTTGGAAGAAAACAACAACTATCTTCTGCTGGTTTAAACAATTCTAAGTGCTTTCGAACAAACATGCATGCTTCATATATGTATAATGAAGGGAACGGCAGCAAACCAAGTTCTTTAAATATTGGTTGACATGATTCGTCAGATGGAATCTCGTATACAGCTCTTAGACATTTATTTTGGGCAACAAATGCTCTATTGGGGTCAGTACTATTTCCCCACATAATTAGTCCATATCGTAGTGAGGACTCTACATATGCGCGATACGTCATCACAGCAGTTTTTATATTCGGAACTTTTTTTATTTGTCTCAAAGCATAGACAAATTTATTTATTTTATTGCATACAGTATCGACCTGTGCTTTCCAGTCTAAAATGTTCGTCAATTACTACTCCTAGAAATTTAGTTTATGTCACTTGTGTAATTTTCGGTATGTCCATGTTAAAATTAAATGTATTATTATAACATTGATTAAATTGTATATATACTGATTTATTAAGATTAATTGATAAATTATTATTATTTAGCCAGCTAATAAGATTTTCTATTGTATTATTTATGTCCACTTCATAAACCAATGTTCAACGAAAACAACCATTACCAATTATTTTAGTACTACTGATTTGATCCTAAACCACAAATAGCAGATAAAATCTAAGACCGCAGGCTTTTGTCTGCCAATCTGAGCGCTTACTGGCATCAAAGCTTAATTTAGGGTCGGTCGTTATTCGTCCAAAAACAGCAATGTTTTGCTAATGTCCTTCTCACGTACTGGGAGCCGGATTATGCCGTGACGGCATCGGAACGGTCCGGATAATACCTGGATCATTGTGCGTTTCACAAGTGAATGATTCGGGTTACCATTTAGTTTTTGCCGGTTGTCAAGTTTCTGGTTTTTCTGTTTTGGAGGGTTGTAAAGGTTTTTGTCGAATTAAGTTACGTGACAGCAGTCTATTGTTTGGATATTTGAAAGAGGTTATCTACAATTTCCATGAACAACTGCACATAAACTTTTTATGACTAGCTTTTATGATAAAATTGAACTCTATCAGAGAGAAGACAGGCATCGAGATTGTAGAACACGATGAAAAGAAAGCAGGTACTGTACTGTACTGCTATGTGGCGAGCTGAATGTGTGTGACGACACTGTGGTCTCGACTGTTTCATGGAGTCGGTCAGGGCTTCGTTTCCAATTGCCTTTATTGGCTGGTCGAAGAAGATTTCTTCGAGCGGGTATTGCATGGTTTGGACTAGTATCAGTTTATACAGAGGTGTTGACTCCCTATAACGACAGTCACAGATTTTCAAGACAGCCAAGACAAACGGCTTAACGTGCCCTCCTTGACACGGGGCTAGCAACTATTAACATTCAATACGCACATAACTCCAAAAAGTCAGTGGTACGCGCCGTGGATTCGACCCCGATACCCTTCGTGTAGCAGTTGGTAACTCCACTAGGCTATCGCTGCCTAATATTATCTAATATTAATATTATGAAGTATACTATAATGCTCCATGCATAACTACACTTGCCTTTACATAGCCTCGCCCTTTTTATAACAATGTGATCTTTTATACCATAGTGAATAATGGAATCCTGTCACCCTATCCAATTACAACCTTACTGTCGTAAATAAAACGAAACATACTCGTATTTACATTCATACAATCGTTCACAAAAAGAGACTTACCAGTCAGTTGAGTCTCTGGCATTTCATTAATCGGTACATAATTATCCGTCTCGCTCCCTCTTCAATGCTTATCACAAGAAGTGCCTTAGTACCCGTCGCTAAGACTGACTTGGGTCCAACTCTATGGTTGCAAAAAAAAAACAGTTAAAAGCCTTTGTCTCAAAGCTACCGAATTAAATTAGCATTTTTCTTCTCCATTCAAAACTGAACTCTACGTCGGAAAGATAGGGTTCACTTTTCAAAGGAGGAATAATTCGACCTCAAAAATCACAATGAAGAAAAATACTTGCTTAACAATACTCCACGCTCAACCAGAATATCTGATTCCTACATTAAAAGCACTGAGTTTATTTTATAAAGGGAGATGAAACGGTTCAAATAACGTCTGGCACTGCTTTATACACATAAGATGTTATGTGTGGACAAGTTCTAGAAAAAATTGGGCTAAGTACTTATTAGAGTAAGGTAAGAGGTAAGGCTTTACGTAACCAGTTGAGTATTGAATGTCAACTTTTGTAAGGTATTTGAAGTTACCTAAGATATTTTGATGCCCTTTGAATGTGGCAAGTTTATAGGGTTAGGGTTGATTTGTATTATATTTGGAGAATGTTATTATTTGCTTAGCAGATTACCGTTTCGGAAAATGATGGCAATGTGATCGCTTCAAGATTTGATAAATGTTCTTGATTCAGAGTAAAATAATTGTTATTGAATTATAAAAAAATTGTCAAATGAACCTCATTTTGACGTTTTAATATTGTTATAAAACAATTACTTATCTTTAATGTCTTTATATAAGTAACCCTGTCTTTTGTCACAACACTCAGGAATTGTAAGTGGCTTTCAGAACTTCAAACTAAACATAAATACCATAGTATCATCTAGCCTTTGAAACGATAATGCGGCCTTTGATTTCGGTAATAGTAATAGCTTGTACAGTAGACGTTTTTTTTATTTTATTTTTGCATCTTTGAACCAGCGGGATTACAGATCATGAGGTCTTGGTTTCAATGCTCATTTTGAACAAAAAATTATGCTAACTTTTTGAAGCACGAATCATCCAATAAAATTGTTAATCAATTATTGTTACTGGTATGCCGTTTGAGACTATGCAAACAAAGGTGTAGAGATTGGAATTGTAGACTGCCGTGTGGTTGACGGCATAGAATACAATTGTCACCACCCCTTATCTTCCCGTGGGTGTCGTAAGAGGCGACTAAGGGATAACACGATGCAAATACCATCTTTGCGTAGAGACGGAAAACTCGACATCAAACCCTATACGACTGCCTCGTTGGTCTCGCGGCATAAATGTGCGCATGGGATGGGTAGGTCCCGGGTTCGATTCCTGGGTCGGGCAGTGTTATTGGGTTTTTCTGTCACGAAATTCCCAGTAGCAGCACGGAGTCTGGAAATGTGCCCGGTACGGCAATAGGCTCGCCCCTTATTACGTGGGACTAAAGTATATCTGGCGAAAAGTGGGTGTAGAAATACACCTCTGCCTACCCCTTCGGGGATAAAAGGCGTGACGATATGTATGTATGTATGTATGTATATTAATTTTTCACATCAACAAAACTGTATATGTATATATATATATATTATGTATATTTATATATATAGGTGATTATATATATGATTTAAATATATATTTATCTTGAATGTATATATGTAGCCACATTGTATAAAATATGTATTTATTGTATATTATCATATTTATGTTACTAGTCATATACAAATATTAAGCTCCTTAAACTAATTTGTACACCTACCACAATTATCTCTGTATCACCCTATGGTTGACTGGGAGAAAATGCCTTGATGGCATTAAGTCCGCCATTGTACTTACATGGTGTATTGTACATACAGTTTAAATAAATAAAAAATAAAGGTATTATTGTTTTGTTTATTTAGAAACTTTTTATTTTTAGATACCCTTTGTATATATCTATATACTGTCTAAAACTCGAAGTAAATATTAGGTACTAAAGGTTGTTGTAGTCATTCATTATTGCTCCGTATAAGAATCGAACCCAAAACATTCAGGCGATGTAAAGACAAACACCAAAAGTCTAAAAATTCGCAAACATATTTTTCCATAAATGTTAAATTAGTTTTACTAAGTTTTAAAGGTAGGTAGTTCAATTCTATCAAAGTAACTGAATTTCAAAGAAAATACAAAGATCTACAGGTTATTGCTGCATATTTGCAATTGACAGTTGCAATTGCAGCCGCGGGCATAAGAAGAATGAAGAAAAGAAAAGAGTGTAGTAAGAGCACGCAAACTACGGCGCTGACGGATAGGTAACCATTTTAATTCGGAACGAAAAGTAGATACAAGATTGTATATGAATCGAATGCAGTTATTTAGAAGCCGGTCATACTTGTTGAGATATTCTGCATTCAGGTCATACTAACACACATCACCATAGTCGCTTAAGGGAAATATTAAGGTCTGCACAAGTATGGTCTTAGTTTTGGGCGGCAGGAAATTCTTGAGACGATATAAAGCCCGAAGGGTACCGGTGACTCTCTGACTTTCGACGGTAACCTGTGGCTTCCAGTTGAGAGTGGCATCTATATACAGTCCCAGGTCTTTGACGACTGGGCTGAATGGAATAATTAACCCATTGAATGTGACTGGCGGTAGGGATGTTAGGTTTAATCTGTTTGTCATACGCTGACTGCCTACTATTATAGCCTGACATTTAGCTGGGTTAACGTCAAGGCCGAAATCATTGCACCAAGCCAGGATGGTGTTCAGGTCTCTGTTCACATCAGCTATCGCTAATGTCACGTCCTCCACGCTCGCCTGGGAATATAACTGCAAGTCGTCGGCGTAAAGATGATACGAACATCGAAGTTTAGGGGTCAAGAAGTTGATAAAAATAGAAAATAGTAAAGGAGATTAGAGACTTTTAGATCATACTTTTCCCGTATCACATTGTTATGCACTTTATCTATCAAACTTACTCCGCATACTCATACTCCTTTAAGCTCTCATCTCCACAGCATTGATTCTACTTTCATGCTTCTTCTGCCATACCTATGATTCGCTACCACACATCAGTGTTGTTTAGCTTTTACGATGATAAGTTACAATAGTTATTGCACCAGGTCAGCATTATCATCTTGTCCTGTTTTTGCAATTATAGTGTTATTATAATAATAAAATTATCATTATAAATATTTGCATAGGGTTCCCACCAAGAACTTAGGGTCCCAAGCTAACCTAACCTGCAAGTGGTGCACCTGCCGATCAACGGACGAAAAAAAAAAAAATGAAAAAGCATTTATTCTGACACACATCGTTTACAATAATACAAAACTTCTGCCAAACTGCAAAACAGTTTGTTGGCAGATGTAGCTCCCTATATCAGATCAGGTGTAGTCTTATAGCCTAATATAATATACATTTGAATCTTTTTCATTTGTTAATGAAAAACAATAATAGGTTCTTAATCTAAAAGATTTGGAGTAAGTGCATAATATATCTGAGGTAGGTATATAAACTTAAACTAGTATGGTTAGCAATATTGCAATAAAATGTAGTAGTAAATAGCAGTAATAAACTAGTATGGTAATTAACTAGTTGGTAAAACAACTAGTTGTTCCTTATAAATTTGTAACAAGTATTTAGTGAATTGATGTTTAAATGAGGATCGTGTAGCACAGTGCTCTATATCAAGTGGTATATTGTTATATATTGTGGGAATCAGGAATTTTCTGCATCTTTTGCCAAAGTAGTTAATAAAGGCAGGGACTTCATACCGTTTTATAATTCGATTCCTTTGAGGTCTAGTATGTACTAAGTTAATTTTAAATTCATTTTTACCAAATTGTTCTAGCGCTGTCAACAGCACCACTTTTTCATGAATTGGCAGCATTTTACATTCTAAAAAAAGTTCTTCATAATTACTATTTTTACATCGATTTTTTGTATTTTTGTCGACTAATAATTTCATGAATCTAATTTGTATAGCTTTTATTTTATCTAAATAGGTTTTAAACGTATTACCATAGCATGCCAGCCCATAAGAAAGCAGCGAGTCTGCTAGCGCATAGTACACGGAATACAAAGTGCTCCTGTCCACTATAAAACTAAGGTGGTGGAAGTTTACAAGGACCGACCTTAGCTTGTCACACAAATATGCTATATGCCTTTTCCATGAGAAGTTATTATCAATTACGTGGCCTAAGTACCTATATTCGTCCACCACCTCAATACTTGCGCACGCACACGACGCCATGCTGTCTTTGTGCAGACATTCGTATGTGTGTCCTACTATTCTCGGAGCTCTCGTAATGTTTTTACAATATGGGGATCGTATATGCATACATTTCGTTTTATTTATATTAACAATAATCCCATTATCATGTGCCCACCTGATTATATTAGTAAAATCCTCTTGAATATGTGTTTCAATTATACTTAAGTCTTTATTTGCATATACCAAACATGTGTCATCGGCGTACATATATACGCTACAGTTGCGTACCACATTACACATACTGTTTACATGCATTATATACCCGACGGGACCGAACACGGAACCGGTTGGAACACCGCAAGTTACGAGTCGGGACTCACCTACCACGCCATCAATCGCCGTTCGTATTGTCCGGTTCGTGAGGTAAGCACGAATCCACTGATTCAGTGGTCCGGCGATCCCACACTCCTCTATGGCCTGAAGCAGCTGGTGGTGTTCCAGAGTATCAAATGCTTTTTTAAAATCAATATAGACCACCACCACCTGCTTCTTTTGATCTAAACAGTTATTGACATGGTCACTAAGCTGCGCCAAGGCCGTCGCCGTGCTCCGGCCCCGTCGGAAACCATGTTGAGCACTTGATATAACATCATGTTTTCCCAAAAAAACATTAATTTGAGCAACAATAATTTTTTCTACAATTTTATTTATAACAGACAGTATGGCTATAGGTCTATAGTTAGAATAATCAGTGTGGGTACCTTTTTTAAAAATTGGTCTTATAATTGCAGCCTTCAATTTATCAGGATACACACCTTTTTTTACACATAAGTTAATAAACAAAGCAATTATGGGGCTCACTTGACATTTTAACAATTTAATCTCTTTAACCCTTATTTTATCTAACCCTTCCGATTTATCACAAGCTAAAATATTTATTATTTTCACCACATCTTCAGAAGAAACATTTTGAAACCTCATAGTTACCTTATTCTGATTTACATACGCAGATCTCTGCAGAAACTTATGGTCACAATTGTGTTTTACATTTAGAATTTCGCTTGTAAAAGTATCAGAAAAATTGTTACATATCTCAAAAGTGCTAGCCGTTCTACCCAGATATTTTAAAACAATGGCATCTAGACTATTTTTCTGTCTCCCTAACCAAGAATTAATTTTTACCCAAATTTTTCTCACATTATTCTTACATTGTTTAATCTCATCTTGACGGTACTTATTTTTCGCTTTATTTATACATTTATTAACTTTATTTCTATACCTATTGTACTGCAAGCGCAGGTTCATGTCAGGCTCTGGCAAACAAAATATACCGATAAGCGGCAATAGGCTCGCCACCTATTACGTGGGATCAAAACACTGGCGAAAAGTGGGCGTTTATTATGCCTCTGCCTACCCCTTCGGGGAAACAGGCGTGAGCCTATGTATGTATGTATAAATATTTGCTTGTTTATGTATATTTTTACACTGAAAGATATATGATATATATATATTCATAGTCATATCAACTTTATTTAGCTGAATTTCGAGTTCTTCATTTCTTAAGTTCCATCCAGTTTCTAAAGTTTCTAGTAGAACATATTATAAAACTGACTGACAACTCGTTACTGTTTTTGGTGAATTATGAATTCAATCCTGCATGATAGAAATAGTCGTGTGACTGACTTTGTTTCATCGCTATTTTGTGCTCCCTCCAAATTCCCTGCGCTCAATCACTATTCTTTAGCGGCCATTATATCATTTCAATTACGAATATCTGTGCAGGGTATTCAATATATCCACAAAGGCATACCACGAGATCGACGAGACAGATAATATCAGTCAGTATTTGGATATTAAAATATCTTACTATATATACTAAATAGATAGTGGTTTTTGCCTGAGTTTCACTGTTATTTGAATATGTCCTACCTTAAGGTAGGTCATGTGCCATTTTTGCCTATATTACTGCAAATTATCATCAACATCCGTTCTATTGTACTTGTGCAAAAAAGTTACGCGTATCCATCCATTCGCGTACTTTCACGGTTAATATAGTTCCATTTTGTAAGATACTTTTCTGTTCAATACTTGTCGAATCTAACATGATTTTGCTTGCTGCTTTCGGAGCTGTTTTGTTGTAGGTCAAAATCAATACGACATAGTTCTTGTCAGCATTTAACTATACTATAGTAAACACAAAACTCTTAGTACGCGCAAACTAAAAGAAGCCCTAAGAATAACGTTGATACCCACAATATTTTTATAGTTACGACGCTATAGAGCCACAAAGGATTAAGCAGTTATACCCTTGTACAATCCTCTTGATAATAAAGGAGAAATACCAAATACGGCCTGTAGCGGCCAGAAAGTTGTGAATCGTTGAAATTAAACATATAATTTTTAAAATTTTTACATCGTTTTCGTTTCTTGATAGAGTATCGGTGAAAGAATTTAGTTTTTAAAGATTAATTATTTTGAATAGGCTATGGTAATAGCGGATGAATGTCTTATGTTGCCAGCATTAAAAATAAAATGAAGTATGGTAGGCAGAAATTGTTTTAAGGAAATAATATTTTTATTATTATATTAGAAAACAATATATTTTATTTACTTTATAAGTATATTTGTAAAAAGAATCAAGAAATATATAATTTATTATACATTCCATAATTATTAATCGGTAAAAATCGTTTTGTTTTTTAATCGATAGTAGAAATATTTTTTCAAACCATTTGCAATACTTTTTTTATCTGTTATGTAATTCGTGTTGCTACTGTGTATCGTAAATATTTTGCTCTGATTTATTGGTGTTTTCGTACGGTTTTAGTGTAATGTAATTGAATATAAATTCAATAATAATGATCAGTACTTTCTACCCATGCTAAGAATATGCAGCGGTGTTTGTGATTGTGGTTAGCTTTTTGGACGAGTATACATAGTACGAGGTTCCCTAGTACACAGGTGATTATTCATTATTATTGGCCACTCTTTATGTAGTTTTTGTTCTTTAAGACGCAAATACATACCTTTATTTACATCTAGGTATTATATTTATGTTAAAATTCAATTTTGAGGTATATTTAGTTGCGGAATAATTTAAATTTCAAATATCTCGTATCTTATTTAAACCAAAAGTTATTTAAAAAGAAACTATACAGGTTAATAGAGTAGTCATTTATCTTCAAAACACACATGGTGTCGTGTTTGGCCGTGCCAGGCCCATAATGTATGGCCAAATGGTACATCTCCTTTCTATTTTTATTCGAACAAGTTTTCACAAATAATATTTTTACTGCTCAAAGAGAGATCGCGTTCTTTACGACACCAATGTCAAAGTACTAAGAGAAAATACCGTATAAAAGTTACTTGGAGGGTATTTGACAAAAATATGGCGTTGTGGTACTCCACAAATAGTTGAACGAAAGTGCAGTTGTTTCGAATATTTTGGTGCGCTTTCGTAAAATTTATGTCAGTTAGATTGTTTCTGCTTTCGGAATTGGGTTATTGGTTGTGTTATTGAACTGGGTGCACTGTTTTTATTTATTCACATAAGGATAGAAAGTTCATTGAAAAGGTCAAAAAAATCATGCCTTATATTTTTATTGGCGCAGTCTTGATAGCTTTACCTTCTAGAAAATGGCATATTCTTGGACCGACATATCTTAACCATAATTTCGTAACGCAATACAAAATCTCCTACGATATACAATATTGAGATTATTTGATAGTGTGATCAATTGCAAATTTTTCTAACATAATTTGTCCTTTAATTTCTATTAAGATATAATTTATGAGATAACCTACCTTATTAAGCCCTTTTCCTTAGGCTAAAATCTTCTCAATCTCAAACTCATTCAGTTTCCATCTTAATATGAATAGTAATCCTAAATACTAACAAAATGTTAAAATATTATAAATAAAATCTTATTTGCCCTTATTGAATGCCCGCTTTTAGAAAATGATCGGTCTTTGCTCCAGACTCAATATATCGTAAATTGTATACGGGTCGCGCTAAGGCCCAAACGATATTACCCGAATGAATTCGCAAGTCACGCTCTACTCATCATGGTGGCAATACGAGAGGCAATACAAATTAGCCGGGAAATAAGATACCGAGTTGGTACGATATATTGAACTCTTTTGCTATAGGTACCACTGAATACTCTAAGGATGACGAAAATTCGAGATGCTGAAAACTAGATCTTGCAATATCGGTTTTTAGTTGATTCGCTTGGTTAGATTCGGTCTTTTCTCGAATAGATGATTTGAACGTTAGAGCAGAACGAGGATTCAATAATTTCAAATGGTGGTCATGTCCCAGCAAATTGCAATTTAAGAAATGTTTTCGCTTCTTTTCAGTTAATAAGTGAAATAAAGATTAATATGCTGTGTTTGATTGCATACGAATAAAAAGATTGCTAAAATTCTGACGTTTTAAAAATAATAATAAATATCATAAAACGTTTCCCCAGGGTCTAATTACTTAGTATTTTAAAGTTTCAAGGAATATTTACACAGACCTATGTTTCTCTCGAAGTTATAAGGAAAAATAAGTCAATCAAAAGTTAAAAATCATACCGGAATAGCAGATGTAGTTGCTTGGTCGTAATACAAATACAACAGTCGTTACTGTTCTTTGGATACACTTGATGACTTAATAGCTTAAAGGAAGTTTGTAATACATGTCTGTGCATTGGAAATGCACTTGAACTGCTTTGTGGTTCTAAAGCACTGTTTTAATACCTCTGGATAAGCATTATCTCTCTGTTTTATTCAAAAGAACATCGTTTAGTTCGTTAGGTTTTAGCTGACAATTAATTTAACCGCTAAAAATCAGACAGCGCCAAAACTATTAGGTTTGTTTAGTTTCTTAATTAACATGTCATATTGTTACTTTTTGTAGTAGAGATAATATTATATAATCTACCGTTTTATCTATCCCAAGCCATTTTAATGAATCATTCCAATTTCGTTCTTAAGCGTTATGCGGCAGACTAATTTTAAACTTATTTTTGCTTCACCCGGAGCAAAAAGCATATTTTAATGCATCCCGCCCAACTCTAGCGTGTGGTGCGAACATTTGCCTCATAACTGTTTCCGTTGCCAAAACGAAGGGAAAATATACGGAATGACAAAATTTCATTTGGCCAATGTCCAAATGTTAATGCCGCTGGGATTCTCTGGGAATTTACCCTAATATTCATAAAAACGAAAGGTGAAAATTAAATTTGTTCGTTTCTATGAAACTTTTCTATGTC
The DNA here is from genome assembly GCA_944739405.2 of Euclidia mi. Classification (NCBI taxonomy): domain Eukaryota; kingdom Metazoa; phylum Arthropoda; class Insecta; order Lepidoptera; family Erebidae; genus Euclidia; species Euclidia mi. Next base: position 5,356,869 of record OX123201.2, read on the forward strand.
CAGTAATTAGCCGATGTTTTTTGAGAAGGACTAAACTTATTAAATTTATTAACCTGAGGGTACCCAAGTCAACTTATATCAACCAATCAATAATCCATCAATAATCATTTATTTGCAAGAATATGGTAGTTACAATGGTGTTATGACAATGATTTTCTGCATATTCTACCAAGAATGGCGTACAAATACAGCTTCTTAAGCTGGTGTTAGTTGGGTATTAACATATACTTATATTCTTATCTTCTAGGTAATCTTTTATACAATAATAATTTTATATATAAGGATGTTATATGAAAGAAAGAAAAAGAAAAAAAAAGAAAGACGTTTATTTTTATAACAGACGAAGGACATGATATAAACAATGTGAGAAAAAAAACTTTAACTAGGCACAAATCTTACACGCCCGTCGTCTGTACAGAAATAGGAGCATAATGCCGGACATATGTGCGCGGGGCTGGTTTGATAAATTATTTTCGCAGCTACACCCGTACATTATATTTTAATATAATTTAAACCGTTTCTGCCCGATCTCGTGGGAATTTTGGGCTATCTATTCTTAGTACACACGATCCCCAAGGATCTTACATGGTAAATTTCAGCTTCTTGCCCAATAGTCCCAACAGTTTCGGTAGTGCATTGTCTATCAGTCAGTTAGTAACGCAAGAATTGTATAAATACAGATTGCTAGGAATTCTACCGTCAATATACAACAATTTATTTATATACTCAGTTCTATAGTTTTCGCAGAAAGAAAGTCAAGTTCAAGTCATAAGTGAGACGACTGTTTTCGAAATTATGTTGAAGTAAACATCTTCAGGAACGATTTTTCGCCACCACAGCTAATAACATAGTGGCAACTAGACCAAAACAAGTAAATTTCAAAATGTTTGTGTTTCAATAATCCAGAAAGTTCGAGTCAAATAACAGTATCTTATTTCTAGCTTAGATGTCAAGGGTCAACTTTTCCACCTACTAAGTATGTATGAAGTTGTAATTTATTGTAAGCATTATGGTGTCATTTTGATGGATGACTTCTATCATCATCATCGTCATAGCGCTATTCGCTGTGACGCTGTGGCTATTCCGGTTGCATCCAAGACTTTCTTTACGAAGATCGGGACCCGCTTACAAGTCAAATAAGATTTGACAGAATATTAAATTTTTATTCGATGGAAGAATAAACTTAATGATAATCTATACATATTATACAATGAAGTTGCATCCACGTCTTGTCTGTCTGTATGATTACGATAAAGCCAATAGTTACATTTATTAATTTGCTATAAATGTATGTATATTTCCTGAGTACGGTGAGTCAAAATAACTACTAATGTCGATATTACACTGGATTATGACACATATTCCGAAACAATGCATTCGGCGTTGCCAATGCCATGTATTCTAGAGCCACATACGAGTACAAATCACAAAGCAGCACTCCGTCAAACAACATTACTCAGCCCATTTCTAACTCCGCCGTCCATTTTAACTTACATCTACGCTTCGCTCATATCCACTACTCTTAATGATAGTCCCGCGGCACAATAAACTCTAACACAATGATGTATGCCTGCAGCCAGCCTACACATGTGCAAGTTTAAATGATGTTGGAACATCAGTCTAGCGTTGTTTCGGTTGCGAACCAACCTATGCTTCCATGCTATCCGTTAGACGCAAGCTGAAGTGAAACTTAGCTTGCTTTTGAGTTCAGCCGAGTTTTGTTCTATTTCAGTTGATATTTGATTCAATTATTTACACAGCAATATATTTCTCATTTTCTTGCAAAGGAATCGGCGATTCCGGTTAATTTTGTACTAAACTATAGAAGCAATTAATTCTAGTCATCAATGCATCGATGTTCTTATAAACAACAATAAATATTATTATAAACGGCTCTTAACGTTACTTATATGAGAGTCATGCCAAAGGTCCTTTTTGTCTTCCGTACCATTATTTGATTCTTTTTATATTACCATATTAGAAGAATTCACAACAGACTTTATACACTATTAAATTAAGCCTGTAAGTTTGGCTTGTTTTACAGAATCCAAATGAAATGTTGGCTAAACACCCTCAAATTAACTGGACGTTGTTTAACGTCCGCTGCAAACTTAACAGCAAGTTTGATCGTGTGTGGGTGGCCTTAGGACATATACGCCATCGCCATCTATCGGCACCGAGTGTAATTTACGTTCACCGTAATGGAGTACCAAATTAAGTTTCGCATCGGACTAGAGACCTAAACTTGGCTGTAACTAATATACGAGGGTTTTAGTCTGCAAAAGGTTTTTCGTAAAATTCGCGTTTCATTTTTAATTCGCCTTTCGGATATTGGGATTAAAACATTGAGTTAAGCATTGCATCTGCGACTTATGTGCCCACGCTTTGGAGAAAAATAATTCTGTTACAACAAATTGCAAGGATATGAAACGGTTTTAGGGAATATTTTTCTTGATTGTTTTTCTTACATACTTTAGAAGTATGGTAAATGCTCATATTATCGTAACATAGTATTTTAAAAAAACCCTGCTGTGATTGATATATTGTGTTTGTGTGGCGTCAGCTGGAGACACGTCCAAACCGTCTGGCATGTGCCATGAAGGCATTACAAGTACAAGTAATAGTCAGAATTTTAGTGCCTTGTACTACATATGGAAAGTATAAGAGGAAGTAAATCAAGCCAGCTAATTCCGAACTTTCAGAATAAAATCCCAATATTACATGTTTTTTGACTTACTATATTATTATAAAACATTGATAAAAGCAGCTGAGTGGAGAGACCGACAGACTACTACGCAGAAGGTCTTGAGTTCAAATCCACGGCGCGCACCAATGACTTTTCGGAGTTAAGTGCGTATTAAATTGTTAATTATCGCTTGCTAATCGGTGAAGGAAAACAATGTGAGGAAACCTGCCTGTCCGAGAGATCTCCATAATGTCTTCGAAAGACTTGTGACATCTGCCAACCTCCACTTGGCCAGCGTGGTGGACTATGGCCTTACCATTCTCATAGTGAGAAGAGGCCCATGCCCAGCAATGGGAGAGCATAAAAGAGCTGATGATGATGATATAAATCATTGTTATCATAATTCTCTGACTGACTGCCTCCGTGGTCCATTGGATAGCATATGCGGCATAGCTACCGGGTTCGATTCCCGGGTCGGGCAAAGTGTTAATGGATTTTTCTGAATTCTCAGTAGCAGCACGGAGTCTGGTGATATAACTGGCCCGGTAATGGCAATAGGCGCGCCTCCTGTTACGTGGGACCTAAAAAATCATGGCGAAATGTAATGTAATATTACAACCTCTGCGTATAAAAAAGGCTTGCGTCTATAAAAAAAAAAAACATTATTCTCATCACAAAATATACCAAAGGTAATGCTTGAAACATAACGTAGTTTATTTTGATATTCCATCAATGAGGAATGTGTAATGATGGACATGATTTGGCAAAATAACATTCTAGAAGATACGACTCAATCTTGACGTATTGAAGAAGTATCGACAAACTGTATTCAAACAACAGGTATCTTGCGAACTTCCGGGACGCCCTTAACTTGTTAAAATAATTAATTTAAAACTTACGTTGTTAAGTCAATAATTACTGAGTATCTATTACACTTAGTTTCCTTTTCCGGGTTGTTAAGGATGAAATAGGATCGCTTTTCTCCCTTTTAGAGTGGTGAAAAATATGGTTAGCTTTTATAAAAATATTGGCCATTTAAATGAGTAGCGTTCGTAATAGGTTGGTAAGTTAAGCAAGGCTTGTTTAAGTCGCCACTTGGATGGATGATCGCATGCGGCATTTCCATAAGGGTGTTATCATGCTAAGGATCGAACGTAAAACTATCCGGGTTCTTCTCTCAGGATTAAAATCGTTACAAAAATAATTGTAAAAAGTTTAATAACTAAAAATATAATTAGCTTACTATACTAAAACCTCTTTATATACGTGAGCCAACAAACCTTCCCACTCATAGAGCAGAAGATTCAAAACACAACCTATTGTTCGTAAAACGAAACATTCAAATAATAAGGGGCCGTACAAATAATTACTGGAGTATTGTCTGTCTTTCCTGACCCTCGTCTAAGATAATTCACCTCGCAGCTTCCAAGCCACTGGTCACAAGCCTTTTCCACTATTTCACTAACTGATACCGAAGGTTGGCGATCCTGTGGTGTTATTTATGGAAACTAAAGGTCAGGGGTAAGGAAGCTGGAAATCACGTTGCTGAAGGGAGGCTTTGAAATGTTCAAATGTGGAGCTTCAGCTTGTTATTACTTGCTGTTTTATTATTATATGGTTACATAGGTATCTCAGAGCTGAGGCAGACAAGATTTCATGAAATTTGCAAATTCATGCAACTATTGCCTTCAAAAATATTACCGTTTCTAATCCTCTCAGTAATAGAGCATCACGATTTGATACGCATTGTCGGGTTTTCATATCAGTAATTCAAAATAATGTGAGAAAGGCTTACAGTTTTAGCTATTCTTAAATATTTATTTATAGATTTCGGCTTAATTTACTAGAGAATGCTTTCTCTAGTTTTTGTGCTGTAGTACTTTGCAATATATTCTATTGAATAACGTTAACTTTTATTCGGAAGCGCTGCAAATATTTAATTTATACTCATTAATCTATCCCAGCCCATGATTACCACAGTCTAACTATCCTGCCATTCCACGAATACAATAATAAATAAAACGCGGATCAGAAAATGGAAAATAAAAACGAATAATACAATCTGCTTGCTACTTCAATGAAACTCAATTTGAATTAATTTCGCTTTGTTTCGGTGCCAGTACTGTCAATAAATGACCGTTAACTTTAAATTGAAACGTCGCGCGCAAACAGTGAACAGATGTTTTAGTATTATAAGATGAAAAAGGTATATCTGATATCGCAGTAAACTTTTTATATTGGGTCAATTCTTTCAACTGGACATTCGATAGCAGAGTGAGACAAAGTATAGATCGTTGGAAAAGGAGAGATGGCATGTTGGAAGTGCAATTCAAAAGTGTGTGTGGAGAATGCACGGGGCGGTGCAAAGGCGTTTGTTATGTAATATGTTTAGTATTCAATTTGAACTCGTTTAAGAATCCAATTGGTCTAAGGTCTTTTTCTTGTTCCTAGGACTGCGTGTCCAACTCTGGTGTCGGAAATTTTAGACCACTTCGACTTTTAGAGTCTTCCCATGTCGGAAGACTCTAAAATTCAAGTGGTCTAACGTTTCTTATTCTGATAAAAGACCCGGAACCGACAGTTTTACGTGTATTTCGGAGCAAGGTTGCGCTCTGACGTAAATACAACATGCGGACACCCATCCACGTGGTGACTGATGCAACAGTTGCTTAACTTTTCCATCCTGCTTTAAACGACAACCCAAGTCTCGCTATGAGCGCTTCTGTGTACATAATCAATTCAAACCAAATTAAATCTCAAGATTGTGAAGTGAATTCTAAGCCTGAATCATTAGAAGGAACAGGTAATTGTTCAGCCATTACGGCTAATTTTTAGTCTGTACACGAACCTCTTAGCTTCTTTACTAAGGTACTGTTTTATTGAAACCCCTACTTTCTTGAATTGAATTAGGTAGCGAGGATACACAGCTAGTTTTAAATTACTAGTAAGATTGTAAACAGGTTTGGGATAAATTTTTCATGTTGATGACTCTGACGAAGAGGACATTTGTCCATACGAAGGTGCACTCAATAAACAAAAGATAGTTTAGATATTGCTACCCGATTCTGCTTTATAACGATACGATACCACAAGTAAAGTACAAGTCTGTATAGATAATACCCAAAAAATATTAGATTATTAGGGTTCTGTAATTTATGGTAATATCCGGCTACTTTCATACTTTTTATTTTATTACTAGGCGATTAACGTGTCCCACACTGCTGGGCAGAGGCGTCTCTCTCGGGCCGCCATGCATCCCTGTCTCGTTTAAAGACGGGCCAGTAGCTGTAGAATGCATCCAAGTCGTCCTGCCATCTTCTTTTGGGTCTTCAATGTCGTCGTCGAGGGTCATATCTCTTGCCTATTTAGATACAAATAAAGATATGCAACGCTGCTACAATAATAGGGCACGCTCGTATCACAGTTGACCTAGAATTTGTGCAGGTTTTATCCCAAATAACTACCTTACATCGTATATTGAGCGAAGTGGAACTTATACTTTTATGTTCAAAAGTTTACCAACAAGGAGAACAGAGTCCAGAAACGAATGGAAACTGATTCGCTAAAAGTCGAGTGGAAAATTCTTCACCGTCGAACCGAACCGTTCTATACAGGAGCTCAAACAATTATAGCATACTTCAGTAACAATCCTAGGGAGATGTTGGAAAGTTAATAACTTTAAAAATACTGGGATCGAATCTAAAACGAACGAATAAAACTCCGGAGTTCAATAACGTGGGATGGTTTATGTTGCCGGCGGAGCTTCGGACACACGGCTAAGGGGAATGGTGAGCAAATGTGGAATTGTAAGGTTGACCAGTATAGTGAGAGGGCCAGATGCTAACAGAAGTTTAGGTGGGAAGTAATAGCCTTATAATAGAGTAAGGATAGAATATAAATAATATATAAGTTATTATACCACTGCAACATTTTTTGAAAAGTTGTGGACGACCAATCGCTTTGACGCAAATTACCGCTGTAATAAAGCGTGATCATATGCTCTACCCGACCTTAGAAATTCTTCAAAAAAACTACGCTCTTTTGACTGAGTCGTGAAATGGTGGCCGATTAAAAGTAACAATAATAATTTGGGATAACTCATAGACGGTCATCTGACATTAAACTGACAGCGATTATTATTTTTAAGCTGAGCAGATCCTATACTTTGGTTATCAGAAAACTATCTGGTTACCATAGTACAAGCTCAGCCTTATCAAATATACTAAAATTATGAATTTCTAAATACAAATACATATTATATGAAATCGATAAATTACCTAAAGGCACGCAAAAAAGAATCTATCTCACGACCGACCAACATGGCAGCTTAGAATGTTTAGCTCAGCATATTCTCAGTAGCATTGTATTTACTCCGTGGCACTCTTGTTCCGAGCAATGTGTCCCATTCGCTATCGCGTTCTCATCCACGTACGACCATGTAACACCGAGACTAAGGCCTTAGAATTGTTCCAACGAGCTAAGTTCCTAACTGTCCGTAAGTAATATCGCTGCGATACTTCCAACCTGAATATGCTCACTTGATTTATTTATGGAGCTGCAGTTATTCCTGTTGGAGAACTAAGAGTTACAAAAATGCTATAAGTAATAGTTTGCGCATATTGTTTTCGGCTAACACTTTTAAGTTGGGACTATTATTGGATTTTTTGTTTGCTATATTTTACGTTGATGTAAGAGCATAATATCTGTTTTACGCTGTGAGGGTTAAACCTTGTGATGCGAGAGGCTATATTAGCATTCTTCTCATATGAAAAGTGTCTGGTTAATAATTTTAGCTGCTAAAGCATAAATACTTATAAACATTCGCTACTTTTATATTAATATCTTTTTTACATCAACAATATTTGTTGGCCAGTCAGTCAATGTATAATACTATACCCAACAAACTGGCCTTGACCATTGTCAATGAAAGCCTTCCGAAGCTCAGTGACAAGAAAAAGTAGGAATCCTTAAAAACGCTTAAAGAAATCCACAATCTGCACTACTCTGTAGATTGTGGATTGTTTTCTGAAGTGCTATGAGAGAGGTTCTATTGTTTAATGCTTGAAACTATAGGACCTCTCTCATTTCTTTTGAACAAATATGCAGATACCACAGTATGAACCACAAGTTTACGTTTGCTATTTAGCTACAACACCTATAAATAAGTATTTAGTCTTTCGGCTGACGGTCGAAAGTTTTCCACTCCCATTCTTCCTTTTTTCCTTCGACTGTCATTTGTTTTATACGACGTCTTTACATAATATGGGCGTGAATAATGGGGTAAGGAGACGGTAACTTCATGCTGCTATATTTTTCCATTAACTTCTCTTGTGGTACGTTCGCTTATCTCTTGCGCCTATTACAGCGTAATGTGCCGATGCGGCCCACTGACGCACGAAACGGATATTTCGTTTGAAGCAACTCTTTGTGGACGCAACATTGTGAAATTCGTTGAGGTCGAATATCAAAGATACAGCCTGATTGCCTTCCATTCCTCCCCACTACCCGATATAGCCTGATTTCCCCTCATTCCTCTTCGCTCCTCGCTAATGTCCGCTTTAATGCTGTCAATTTGATTTTTTAAGATCTTGCTACCTTTGGTGCTTTCATGTTTTGATTTGTTGGCATAATGTCAGACGTGGCGTCAGTTTTTAATATTGAACACAAATTAATTTGGTTTTAGTTTTTTTAAGATCTTGCGTCCTTTGGTGCTTTCATGTTTTGATTTGTTGAAATATTATCAGACGTCGCGTCAGTTTTTAATATTGAACAGAAATTAATTTGGTGTTAGTTTGACGGCTCTGTATGGAGCTAAAACATAGCTCTAGCTCTAGGTTGTTTAGTTAGATGTTATAGCCACATTTATAAAAAAATAACTAGGTAATACAAGACCAGTCTGTTTGTTTATTCGATTGTTGCACCTTTTTTTGTGTCGTGTTGGAAAATCCTCACGGAGTTCCTCCGCCCTGGGGGAAGGGCGAAGGGGACTGTCAGACTCTTACTGACTAAAAACCAACCCGTGTTCTTCATGTACCCGTGTGTCGGAGGGTCGGGTACCGCTGAAACATTCGTCGCTACCCCCCTACGGGTATTGGCCCGCCAGATGGTCAGGCGGGCCGCGAACAAAACCCCCTTGGCGGCGGATGAAGGTGTTGGGCTCCGCCGCCATAACACCCAACGGCCGCAAAGGATAGGGAGAACGGCAACATGGCAACACCGCATCTCCTCTTCCTCTGCGGCCCCACCGAGACCCAACAATGGTGCGCCCCCATTAGGTCGCGGGAGATAGGGCGCGCTGCAACGCAAAACCGACACGCCTCTCCTCCCGCGACCGCGCAGCAAAATTGTCAGAAAAGCTTTGATACATTGTCAACGACCGGTAAAATTGTTTCCACGAAGCATTTTTCTAGCTGTACGTATTGAGTGATGGGCCTTTTGTTACTTCTCTTGAGCATATTTTATGGTTACAAGATGGGCATGCTGATAGGTAAGTAATGTAATAAATATTCTTTACCTGATATTGTATGCTATGGATGTTTGGTATTACATTCGATAAACATATATATTAAAATCTTCAGGCCGCAGGCTATATTAAGTCTTCTTCTAATAAAATAATGTGACCAGCCCACCTATCACTACATAGTATAAAACAAAGTCTGTCTTCTATCTGTCTGTCCCTATGTATGTGTCGGCGATACGCCAGGGTTATGGTGTCCAGACTCCATAATAATAACACTCACGTAATATTACTTGGTTTATTATCAGTTGATTTCTAGCACAGAATTGCACAGAATTGAATTAAAATGCGAACTACAGTCCTTTTTATAAACTAACCGTCATTACACTTAATGTAACGTTTAACAACTCCTTTTCAACATATAATTGAAATTACTGTACGATTAATTATAAACTAATCAAAAATCGACATTAATATTGTAATGAATTTTGCACAACACCAAATTATTTATTTTACACGAATAACAAATTTATTTTATTAACTAAACGCTGCTTTACAACATTGTCAACAGATGGCGCTATCAACAGGATGCAAATATAAACGCATGTTATTTATTACCGTAAAAATAAGTGTCAGAATAATGTTATTTAATACTAATTGATTTTACTTTGAAAGTTTCTGGAGTTATCTTAATAATTAAGCGATAACTTAAATACCAAATCTTTATAAAACAATTAAGCAAGTAGTGAAGTTCTCAGTTCTGTGTTAACAAATAGTTATTTAAATATCAATCTTAAATATTATTAATATTTTCGTAACAATATAATCATTATATATTAATTTGCGCCCATACGGCCATTCTGATCCAGCGCGCTCCTCGCGCTGATTATTTAACGGTTACAGAATAAACAGCATAACAAACAAAAATAAGGAATATAAAAATTACATAAATAAGCGTTTATCATACAGAATGAACTAAAAGTTATTTACAAGGCTTCACCTAGTCATAGGATCTTAGCCTGAGGCATGACCCATCACGGGATCTAACAAACAATGCTTCACCCATGGCTAAGCCGATTACGGCATCACCGATTACGGGATCTAGCGCACACAGGCATCACCCACATAGGGATCTAGCCCACAAACGGCATCACCCACATAGGGTCGATTTAGCCCACGCGGCATCACCCATCACGGGATCTAGCCACACACGGCATCACCCATCACGGGATCTAGCCAACACACGGCATCACCCATCACGGGATCTAGCCAACACACGGCGTCACCCATCACGGGATCTAGCCAACACACGGCATCACCCATCACGGGATCTAGCCAACACACGGCATCACCCATCACGGGATCTAGCCAACAAGACCAGGATCAAGGATACGCATGGTGGCCAGCCAGCGTTTTGGGAAGGATGTTGGATAGGAAAAATAAATTTTTACTCAAACACAAATGCAAAATTTGCCTCATAAACACATCAATGCATATACATAAAATAATAATCATCGTTCGTCATGATCAGTTATATCAATACAATGCAATTACATAGGTCCAACAACGACAGTGGAGGAGGTAGAGGACCCCCCACGTAAATCGGTATCTGACGAATCCTCCGCCCATACGGTCAAGCTGCTCATACAGTTGTTGATGTTGATCAACAAAGGTTAGCAAACAATGCTTGACTCCAGCTCGGTACAGCACTCATGCGGCATGTGTGCGCGTAGCCTACACACAAAACCACTGACGTCAAAAGGGTGGGCCACCGTCATCCATACATTTACCTATTAATCGGTAAAGGACCGCTCGTCCATCCTCTCTTCACACTAAGTCCAGGTCATCTGCTAGGATGTCATCATCAACCTGCAACACTCAAAAGACAGGTGGTGGGCAACATTTCCCACCCAAATATTAGTTCCATGAACCTTCGTAACTGTAGATTAAATAAAATTCTACTCTTACAAAGTGGTCCGGTCTATTAAGCTACATGTATCTAAATATCAGGCATGTTCAACCTGGGCATTGGTCTATAGTTATCTTAGCTACAACAGTGTTGGAGCCCATATTTTACGCATAAGGTAAAATACAAAAGACACTGAATTTCTCAGGTTCTGTCTGACAGTGCCATTTTAGATAGTCAAATTTAATATAAAGTTATTAGGATACCCATATTTTGCAGTTTTGATAAAATAGTTAAAACTTAATATATTCAAAATTAGTTTTATCCACATCAAACAGGAAAACAAAATGGCAAGAACAAAGAGAGGCCCATGTTCAGCCGTGAACAGTCGGACTGTTGGTGATAAATATGAATTGATTTCAAACCATGCAAATCCAAAGATTTTGAAAATACTAGTGCTATAATTATTATTCATGTAAGAACATGTTTAATCCAATATTGAATATTTTTAGGCATAGTGCAAGCTGTGAAATTGTTGAACTGTTGCCAACTGAGCCATAAAAGAGAAATTTACAAGCTACCAATATTACAAAGCAAGAGTAGTGCAGTCTTATTTCTAAAAATGATTCCAATCAGTTTGTACAGTTAATATGGTGGTGAGTTTATATCAATAGTTTTATTTGACTTTATATTTAAGGGAATTTTCTAAATAATGTTAATAGTTATTTGAAACTGTTAACATGTGGTGCTAATGTAATTCTTATTTATTCATACAGAATTAATAATTGTTTATCTGAATAAATAAATTTAAACTGACTAATCACAACTGACTTAGAAATCAAGCATGAGTAGTCCATACATTTACTTTTATTTGCCAAGAATAAATACTGCTAAATGGGAAAAGAGATAATATGGATTTTCACATCATGCTCCTTAAACCCACTTACCATTATCCTAATAATCTTATTCCTATCCGTCTTGTATCCCACAAGAGCTAAGCAATAAGTTTGGCACTAAATTTTATTGGTTTATCACTGGTTGTCATCTTGAATATAGATGAAACTAACTTAGCAAATGAACTCACAACTAAAATAAAGTGTATTTACCGAGTATAACACTAAGGCTTGTTATTTATAAAAGATTAGCAGTCACCTGCCATAAGACTTTTAACCTAAAATGCTTAGAGATGGACTTTTATAAAACCTAAGTGAGTGCATATGTCCATAAAGAAATCTACTGTCCAGATCTCATGTTTCTAGCTTCAGTACTTAGGGTAAGTAAGCAAGGACTTATCATGGCCGGAACAAATCATTCTAATCGGGTATAAATTCAACGACAAATATTAAGATATGTTGGGTTCCCCTGTCTTAATAACCTTAACTTGAGCTGCAAGTTGACAGTAACAATTTCAACATAATGTTAAAATGAAATCATGTAGGCACCTACAGAGTCCACAAATATATAATAATACCTATTTTGTAACTTTACAAATATTAGCTTTAAAAATGTGTTTCACAAATTTATTGTTATATCTACCTTCTGAATATTTATCTGTACTAATATAATAAAACTGAAGTTTGTTTTGTTGAATGCACTTATCTGTGAAACTACTGGTTTTATGCAAATAATTATTTTTGTGGTGGATAGTCATTTATCAAGAGGGGCTTCATATAATCGCGCCGTGAGCACTAGCCATAAGTAATGTAGTTAGTTAGCCTTATGTAATGCGTAACCAAGGGCTATTAATAATGTTTTGATTTCCTTTAATGTTTTACTATTGAGATAACCTATTGACTACCAATTGAATTTATATTCAGCAATGACAAACATCAATCAAACATCAATTAGCTTTTTTAAACTGAAAGCAAATCAGGTAATTTATACAATGGATCTATATCAGAGCTTCAACTTGAAAAGGGCAGTTATACCGTTCTTTACTAATAGTTACATTATTAGAACCACATAACAACAAAGCTATTTTCTCTTTCTTGTGTAGATAAGTAAGTTCTACAGGAAGTTTCCGACATGGCCTAACGATTAATAAACAGACAAGAGCCCCAGCCGTCGGCATAATATGACTAAGCACAGTAGCACTGCTATGTACTAAACATGGATAAACAACAGTTACCTATAAGTTCTATTTGGAGTGTAACGCTCGTAATTTTGACTGTATAATGTTTACCTGGTAATCCTTACGGGGACAGTAGGTAATCGTGTAAGCACCATAATCTATAAAATTAGGATGTTTCTCAAAAACTCTAATCAAATCAGCTCTGGATAAATACCTTTGGTCAGTGCATCAACAACCCGCATCTGCAACCTCTGGTAGAACTCAGAGCAGAACAGCGTTCACGCAACAGCACACCCCGGTGCGTGCACCCCGTCGTAGTCGCTCTGTCGCTCTCGCTCTCACGTGACGTGCTCGCCATAACTCCGACACACCGTACCGTCTCCGATCAGGGTTGACTAGCGCCAAACACGGCTTCCAAGCGCTTGTCGCATCAATCTTCAGGTCATCATTGGTAATGGCGGCCAAGCCAAGAGACCCATCACTCTCGCGTCAACCGTAGATCCCGAAGTCTCTTAGGGGGCGTTGATCCAACCGCTGCTGTCGGCGATACGCCAGGGTTATGGTGTCCAGACTCCATAATAATAACACTCACGTAATATTACTTGGTTTATTATCAGTTGATTTCTAGCACAGAATTGCACAGAATTGAATTAAAATGCGAACTACAGTCCTTTTTATAAACTAACCGTCATTACACTTAATGTAACGTTTAACAACTCCTTTTCAACATATAATTGAAATTACTGTACGATTAATTATAAACTAATCAAAAATCGACATTAATATTGTAATGAATTTTGCACAACACCAAATTATTTATTTTACACGAATAACAAATTTATTTTATTAACTAAACGCTGCTTTACAACATTGTCAACAGATGGCGCTATCAACAGGATGCAAATATAAACGCATGTTATTTATTACCGTAAAAATAAGTGTCAGAATAATGTTATTTAATACTAATTGATTTTACTTTGAAAGTTTCTGGAGTTATCTTAATAATTAAGCGATAACTTAAATACCAAATCTTTATAAAACAATTAAGCAGGCAATACAGTGTAATATTGTAAAGTAGTGAAGTTCTCAGTTCTGTGTTAACAAATAGTTATTTAAATATCAATCTTAAATATTATTAATATTTTCGTAACAATATAATCATTATATATTAATTTGCGCCCATATATGCTTAAATCATTAAAACTACGCAACGGATTTTATTGCGTTTTTTTTAATAGATAGAATGATTTCAGAGGAAGGTTTATATGTATAATACATGCCGATGCATCCGTGCGAAGCAAGGGCGGGTCGCTAGTTACAAATAAATTAATAATGATAATATCCTGTACTCAAATACAGTCATCTGATCTCAAACTATGCAGCACCTGTATTTAGCAATGAGACACCTCTTAAATATTCTTGAAGCTACGAGCCCCGCAGTAGTCAGAATGACAAACCACTAGACCAATAGGTAAGCTCTTTTCCATTGAAGTTAAAATAGCTTCCAGTTACTGAAATGAAATAATGATGACTTTCTTTGCCATGATTCGTTTGTAGTATGTTTTATTGAAACTAAAAGTAATAAAATATCATGCAATAAATAATCCCTTGCAATAATATAAAGCGCAAAATAACTTCGCACAAAACTGCCAGCGATAGGAAGTAAGAGATTAATACGTAACATTGTATTCTTTCTGGATAATATCACATTGCATAATTCTGCGCCAAAGATTGCCATAAAAACATAATATTCTGTAATAAAGTGAGATTTGCCAGCGCCTTTGTGATTCCATGTTGTTTATAGGTATTATTAAATGATTTGCCGATTTTTGCTGAGGTTGTGAATTGATATATTTTTTCAGCTATGTTGTCAATGTAAATTATAAAGGGGCTTTGCGATGCACTTTTATTCTTTAGGCTTTGCTGATAAAAACACTTTGTCGTCACTTTATTTATTTATATGAATCTGCTGATTTGACGTCTCTGTCAAATAAATTGAGTCTTTAAATGGGTTAAACTCTTACAACCAGATATTTTTTTGATATTTCCCAGTCGTATGTATTTTGACTGATTACTTACTTACATCTTTCACTCAAAAATTGTATTTTTCTCCTAGCTTAATCTATATTAATTGTTTGCCAGAATCCATATAAAAATTTAATTGCATTTCTATGTAATAAAATCGCGAGCAAATCTCTAGTGAAATCTAGTTCATCCATAAATTATTGTGAAACGAACAGCGAGGGTGTACGAACAAAACCACCTTATAAGTAACGGGTGCTGTATTTTTTTTAACACGAAATCCTAAAATATATTTCAGTTTACATTGTAGTTGAGATATTTATCGCATCGGTGATGCTGCGAAGCGTTTTGGATTAATCGGGTACTGGGTTTGATGGCTGGAATACGTCATCATCATCAGCCCTTTATACTGTCCCACTGCTGGGCACGGGCCACTTCTCACTATGAGAAGGGTAAGGCCATAGTCCACCACGCTGGCCGAGCGGGTTGGCAGACTTCACATGTCTTTCAAGAACGTTATGAAAACCTCTCAGACATCCAGGTTTCCTCACGATGTTTTCCTTCACTGTTAAGTAAGCGATAATTAACAATTTAATACGCATTTAATTTCACTGACTGTAATACGTAATAGAGTAGATGATTTTTTTTGCAACGTTGAATTCGTAATTTTTCTATTATTTCAGTCAATAACTTATATCAGTCTCTAACTTATAATTTTTAAAGATCAGTTGACAGGCAGCGATAGCCTGCTTGAGAGAATATCATACTGCTACGCATCCCTGACTTCGAAGTAAATTGCGTGTTAGATTGTTAATTATTACTGGTCAAAAAAACATCGAAAGGAAGCCATTAATTCCCCGAACGCCATAAAACCTTTTTAAAGTTTGAATTTGTTGGAAAATCTTTATATTATTCTCTCGCCGCAAAACAATCGAGAAGTAAAAAAGAACTCTTTTTACAAAAAGCGGTCTCAATAGAACCCTTCAAGTTCAATACATATTTTCTATATTTTCTACCCCATCAACAGTGTATTCACGAAACATTACACTGAAACCATCTGGCAACACCGAAACTTTGTCATACGACGCTTCACGAAGGCTGTATTACCATATTCTTGGCACGCGGTGACCGTAACGGACTCCGGATACAGGGACAAGAAAGTATTGTTTATTTCTTAAAAATATACACTGTATCATAAAAGTGGGATGGGAAAATGTATCTTATTGTTATAGTTTTGGTGGAAGAAGGTCAATTTTACTTGCATGGATAGATTATGATGGTCGATTTCGACTCATTGCCAACGTTGCGTTAAAAATTTGCATGTTCTGAAAAATGTACGCAAAAATAATTATAAAACATAACATAACTATACGCGTTTGTCCCCGAAGGAGTTGGCAGAGGTGTAATATTACACCCACATTTCGCAATGAATTACAAATGAATTACACACCCACATTTTGCCAGTTATGTTTTGTTCCCAATGTAATGGTGGGCGAGCCTCTTGCCATCTACCGGGCATGGATAATATAATCTGTAAATATAATTAAAAATCAGTGTCTACAAAATGTTTGTTTTACAATTTAGCCATTTTGCTTAACTTAGCCGATAATTGCATAATTTTCCCTGTAATTCAAGCATGTCGCTTAAAATTATTAATGAATTATTTTCGAAGCGTTTAACCAATATTATGATCAAATCAATCTCTCATTTCAGAACACGAAGTACAATACCGAAATCATACACAAATGACGAAGCAACAGCCAAAGCTTACTTTACGTCTATCTACAACAAAGAAAACTATTTAAAGACAAGATATACTAAACTCAAAGTCCTTAAGAAACAAAATCATGGACAAGACTAGTAACTTACTCCATCAAAGGACCAGCGGATGTTCCAAACCCAATTTGCTTCAGGCATTGACATTTGATGAAGGCAAACATTACGCTGGAGCTACATACACAACAGCTTGGCTTATTGGTAACCAAATACTAAGGAGAGAAGAAATAAAATTTAAATAGAAAATAATTTAAAGCTCTGCCATGATTCCGAAGCTGAAAATCGGGCTAAGCGTGTCATTATTAGCGGCAGGCTGATGAAGATGATTCCATGACTTAGTTAAGACTTAGTTATAATAAAGCGTTGCAATTTCCACAAAGGCCAATTGGCACAAACATAATCCATAATGCGGTTTATATTTGACAAACTCCCGCGTAGTCACTTCAGATTCCATGCCATGTTTGTTGTAGGAGACGACTTAGGAAAATTCTCGAAGCAAATATCTATATCAAACCCTATACCAACCCGTCTGGCCAGCGTGGTATAGTAGGCCTTATACTCTTAATAATATTGTGACACTAATTAAGAGTGACTGCCTCCGTGGTCCAGTGGATAGCGTATACGACTGCTGATCGGAGGTCCTGGGTTCGATTCCCAGGTCGGGCAAAAAGTGTTACTAGGTTTTTTCCGAATTCTCAGTAAAAGCACGGAGTCTGATGATGGATGCCCAGTAACGGCAATAGGCTCGCCCCCTATTTCGTGGGACCTAAAATTCATGGCGAAATGTGGGTGTAATATTACCCTGCCTCCCCCTTCGGGGATACAGGCATGAGCCTATAAAAAAATAAAAATAAAACTCATTAAGAGAGGCTACTTATTAAGAAATGCTGTATGTATGAGTAACTAAACGAATGGGGTTGGCTCTACCCCATAACCGAAATTTACCTGTGATGTCGTCTTAGCCTTAGAATTCCTAGTATTCAACCCATCAGCCTTCCATGTGCATAACTATTCTGAATCTTTACATAGATCTTATGGAATTAGAAATATTATTTCATATAAATATAATAACGATTATTTCACAGTAACACTCTTATAATTTTTCCTGAGGAATGCAATATTGAAAGAAAGCATAATAACGAATGTATGAAGTAAACTGTTTCTAGTAGACAATATGAGCATATGTTTCATGAATTTATAGACAAATCTTGTTTTATTTTTCATTCCAGATATCATAAAGTTGCATCAAACTGCGGACACTATGGTTGTTTATAAAGATCTCAAACTTTCAATTTGCAATAACATATTATACATTTCTGAAGACACAATTTTCTCTCATCAACCTCCCTCACCAAACTAAAATTCCTCAGAACAAATTGGAGTCAACTTGGAATAATGGAATGTTTGTCAACGCAGTTTCTCTTCAATAACGTCGTGGCAACATTACCCGCAATCGAACGGCATATCACAAGTTTAGGGTCGAGAGGTCAGGATGCTGTAATGTTAATGAACTCTCAGTTTAGCAGTCGGAAACATTCTTCGGAGGTCAAAGGATCTCTTAGAAAATGTTGGGTGAACTTAGATTCAACGTTGCTATGTTATTTCGAAGTGATTTCTTAGATTAGTTTGTTTGTAACCCTCCCGCAACACAAGACATTTAATTTATTTTCCTATAAAAAAAAAATGCAATTCTTTCCCGATAATTTCTTTGGTTTTAGGCAGAAGTCCAATGCTATGTCTATGTATATATTCTCTTAAAAAGATGTTAATTAAAGTCTAAAGATCGAGATCACATATTATGTTTTTTATATCGTCAGTTCCGCAATTTATAGGTACAAACGTGCACAGTTACAAAAAATATTATAAACCTTTACCCACCAGATTGAAAAAAGTATCTCATAAAATAGAAAAAGTGATGCGGTCGTCAAATACATACATGGCTTAATATGTAGAACGTACTTATTGATATATGTGAATATCCCAACACCATTCCCCTCCTAAACAATAACAAAAAGATAAATAAATCTTCCACAACATTACCTTAATCATTCATATAAGTAGGTACACGAAGTGAACGCGAAAGTTTTGGAGAATAGATTGAAGGATGGATGGTTGTTTGTCATTTTATCATGCAAAAAATACTGAACGCATTTTGTAAAACTTTAAAGCTTTTCCACCAGAGTAGATATAGTAACCTTTTGAAAACCCACTCGACTGGAGCCATGAACGTAATCTATAGGGTTTCGAATATATGTGGTAAATGAATAATCAATATGGGGCATAGCGTCATGCTAAATGATGTTATAGTTAGTGACCTTCCAGGTTTATAAACTGTCTAAGTAGACAAGTGTCGCGCTATATTTTAAACTAGAGGACGCCAGCAGCTACGCCTGCATTTTTTTTAATTTACTCGTTTTGGCCGATCCCGTGGGAATTTCAGGAAATCCCTTCTTAGTGCACCCCTACGGTCCCCAAGAAACATACATGCTAAATTTCAGCTTCCTGCGCCCAATAGTTTCGGCTGTAGCGTGTCTGTCAGTCAGTCAGTAACGCAAGGATTTTATATATTAAGATTATCAACTTGTTTTGGTCCACATTGGTATATGTTTGCTCCATGGAATGAATATTCTCAGTTCGATTTCTAAGATTCACCATAAAATTCCATTCACACTTAAAATATCAGATTCTAGGCCTTTTTGACAGAGATAATTACAACTTATAAGAAAGATTTGAATCCATAAATCATAACTGTGCAGAAAATCGCTTCGAAGAATAAGTATTTATCATTTATCAACGATCTAAACATTTAAGTTTTCTGGTAACCAGGAAATAGCTTTTACCACAATCTCTTAAAAACGTATCAGCTCGCTTAGCTAGCCCACTCAGTTCCGCTTAGCTCCGACAAAGCGAATAATACAGCAATCAATAGAGACCGAGGCTTTCTTTATTACTGTTTTCAAAGGAAAGGGTCAAAATTTTCAAATCCAAAAGTGTCGACTTTCGTTGAAGTTTGAAATCGAATGGAACGATCTGTTTGGTCCAATGTAGGAGTTGCATGCGAACAAATTTTATAATGCAGAAATAACTATTATCTAAGTTTATAACAGTTGCTCCGGTGAAGTAAAAAATACATCGCAGATTTAATGTCAATTGATGCCAAAAAATATACCTCTATACATATAGCTTATACCCGTACTCAACTCGACCACAGTGCATCTACTCATCTTAATATATAAAGTCCTTGCGTTACTGACTGACTGACAGACAAGCTACAGCCTAAGCTATTGGGCGTAGGAAGCTGAAATTTGGCATGTATGTTCCTTGGGGACCGTAGGGGTGCACTAAGAAGGGATTTCCCGAAATTCCCACGGTATCGGCTAAAACGGGTAAATTAAAAAAAATGCAGGCGTAGCTGCTAGCGTCCTCTAGTTCAAATATAAACATGTGGGGAATTCAGTAATAACAACATATTAAAGAAAAATTGAAACTTTGTGATGATTACCTTGATCTAAGAACAGGGATTATTTCAGTACCTAAAATTTGCGTAAAAGTACTTTCGGTTTTTTGAATCAGGTATAAAGAAGTTCCGAAATTTATTGTTATGAACATGTATAAGCTGATCTGACTCTTTATATAAAATTAATATCAGATTTTTATTCGTCAAAAATGTTTTTATTTTTCAGTGCAGTGTTCTAAGAAAGCAGTACAGTCAAAGCCAAACCGAAGAATATTCTTTTAAACATCTTTTGCCTTTTCCTCTTATTCATAGTAAATCAGTCATTGAGTTCATTTCTAAGCTCATTTATTCTAGTCTCATTAACAGAGCTGTCTGTGCATAATTTATAACCTCTTCTTAGAAACATTACACCGTAGTTCAACTTAGTAACTATGTAAAAAAGTATTGTATTACTAAAGATCTAGCCGTGTACTCTCTTTGTTCAATTCGATGAGATTTGAGATTTTAGGCCGACTTTTGATATACCACAACAAAATTTATAGGTTTTGGTGCAAATAATAAGAAAAATATTTTATTTCTCTGGGTGTCACATCTGTATACTGACTTTTTGATGAAGTAATAAATGTTTTGTAAAAATATTTATAAATTCATATTTTGGGATGAGTTGCCAAATTACATTTATTATGCGTGGAGTTACTATCAATCAACTTAATAATTCTGGCAGCATGTTTCAGTTTAAAAGTATTGCGAATATAATTGAAAGCGAGAGATTCACTTCTCTTTAGTTTCTTATAACCACTAAACTTTCATTATGTATTGTTACCTGTATTTCATTGATCTCACAGTCGATAAAAGGAATATGAGACTAAAACTGATCAAGTAACTTTAATATTTGTCAAATTATTGGTTTTTAATGCAATCTGGATACTATCTGCAGCGATAATTCTTCGAACGGGAATCGATCCCGAGACCTCAGTAGCAGCAGATGCATACGCTATCCACTGGACCAAGGATGCAAGCATTATTGTATAAATATATACATATTTTAATTTTAATTATAATTTTATTATTTGAGCTGACCGGATCGTAAGGGCAAAAATAATTATTTATGCCTGCGACCAAATCCAAATCAAATATGTGTACGAAAATTGCCCTTAAAATACATATCGACGCAATGAAGACTCAAGTCAACACGCCGCAGAAGTTTAAAATAACTCATTTTTGCTCCAATATTTTTTCATTTATTTCTCTTATCATATTGAAGCCCGTTCCGCTTATCTCTTGC
The DNA here is from genome assembly GCA_944739405.2 of Euclidia mi. Classification (NCBI taxonomy): domain Eukaryota; kingdom Metazoa; phylum Arthropoda; class Insecta; order Lepidoptera; family Erebidae; genus Euclidia; species Euclidia mi. Next base: position 5,378,529 of record OX123201.2, read on the forward strand.
GCCTATCATCGCATAATGTGCCGATGCGGCCCACTGACTCACGAAACGGATATTTTGTTTGAAGCCACTCTTTGTGGATGCAACATTGTGAAATTCGGTGACGTCGAATATGAGAGATACAGCCTGATTTCCTTTCATTCCTCCCCACCACCCGATATAGCCAGATTTCCTGCCATTCCTCCCCGCTCCTCGCCGATGTCCGCTTTAATGCTATCAATTTGATTTTTTAAGATCTTGATTCCTTTGGTGCTTTCATGTTTTGATTTGTTGGAATATTGTCAGACGTGGCGTCAGTTTCTAATATTGAACAGAAATGAATTTGGTTTTAGTTTGACGGCTCTGTATCGAGCTAAAACATAGCTCTAGCTCTAGGTTGTTTAGTTAGATGTTATAGACACATTTATAAAGAAAAAATAACTAGGTAATACAAGAGTAGTCTGTTTGTTTATTCGATTGTTGCACCTAGTCTCATATTAAGAATAAACTTTGATTGTCGTGTACAGAAAATTCTTATTTAACCCCTTCTATGCCGGAAAGCATATCTACGCGAGACACAATAGCTTTTTAATTGTGTCTGGCATTCCGGCATACAAGAGGTTAATATAGGTAAGCATCGGTCCCTTAGGTTACTCACGGTTACTCCAATTTTAGTTGATTCTCATCTATTTTATTAGCAAGTGGATATATTATATAAACTGGTTAATAACTGTAGGGACACACTATGTAAGTACATACATAGACGCTACTTTACACTTTCATAGCTTTCATGCACGATAGCTACGAAAGAGTAAAGTGACTCCTTTAAAATTTTTGTCATATAATTTTGTTTTGCAACTATCTCGCTTAATTTCTACGCCTGAACCGTGAAATACTAGACTATACTATGCATAGTTTAAGTAAACATATCAGTCGTCGCTCAAGACCTGCGTCCTGGAACCCGGGGTTTGGTTTAAGCTTTTAAGTTTAAGTAAACACTAGATGAGCCCTCGGTTACACCTGCGTTATTTAAGGCTACTGCTCCGCTCCCATGGCCCACAGCGTGATGTTATATAGCCTATTCCTCGGCGAATGAGCTATCTAACGCTGAAAGAAGTTTTCAAATCGGACCAGTAGTTCCTGAGATTAGCGCGTTCAACCAAACAAACAAACAAACAAACTCTTCAGCTTTTATTAGTATAAGATAAGATATCTTGGCTCTCAAAATACACAAATATTTTTTTGTGAGACTATTGAACGCTAAGACTAATAAATACTGAAAAGCAAGACTGGATAACACTGTAGTTCCTAAAGATACCAATATTTTGCCATTTAAGGCTAATAATATAGCAGCTCATGATAAAAACACAATGTCAAAGAAAATACGCTTTTAATAAACGATTCATATGAAGCCATATCTTACCTCTAACAATAATATTCATAGCGTAACTTCGGACCCACCATTTGCGTAAAAGAGATGAAAAGAGAACACATTGCAGCCACAAAACTTATGCATGTGGCGTCGAAATTGCTGACCCGAAATATAAAAAGAAGGTTTTATAACAACATAATAATATCGGCGAAAAGGTTGCGCTATCTATGGCCGATGTATCTTGCGATATTTAAGTCTACAGAAAGGGACAGCGACTACTAAATAATCAAGGGGCCAGCTTGTACGGTCAGCAACGAAAATCTATCAAAGATTTCTTAATATACTTTATTATAGTAGAATGTACCGCTACGAATAACATTTTTAGATAAATAGATTTTTATTTCACTATGAGCTGGTATCTCTAAGCATGCCCCATTAGGGATGGTATATTTAAAAACCTTCCTTTAAGAGTGCGAACGTCATAAAAGAAACGCCCTGTCCAAATCTAACTCCAGTAGTTTGGGGTTGTGTAATCATTATGTCATTTAGGAAAAAATATTTTATTGGTATGTTTAACAATGTATAACAAGTTAAGAATCCTTTTTTTAGGAATAAATAGGTTTTTGGCATGCTGGTATTATCACTGAAAGTTTTTAGTTCATCTAAGATACCGAATCTCTTGGCAAACAATAATAATGCTTCTAACAACGAAATCTGCCTCGCCAAAAAAGTGTGGTTAGGCTAAAATTTTGGCAAATCTAATTGAAATCTGGATCGACTAGAAAGCAGATGTGGGGCTCCAATGGGCCTCCGCTCAGTAAGGCACTGTCATGGTAAGAATGTTCAAAGAGACTATCATCTTTTGGAGGAAGTCATGTATGTCCTCATTCAAGGCACTACAATATTCAAGATCCCTTTCAGTGAATACTTTGAAATAGGAACCTCTTCTGTATCAGATGTATAGAGATATTGTCTGAGTACAATATCAGAATAACTAATGGTTCACGTCACGAGACGTTCATTACATAAGACATAGTTGTACCACATCATTACGTAATTGATATCCTAGAAAATAGAGGCACAAAGCAAATAATTATTTATCAATCAATTTTGAGCCTTCAAATCGGCATAATGGTAAACATCAAAGCATTAAAAGCATCCTGCTGCTTCCTTCTTTGTCTTATAGTTTATTGTTATTTATTACTAGCTATTGCCCGTGGATTTACCCGCATGGGTGCAAAAATTCCTCAGAATCCGTTTAGAAGCTTTTTCAACATCCAAAGTTTTTCACCAACGTTGGTTTTATAATAGCAGATTGATATAAGTTTACAACACAATTATGTTCAAGTCTTTGCAATGACAAAGAAAGTCTGGTGTTTTAATTGATGCGCAAATTATTGCGCCACTGCTGTCATCGCTTTATTAATATTACTCTCCTGTAAATAATTCATAAAACTGGGAGGAGCATTGCTTTTGGCGCTAAAATCTGCTAAAGAAAAAATTAAAGGCGAGAAGAAGGAGAACTGCTGAAACTGTAGTAGATGAAATTCTTAAGAATTGAAACAAAGAAAGAATGTAAACTTAAAAACAGATATACCTAGAATATGTGACTATATGTAAATTTATTTATGATTATTATTTACGATTTAGTGTACCTGTATTTTAATTTTACCTATGTGGTGTCACAAATGTCATAATTTTCCGATGGCTTAATTATACTGGAAAAATTATGCAAAGTTTTCTTTTGACGTATTATTAGGGATTTTTCTTGTTGACGGTACTACATTTAACCCTACAGGACAATATTCCACAGGGTCGTCCGGCGATCTCCGAGCCGACTCTGATGGATAATACGGTGACAAGTCAAATAAGTTGGCACGCTAGGACGTGCGGTTACGTCATACACGACATATGACGTCCACAGCTGATTGCTATCCGGTGATTTCACGGCGCTTACGTTGATAAGGTTGGGGCAATAGATTGTTGGGGTTTTATGTAGAGGCGTAAAAAGAACGATTGGTAGGCTAGCGTTCCATGGCCCTACCTACCAAACAAGAGGTTAAAACGGATTGAATCTCGGTAGATTAGCACCATACTTAAATGGACTCTTTAAGGAGTGCACTTCTTGACTTCCTATATTATTATTAGGTTGGCCCTACTAGCCTTCACCACCACATTCCAGGGTGTATTGCCCAATGGAACAAATGGTACTTCGTAGTCGCTAGTCTGCTTGCTCTTTCTTTCGCTTCTATGATTTTTTTATTTTTATATGGCAGTAAGATGGCAGACGACGCAGCAGGGGTAGGCCTCCCGCATGGTGGACCGACGATCTGGTTAAGATCACGGGAAGCGGTTGGATGCGGGCGGCTCAAAATCGGTCTCTGTGGAAAACCTTGGGGGAGGCCTACGTCCAGCAGTGGACGTCTCTAGGCTGAAATGATGAAGGTGGCAGACGAGTTGGCGTCCCACCTGATGCTAAGCGGCAACCGCCGGCCATAAACTTTGGCCATGACAGGGGCACAGCCAAGCCACTGCCGACGTAAGGTGTTAAGAGTAGTGATGTGCCGGATTGTTAAAAATGTATATCCACGGATACGGATCGGAATACGGATATTTGGTGTCAAGATCCTCGGATACGGATACGGATCTTTATTTTCTTAGCGAATCGATGTCGGTGCGCGCGACATTGAAACGATAGTTGACGTCACGCACGCTCGGCGCGGGCGGAACGATAGACTGAGAGAGAAACATGATCTCATGTTTGTGATCTTATAACTCTCTATTATATTGATCTCATTACAATTATAAAAAAACGAACGCTTATGTTTTTGTTTCCTTATTTTCTTATATTTAAAAAAGTGATGTTCTTACTTTCTATAATATTGATCTCATTATAAATAAAGATAGTTGATTTAATTTTGTACCTTTGAGTTAAATACTATTAGTATGTTAAGTTACTACTACCACACATATTTGCAATATAAAGGTGCCAAATATTTGATTATATCAAATAAAAAATACTCTGAATGGCATTTAATATTTTTTGCGGATACGCATACGGATATCAGGAACATCACTAGTTAAGAGTTCTAATGCCCAGTAATTTCGCATACAGAACAATTTAGTTACAGTACCATTCAAACCGAAATATTATAGTACTGCACATTTGTACATTACTTTTTGGTGGCAGAATAACTGACTAACCACCAATATATCTATGGGGTTGCGTATTGGCATAGATTTACTTAATTAGATTTTTGTCTAATTTTACCCATGTAGGTTAAAATTATAAATGTATAGAATTTACATACATACATATACATATCGTCACGCCTTTTATCCCCGAAGGGGTAGGCAGAGGTGTATTTCTACACCCACTTTTCTCCAGATATACTTTAGTCCCACGTAATAAGGGGCGAGCCTATTGCCGTACCGGGCACATTTCCAGACACCGTGCTGCTACTGTGCTACTGAGAATTTCGTGACAGAAAATCCCAAAAACACTGCCCGACCCAGGAATCGAACCCGGGACCTCCCAATCCCACGCACACATTTATGCCGCGAGACCAACGAGGCAGTCGTACAGGGTTTGATGTCGAGTTTTCCGTCTCTACGCAAAGATGGTATTTGCATCGTGTTATCCCTTAGTCGCCTCTTACGACACCCACGGGAAGATAGGGGGTGGTGATACTTGTATTCTATGCCGTCAACCACACGGCCTAGAATTTAGTACATCTCATAAAATGGAAGTTAATGTATGTAGTTAATTAAAAACTGTTTAATATCTTCTGTATGTTAAACCTTCGTCTAATAAAACATGAAATATGAACAGAAATGTTTCAAACTAGGCTTGTGCCCATATCACGAAGTTAATTATGTATGTAGCAGTTTTGTGGGTAGACATGGGCTTAAAATGATATCTATTTGATTTTACTTCGGAACATATAGGTTCACTTTAATTAGTTATATTAAATAGCGCCTTTTCTCCGCGGGTATACACTAATTATTTTCTATACCTTACTCATTGGTTTCGTTATACAAACCAATGAGCGAACATTGAAAATATTCCAAACAAGCGTAATAAAAAAATAACATGTTTTGATACACTTAGGGTCCGACACGACATAAGATCACAAAGCAGTTCCTCGTGCTTTATAAACCATAATATGATTTCTCTATATTACAACTACTGTATTTTCTTAAGTGCATAAGAAAATACCATGCTTTGTAAACTGCTGTCATTTACAAATGCTTAAATAATTTTCTACTAGGTCGACATTCTGTAACAGTGTTCCGCTAACGCTTCGTCGCAAACAATACGCGAGTCGGTAAACGTCCAAGGCAACTGTGAATGACGTTTTCAATTAAGCGGTTAGAAGACCTTGCAGTGGTTTCTGTTATTAAACGGGCAAACTAACCAATGTGGTGCTTAAGAATGCCGGAAAATAAACTTAGGCAGGTAATAATAAGAGCATTTAAAAACAACTGGTATCGACTCTTCTATCGCGGGGCAATTGCATATTAATATTCAATCGACGGAAACATTACATTGGGACCTAATCATTACTGGGGAAATGTGGGTGTGTAATACACCTCTGCCTACCCCTTCGGGGATATAGGGCGTGAAGTTATGTTGTCGACGGACACAATGACACACACTTAATACAACAATATTACAAAGTGTGCACGTATCCCATTATGTGACAACACTTAGAATCAAGCACACAGAACTTAACGAAATGTTAAACCACCAACGCTATCCGTGGGGTCGTTTAATGCTGATAACAGGCTGCAGATCCTTCTAAAAAATATTTTCCAAGTTGGTTAGTAAGTGAAGGCGTCCAGGAGAGGTAACAAACATAAAAATAAAACCTCGTTGTTTTGTTTTAGTCTCATAATAGCTTTGTGGAGCAAGAGAAGGAATTGGTCTTCAATACCATGCGGGTTAGTGTATTTTCCTTAGACGCCTCTTACGACATGGAATCAAATGGGATATTGACACTTTGTATTCTTAATCCGTATCGTAGTAATAATGCACATAACGGCATTGGGTTCGACTGAACATAATCGTATATCGCAGAGAACACAGGTTCACCCCCATCAAATACTAAAACGTAGTCAGTAAAATAATGCAGCAAAGATTCATTTCCATTGCATAAAGAACTACACTATCATCTGAATAAACGCACGAGAAAACTAATGGCTACAATTTTACCAAACACAGCACGGAACTGAATAAAATCATTCTTGTGCCACATTTTAGCATAAATTCGTCCACTTTTATACAATTTGTAAGACAAATTACACTAACGCTATCTGGGGCAGGTGAAGTTACCATTAAAATAAATATAATGTCTGTCCGTCCACTATAAAAAGCGGGTCCTTTTTTGTTCAGTCGGGTCTTTCTGACCCCCAGTATAAATCTCTTTTTATTAATTTCATATCGTTGTTTCACTAATGTTGTTTAATATTAAATTTGTTTTTACAAAGAATACTTAACGACGTTTTTGTTTAGAGATTTTGACGGTGTTTTGTGTTTATCATTTTCATTTGTCGCTGGTGGGTTGTTTTACAATTTTATACGACATTTTAATGTAGAATGTACTTTGTTGGGGCGTAAATAGAACTGTATTACTGTACCCCTGAGTAATGTATGTGTCCTGTATGTTGGGGCTCGGCAGTGTCCCCGACGACCACAGAGAGCACGGCCTTATGTTCATGAAAAGTTCACTAGATGATGGTAGCTGGTGTATGGTGCTGGCCTTTACGCCCATTCTAAAATTGCCATAGCGGACGTATTTCACGTCCACACGGCGGGCTATTGGTAAAGTTTTCAACTAGCAATAATCGCACCTCGGATTAACCTCACTGGTTACGATATTGCCTCTGCGCAAAGTTAACAAGTGGGGGCGCTCCGCCGCTATTTATACTTGCCGCGGTAACAAAACCATAGCGTGATATAATTTTTTCAGTGATGCCATCTTTCGAGCAAGGTAGTCGTTTTTGCACGGAGCCGACAATCCTTTGTTTGATGCCAAACCTCGTTTACTTTAGCAAGAAATACTTATTAATAGTACAAGCAACTGGCGGGGCTCATTCACCGGCGCACCGGTTTGACAGGAAAGGGGTCTGGATCACAATTTAATGCCACATTAAAAATAGATGGCTGCCTGCGTGGTCCAGTGGATAGCGTATGCGACTGCTGATCGGGTTCGTAAGCATTTTTAAAACTGGTACATATTTCTTTATTGGAACATTTTTATAACCATATCTCAAAGATGCCTTGTGGCCGCCTCGGGCGCTATTAAAAAATGTATGGATTTTTTTCTCATACACGGGAAGTCAAGTGTCCCCTTCAAGGTCATACTGTAGAAGAATTCGGCGCGACTTTCACTTTCATTAATGACATAATGCAACTATACAAAGGAATTAAGTGCACATACAATTTTTGTAGTGGGACTAGAAAGACTAGAGTTTTCTATTTTGCAGATGTTGAACTTTAATTTTGTAAGGAATACATAAGATGAGAGGATAAAAGAAGCAGCTAATGCTTCTTTTTCCACGATTTTGACCATGTCCCAGGAAAAGTTTCTCGTTCTTCGAACAAGTTTTTGCTTCTTATGAAGTTAAAACTATTTAATATTCCATGAATAACATTTTATGTACAAGATAAAAGAATTGCGTTTGGGAATGTTGACACTTTTTGACATTCGTCTATGATAATAGAAACAAAAAAGAAATTGTGAAGGTCCGGTCTGAATACAAGTTGTTGTGGTTTATAATCAATTAGTGGTTGCTCTCAATCTCTAAATTTATGCGTCTGTTAAATAATATTTAAGACACTGCAATTATTTTTTCCGGCCTGTTTTACCTGAAGTTTGATGGAAACTTGAGAGTTACGGGAGCGAAGCCATTACAGAAGGGTTTTCAAACTTGGCAACAATTTAGTTCTGTGTGTTTTTAAAGCAAACTCAAATTACTTTAAAATAAATGTTAATTAAAACATTAACGAAATAGTGTACTCTCTCAGTGAAAGTTTCACGAAGTAGAACCATCTGAAGCATTAACCAACTTACTCCTAAATATCATTATCGTAAGAGCAATTTATATAGAAACAAAGCTTCTGATTTTGATAAATTGAAACCGAGTGGTCCCGAGGAAGCCCAATTAATACCGATGAGCCTTTTAAAATTATTGTATCTGTTTGGTAATCCATTCGTTTTGTAAGTTTCAATGAGGTTTACGGAGGGTTTCGAAGTTACAAAGAAGTAATGGCTTTCCAATTTTACGATTAAATTGACACAAATTATGATAAGTTTATAACGGACCATTTTGAAGCTTACCATAATGTTTCCTATGGATAATATTGTGATAAGCCATCGAGTTCGTGAAACTTATTATTGCACTAGTTATAGATAGTTCTGCTGGCAGTCTTCCGGGCGCGCTCCCAAAAGTCTTATCTTTATATATAAAATCCTTGCGTTACTGACTGACTGACAGACACGCTACAGCCGAAACTATTGGGCGCAGGAAGCTGAAATTTGGCATGTATGTTCCTTGGGGACCGTAGGGGTGCACTAAGACGGGATTTCCCGAAATTCCCACGGGATCGGGCAAAACGGGAAATTCGAATATATGTGCGTGCGAAGCCGCTGGCGTCGACTAGTATATAATAAGAGGTTTTCTTTAATTTAAAGATTAAGTAACAATGTAGGTACAAATATACTCATATGCTAATTATTGTATCACATTTTTGTTCTTGAATGACCTCAATCACCTGCAAAAATCAGACAATTTGCATAAAAATCACTTTGCATTGCATTCTACAGAAAATATTGCTTTAAATTGGACTATAATTTAAAGCAATATTTTCTGTAGAATGACGACATTGTTGCCAAAGTGTATACCTAGTTATGGAATCTCAGTAAATTGTTTGACCCAAACTGACCAGCAAGACTTAAACTGTACAATTTCAAAAAATATTTTTTTTTCTTTAGAACTATAGTGTTTGCAATCACAAAATAAAGGAGTATTGAGAAAGCGGTGATTCTACGAGCGCCCGTAGTCGGACTAAAGTTTTCATTCTTCGTATTGTTTTTATATTGTTTGTGAACTAGGATTGTGCAGCACTTATTATCATAAAGTTTGTACTTTTATTCGCGCTGTTGATTATACACAACACTTTTTATTTTGCGGATCCTTCGACGAGTAAGTGAACATTTATTTCAAAACGCGTTGCTGTTGCGCTTGTAACGTTGAATAAAATTATTAAGGGTAAGATAAGAACCCTGTTTTTACATTTAATTTTATGAGAGCGGCGATAGCCTAGTGGTGTACTTAACGGACTGCCGAGACGATGGTCTCAAGTTCGATTCCCAGGTACCCCCGGCACACACCTCTGACTTTTTGAAGTTATGTGTGTATTAAAAATGTTAATTATCGCTCGCTTAAAAATATGCCCGGCCCAAAGTGTGGGTGTTTAACATATTAAACACCCCTTCAAACACCCATATATCTGCCTAACCCTTCGGGGATAAAGGCGTGGAGTTATGTATCGAAGTCTACTTAGCTTTCTTCATTTTACATTTAAATGTAATTTTTCATCATACTCTATGTTTTATTACTAGCGTTTAGCGATAAAAGGGATTTTTAATCACGCTTGCATTTTATTATTGAATAAATCTCTTAGAGGGTTTTCAATTTTATGCAGGTAGGTAACTTTTCTTCCTCTAGGACAAAAACGCGAAAATGAATTTGATTTTGACAAAGTTTATCTTGCATTTTGTGTGAGACAGCAGTGTTGCTTAACTTTGGCGACATTTTACAAATGGCAAGCCAAGTCACACTATGAGCGCTACGTGTACATCATCATTATCGTCATCATCATTATCATCATCATCATTAGGCCCTGTCGGAGGTCTTTGGGCAGTTTCAAAAATCTGACACCAGGAATCGCCACACACTTGTATTATTTTGCCGATAGATTATTATTGTTAGCGAATAATATATTTTACCACTGCTAAGCAAAGGAATGAATTTCCAGTAATATCTGTACTTTGCAATCTCTAGCCAGTCGACCTCAAAAGAGTCTAGGTCATCTCGCCACACTTCAGTCAGGCTGTTTTTTCTGTTTATCACTCTTTTTCTTTATAAATGAGCTGCAGTACCTTTTTGTGGCTGAAAACATTTTCAGATTTACTTTGAATATAGCAGCAAAACCAGATTTTTTGTGTAAGAAGTAAACAAATATTGAGATGGTGTTTTAAAAATGTTGTAGCTGTAACAAGCTTGACATTTTATAATACAATATGATAATGGGATAAATACAAAGTTTATTTTACCAGCGTATAGCGTGTCGCCACCCCAACTCGCATAAACATCAAACTTTTAAAATTACATTATATCTGTCTTGCACTCAGTGTTGCCAAGTTTACGACAAAATGTCCCAGAAAAAAGGCACGAGTCGAAGTAAAGTTACACCCTTAATTATTTCCTCATTTTACGAAATCCCCGTAAAAAGTCGCCTTGAAAAATATTTTCTTGGAATATTCTTTTATAAGTATTATTTTATAGGTGTGCTTTTTTGGATTGCGTAATTGAAAAGTATGGCGGGGAGTGTAAATTGATTTGAAACGGATACTTAGAATGCACATTTAGAGCAAATTGTTGTAAAGCAATAAAATTGTGTCGTTATTAAGGCCTCTGTGAAATAATGATTGCGTTGTTAAAACAGGATTTATTAGGAAAAAAGTGATTGACAAATTGTGATGGACGGCTCGGAGTGTCCTACTTTTTATAAAATGTGCTAAGTTTATTATTATTTTAGATTGTAATCTTGATTGGTAGTTAAAGCTAAACTTGTTTCTTAAGTACTAAATTATTTTAAAGTTCAAATTGAAAGGTCGTTGCGTAGTAATTTCATTGCGTAGTTATTACTAAGAAAAGTTTAAATAGGTGCTTTTCTATTTCCAACAACGCCAGCCATAGTTACGGTCTGCCTCCTGTCACTTATATTTATTAGTATTTCAAATAGTTTTAAGAGTGGCTATTTTTACGGGTAGGTGTTTTGGTGTTTACATGCTTTTTTTAGCGGTGAAAACCCAGTGTTGTACGTAACGGACTGCCGAGATGATGGTCTCGGGTTCGATCGCCAGGTACCACGGGCACACATCTATGACTTTTCGAAGTTATATGTGTATTCAAAATATAAATTATTGCTCGTTTAACAATATGCCCGGCCCGAAGTGTGGTTGTTTAATATACCTCTGCCTAACCCTTCATAATTCATAATTCATTTATTCATTTGCGAATATGGGTATGGGTACATTTGCAGATATTACGGCTAAGACATTTATGTTCTCCACATTCCACCATTAGGCACGCAAGATTCAGTGATATCAATTCATTAATTTTTAGTTATTACATTTCACTTAATTGGAATTTCAGAATAATAAACAGCAATGAGATGTCACAAAATAATAACAATAATGTGATGTCAAATAGTATTAGAGGTATAGTCAAACAATAATATTAATAAAATCTAATGTCAAAATGAAAAATTGGCTATTTATTAAATTAGTGAAAAGTTTAGTTAAGACATACATCCTTTCTATTAATTTTCAATATTCTTATCCTCCAAGAACTCTTGAAATGAGTACTAGTATTTGGCTAGAAGAAGTTTTTGAAGACGCCTTTTGAATATTTGTATACTCTCATTGTTTGTAATATCCTTTGGCAGTTTATAATAAATGTGAGTTGCAATACAGAAAAAACTTTTGTGCATTAGAGCAGTTGTACTCTGTAACACACATAACTTGTCAGCATGGTGGGTCCTTGACCTTTTTTCAAATAAATGTATATTTTGTTTTATAAAAAGAGCACATTCACTTATATATATATATATGCAAGGCAAAGTCATTAGCTTGTATTTCATAAAGTAAGGTTTGCAGCTGTCGAGTATTTTTATATTAAAAATTATTCTAATGCAGCGTTACTGAGCTTTAAATACTAAAGGCCAGTCGGTGGAGTTGCCCCAAAATATGATCCCGTAACGTAACGAAGATGAAACAATGCCGTGATAAGCTGTGATTAGAGTTGTTATATTTGCTATGTTTCGTAATTTATATAAACCATATGCATATTGGCTTACTTTGGTACAAACATGTTCTATATGCGCTTTCCAGTTTAATTTATTATCTATTTTTAACACTAAAAATTTCGTGGACTTAGTTACTTCGAATTTATAGCCATTATAATTAATATCTAATTCATTATCAGTATCCTTATTTCTTTGTTTAAAATCTAGTACTTTCGTTTTATCTAAATTAATTTTTAAGTTGTTGATTTCCAGCCATTCTATAATTAGTCTAATAGAGTTGTTAATGTTCGTTTCAAAAGATGTCATGGATTTATTCGTAAAAAGTATAGTGCTATCATCTGCAAATAATGTCATATCATAGGTAGTGCATAGTGGTAAATCGTTTATATATATCATAAACAGTAAAGGTCCCATTACACTGCCCTGTGGGATGCCAAATTTGACTTTCCTTACATCTGACCTATATATCAATTCAGATTTAGATTTAACACATATATTCGAGATCTCAGTAAACTGCCGCCTGTTTGATAAGTAGGATTTTATAAGATTATAAACATTGCCTCTTTTACCGTATTGATATAATTTACTTAATAGAATATCATGTCTTACATAATTAAAGGCCTTGGACATGTCCATAAACATTCCTATTGCTGGTTGCCCCTTGTCCATATTTATCATAACGGATTTCAAAAAATTGTAGATGGCCATATTAATATTTTGTTTTTTCTAAAACCATATTGCTCTGGAACCAATTTGTATAGTTTCTCCAAATAGTCATAAATGACGTTATAAATTACTTCGGGGATAAAGGCGTGAAGTTACGTCATGTTATGGTTTTTTAATATTATTTCTTATTTAGAGAGCCAACTTAACAACAAGCAAAACATCATAAATTTCTCAAACCAAATATCATTTGAATCATCATCACTAGCCTGCCGTAGTCCACTGCTGGTTATAGGCCTCTCCAATGGCACGCCACTGGGCCCGATTTTCGGCTCTTTGTGTCCAGCCACTGCAAGCCACTTTGCGTATATCGTAACTCCACCTAGCCGGAGCGCGTCCTACACTATGTTTGCCAAGGCGCGGTCTCCACTCTAGAACTCATTTGAATATCGGGTGACATTTTGCAGCGCCAGTAGAGACAAGACCTACGTCCAGTAGTATACTGCTAAAGGCTGTATGATGATCGGTTGTGTTGAAACAGCACAGCTCCTTACAGCGCCGGTAGAGATAAGACCTATGTCCAGTAGTATACTACTTAAGGCTGTATGATGATCGGTTGTGTTGAAACAGCACAGCTCCTTGCAGCGCCGGTAGAGACAATACCTACGTCCAGTAGTATACTGCTCAAGGCTGTATGATGATCGGTTGTGTTGAAACAGCACAGCTCCTTACAGCGCCGGTAGAGATAAGACCTACGTCCAGTAGTATACTGCTAAAGGCTGTATGATGATCGGTTGTGTTGAAACAGCACAGCTCCTTGCAGCGCCAGTAGAGACAAGACCTACGTCCAGTAGTATACTGCTAAAGGTTGTATGATGATCGGTTATGTTGAAACAGCACAGCTCCTTGCAGCGCCGGTAGAGACAATACCTACGTCCAGTAGTATACTGCTCAAGGCTGTATGATGATCGGTTGTGTTGAAACAGCACAGCTCCTTACAGCGCCGGTAGAGATAAGACCTACGTCCAGTAGTATACTGCTAAAGGCTGTATGATGATCGGTTGTGTTGAAACAGCACAGCTCCTTGCAGCGCCAGTAGAGACAAGACCTACGTCCAGTAGTATACTGCTAAAGGCTGTATGATGATCGGTTATGTTGAAACAGCACAGCTCCTTGCAGCGCCGGTAGAGACAATACCTACGTCCAGTAGTATACTGATCAAGGCTGTATAATGATCGGTTGTGTTGAAACAGCACAGCTCCTTGCAGCGCCGGTAGAGATAAGACCTACGTCCAGTAGTATACTACTTAAGGCTGTGTGATGATCGGTTGTGTTGAAACAGCACAGCTCCTTGCAGCGCCGGTAGAGACAATACCTACGTCCAATAGTATACTGCTAAAGGCTGTATGATGATCGGTTGTGTTGAAACAGCACAGCTCCTTGCAGCGCTGGTAGAGACAAGACCTACGTCCAGTAGTATACTACTAAAGGCTGTATGATGATCGGTTGTGTTGAAACAGCACAGCTCCTTGCAGCGCCGGTAGAGACAATACCTACGTCCAGTAGTATACTGCTAAAGGCTGTATGATGATCGGTTGTGTTGAAACAGCACAGCTCCTTACAGCGCCGGTAAACAGGCATCCTAAAGAATACTTTTAAACTTTTGCGACTTGTACATAGTAATATTTATGTAACGCGTCGGTAGCGCTCATAGTGAGACTTGACTTGCCGTTCGTAACAGATCGGCAAAGTTAAGCAACGCTTGCACAGTTCACCACTTGGATAAGTGACCGTGCGTGGCATTTACATCTGAGCGCTACCGTGCTTCGGAGGGCACGTTAAACTGTCAGTGGTTCTTGTCTCAGGATAAGAATCGTTAGGCCATGTCGGAGGCCTTCGGGCGGTCAGAAACCTCCGACACTAGAGGTGGTCACACACCAAACCAACGCCAACGCGTCTATGTCATGTAATCATTTGAAATTAATATTAATAGGCAGCCTAAATGTGACTGAATTGGACGCCACTTTGTAGGCCACCATAAATATAATCTATCTATACCCTTCTCAATCATTGTTTGTGATAAAATAATTTCAATCAAAACATTAATGAAAGTAAATTGTTCAGTTATTGAGATATGACAGTTGGGACTGTTAAAGTAACATCGGGCGGTTCGTAATTAATGTCAAATATTAGGATATGACAGTTCGGATTGTAACGATAACTGTGGCTGAATTGTAATGAATGCTAAAGATAGTTTTCTAATTATGGAAATTGGGTTTTTTTTTAGAAAGCAGATTAACTTAAGGAATAAAACAATTTGATAATATCTCACTAATACCAGAAGGGCACACGTTTGTGAATATGGATGGATGAATATTTTGTCACTCACTCACGTAAAACTAATAAGGCATTTTTTTTTTATTTAAGAAAGACAACTCCCGCACTAGGTATAAATCCTGTGTCGCAAGGGACTTTACAAACATATAACCAACGGACACAATTAACACGCAGACTCGAAACAATTGATGGATCACCCTAAGTATTGTCTCGTGTGGTAATCGAACCCACAGCACTGGGCTCAGTGTCAAGCGACGAGGCGACTGCTTAAATCACTACGCCAACCGTGCAGTAATTACGTTTATAAGTAAGAATAACTTAATAACCGTGCCCAACGCGGACGAAGCCGCGACAGAAGACAGTGGAATTGATTTCAATGAAATGACAATTGCCATTAACACACACTTTTTCAAATCAAATGTTATCGATATCTTCATTACAAAGTGAGTACCTTACCACGTGTTTGTTAGAGTTTTATTTATTTACTAATTATTCGATCCAGCTCCATTAACTTACGTCATAAATTCCATAACTACAATCACCATTTAAAAAAACAACTGCTTTTGCCGTTTGTGGCTTGCGGCCAATTTTAAGGCTTCTACCGAATCCACCAGCGTTGTGCAAGAAATCATTATCTGAAACGTTTCCTAGAGAAATGCAATTTAAAATACCTTTTTGTGTAAGTAATAAATTATGTTAGTTTTTAGGTATTTTATGAATAAAAGAGTGTAATGGTATGAGTTTTTAGAAGCGATTTTAAGATATTACTCGTTTTATAGACGTGATAAATGTCTTTGTGCGCGTTATTTAAGAATACATTATGTCTCTACCCCAATTCATTCTGTGAGTGACGTAAGAGATGGCTTATGAAAATCAATAGTACGAAGAGACAGAAAACTGCACATCAAATCCTGTACCAGACCGTCTAGTCTGGGCAGCATGTCATAGCAAACAAATCCTCATATTGATTCACAGTGTTATTGTGAAACAAACTAGTAGAGGTTAAGTTCAGCAGTGCGGCAGAATGCGAAAGGCTATAGTGAATTATGTCTTATTCTCAATTAAATATCTTCTCCTTTACTTAATCAATTCCTAAGCATAGCCTAATTGTACCTGTTGTTATAATATATATATCATAATGATTCAGGTCTTGTTGGCTCCCTCAATTAAGGTTGAGCCATACGATGGCTGTTGAATGCGGGCCATCAGCGGACTGAGTCAGTTATAAGCGTCAGATTATATCCTGCATTGTACTCGCATCTAAACCTATTATGTTTGGACTTCAAAAGAATATAAACGAAGAGATGAAATGACAAAAAAGCAATGACTCTGAGTTTGTTTCGGCCTTTCTTCTCAAGAAATCATTTAGCTAGGAAAAGTCGGCTTCATCTAGAATAGGGTTTTGACATGTATAAGTGTTGTAAACAACCAAAATGCAGAAATAAATATGTCTTTATGTCATACAATGTGTTGAAGTGTTATTAGAACTTAATTCAAAATTAAGGTGTAAATTTATTTTATGTGCTTTGCGATACCTACTCAAATAACATTAGTTAGTTAGTTGGACAGGTGTTTTCCGCACTTAGCCACTTAATTGGGCCATTGTGCGTTAGCAGGGACACGGTTGTACTCAAATAAATTAACACATACAGAAAACATGCACATACATTCATTAAATATGTTATTGTATAATGTAACTTGTCGTCATAGTGACGCAATATTCTTTTTTGACGCTAATAAATTTATTAGTAAATTTACTTTAACAATAGATACAATGTATCTGCCATTTTATATTAAGCGACAGGTTGCTAAACTATTAGCATACAATTTACAGCAAGGCAAAGAGCCTTGTGTTTACAATTTATTTGATAGGGTTAGTACATGTACTAACAACGTTTTTATTGACACGTCTTGTGATTTAAACTCCAAGATAGGACAACAGTTAGGCTGCAGTATTTGAATATAGTACACCAAAACATGCAGGGCCTATCTGGCAAAGAATAAGAATTAAGTTTATTTCTAGAGAAATATGATGTTAGAGTTTTGTGTTTAACTGAACACTGTTAAAGAAGCATGAGATTATTGTCATTAATCAATATTATACAATGCAGTGCGGGTATATAAGAAAGCAGGCTATTAGAGGCGGTTCTCTCATAATTACTTCTAATTTATAAAAATGCAAAGAACGTAAAGATATTGTAAACTTATCTATTGAGCGCACTTTTGAGTTGTCCTGTGTGGAATTAGATTTATATATTGTAATTTATGTATATCGACCCCCTTCTGGAGATTATAATCTATTTGAGACTGTTATGGAAGATGCTATTAATAAAATTAAATGTAGCAGTAAGAATATTGTAGTTTGTGGTGATTTAAATATTAAATTTTTTGAGAATTCTTCACAGTGTACTAGATTTCTAAATTTTTTTAAGTCATTTAATTTAAGTAACTTACTCTGTGAACCTGCTAGAGTCTCTGCAACATCTTCTACTTGTTTGGATAATATATTTAGTTCTTGTGTTGCTAAAAACCCAGTAGTTATCAGTTCTCTTCCTTCTGATCACCGTGGACAGATAGCTAGTTTTTCTTGTTCAGCATATAATAAATCACATACAGTAGAATGTAGGCCTCAAACTACCAATCGTCTTATACATTTTAAAAACAAAATTATCGCAAATCTCAATCCTTCAATATTGAACTCAGAAAATCCAAATACAATTTATAATTCACTTTTTGGACTAATTATTAATGAGTTTCAAAATACTTTTATGAGTAAAACTGTACCTTTAAAAGGTACTACCGGATTTTTTACCCAGTGGGCCACTAAAGGTATATACAGAAGTAGAGCCAAGTTGTTTGAATTATATGGTTTGCAACAACATAGATTTGACACACCGTTTCTAAATCATGTAAAAAGCTATTCAACAATTTTTAAACAAGTTTGTATTATAGCAAAATCAAAATTTATTAGTGGTAAAATTAAGCAATTGACAAATATAATTAAAGAAACGTGGAGAATTATAAATAATGAAACCGCTAGAGCACCACAACGAGAAAACTAGCAATTTAGCGAAAGCTAGCGAAAGTTAGCAATTTATTAGTCACAGACAAATCTCAAGTTGCGCATATGTTTAATAGTTCCTTTGCAAGCATACCAATAACAACTACTAGTTCCTTACAATCATCGTCTTTATACGCTGGAAATTTGTTGCTTAGCAGTGTACCTGAATGCAAGAGCGTGTTTAGATTCGAGCACGTCACCCCGCAAGATATATTGATCGCATTTCATTCCATTACTATTAAAAATACCGGCGACTTTTGGGGCATTTCAATTAAAATTTTAAGTACTATAGTTGAGATTGTTGCGCCTTACCTCTCTATAATTTTTAACCAATGTTTTGACCTTGGCCTATTTCCGGATTTGATGAAGTTAAGTAAAATCATACTTTTATTCAAATCTGGCAGTAAAAATGACATAAATAATTTTAGGCCCATCTCTATCTTGCCGGCATTTAGTAAAATATTTGAAAAGATTTTATTAAAGCAGCTACTAAGACACTTTAATTTAAATAGTCTGCTTCACAAAGATCAATACGGATTTACTAAAAGTAGATCCACTACTGATGCGGGTGTTGCTCTCATAAAACACGTCTATAATGCTTGGGAGTCATCTAAAAATTCTATCGGAGTATTTTGTGACCTATCAAAAGCATTTGATTGCGTTCATCACGACACACTACTGCGTAAGCTCCGCCACTACGGCGTAGAGGAAACCGCACTTAGTGTTGTCGAGTCGTACCTGCGGCGGAGATTTCAGTGTGTCGATGTAAATGGGACTACATCCTCTAAATTACCTATACAGTAAGGCGTTCCACAAGGTTCAATTCTAGGCCCTTTTCTATTCCTTGTATATATTAATGACTTACCTTTTTATTTAAAAAACATCTGTGATGTCGTACTTTTTGCAGATGATACGTCACTTATTTCAAAGTAGACAGGAATAGGAATGAATTTGATGATGTAAATAATGCACTTATACAAGTAACACATTGGTTTACAGCAAACAACCTAGTGCTTTATTCAAAAAAAACTAAATGCGTTAAATTTGCCTTATCTAACGTTAGACAACTGGGACCTAATATTATGCTAGATAGAGAGGAACTTGAGACAGTTGACTCTACAGTGTTTCTAGGCATTACATTAGATAATAAGTTACATTAGACAATAAGTGCTCAGCTCTGCAGCGTATGCTGTTAGAAAAGTTAGACAACTTACTGATGTCGACACAGCTCGTCTAGTATATTTTAGCTATTTTCATAGTGTCATGTCCTACGGCATCTTGTTATGGGGCAAAGCTGCGGATATTCAGAATATCTTCGTTCTTCAGAAACGAGTGGTACGAGCTGTATACATGTTAGGTGCAAAAGATACTCTTAGGGAACGCTTTAAGTCTATAGGAATTCTAACAGTAGCCTCGCAGTTCTTATTTGCTAATATATTGTATATTAGGCAAAATATAGGTTTATTTACTACAAAAAGTGATGTACATAATATAGATACTCGAAACAGGCATAAGGTATATGCCCCTTATCATCATTTAGATAAAATTAACAATTCTTTTGTAGGGCTAGGTATTCGTATTTACAATAAAATACCAATTAGTCTTTTAGAATTACCATTTAATATGTTTAAAAGTAAAATAAAAGACTGCCTTATTAGGAAAGGTTATTATACTGTTAATGATTATTTCAGTGATAAGGATAGATAGTCACTTACACTAGACAACTCATAATCTACTACTTATTTAGAATTTATATAGATACTTAGCATTTTTCAGTTTATCATTATATAACATTCCTAGTTCTTTTAAATTATTATTTGTTTCTTATTAGGTCATACAACTTACTACATTTACATTTGCATCGTTGTTCCACTAATTTTATTAAAATTTACTGTACTGTAAGATGAAGATAACTCGTGATCATGGGCTGTGAACTAACGTTTTTGTAATTTTGTGTATTCCTATACCGTCACTTCTGTAACATACATTTCCACCATAGTTCTGAACATGGTCTCGAGTTGTCTACATTATAAGACGTAAGTGGATGCTCCTGTACACAATATTCGCATTGGAAGGCTAACTAAAGCACTTAATTCAGTAACTGCATTAATTGCTTCAGTATTATCTCAAAATGTCCCAATAAGCGGCAATAGGCTCGCCATCTATTACGTGGGATGAAAACACTAGCGAAAAGTGGACGTTTAATATGCCTCTGCCTACCCCTTCGGGGAAACAGGCGTGAGTCTATGTATGTATGTATGTATTATCTCTGTAACTAAATACCATTTACAAGTAATAATGTGTAACGGTTGCAGCTCCTTACAAAAATAAAAATATTTACCATAATATTGGCGATTCAAAAGAGTGGCCACGAGTTTTATTGCCCGTTCTTTCTCGTGGTTCTACCTATTGCTTTACGAACGAGGTAGTAAATGTTAATGTAGAAGCATTAAGTAATTTAATTTAAAAACTGACGTTCATAAGCGTTACCTTGTGACCTAGATGAATAAATGATTTTGACTTTGACTTTGTACTAGCAAAGCTTTATTCAAAGTCCAAACGTAAAGGTTTGCGACGTTAAAAGATTTTACCTGTACGTGCTTCAATCATCAAAAGCTTTTCTTATTGAAGTTGGATTATTGGCTACCGGTTTTTTGCTCCGGGGAAAAAGGATTGTATCCCTAAATGCCAAAACCGTTAAGTATCTTAAAGTATACGAGCGTATGTTGGTATACGTATGCTAACGTTAGTATACTATATACATTTCTTTTTGCTATGGATCTCACAAAATAGGAAAGGGAAATTTTCCGTTAGGTATATTTTACCGTTTTGCTACGGAATGTAACATTACAGTATATTGTTGACATATACACGTAGTTTTTCAATCGTTTTGAAGACGTTGAGTTGTATTTTTCTTCAAATTCATGAAATACTTGCTGACCCAGCGAACTTCGTACCGCCTTATTTTTTAAATATTTGCTATAGTTTTTTTTCATACAAACCTTCTCTGGCCATAACGTCCAACTTTATGCAGTCATTCGGAAGTTATGCGCAATGACAAGAGAGTCAAGTCAGTCTATTCCCGTGAAGATTGGCACGGCTCTAGTACTCTAGTTAATTGTCGAATGAAACTACGCTACTATTATATTTATCCACCCGTCGACTTTCTTATGAACTTAGCAGTCTGGTGCCAAGTTGGTGTGAGTTTTAGTAATTGTCAGTGATCGCTCCTCTAACAGTTAATTGCCGAGAACTGAATGCGCACGTATTCAGTTAGTGTTAAAGTCGTTTCTTCGACGTGTTGGTTGACTTCAGAGAAGTATACTTGTATAAGATAACACAAATTATACCATGACTCGAAACTACAATCGGGGATCACGTAAGCAGTTATCCTCTGTGGGAATGGCACCTTAATTGCATTTTGGCAATGGCCAGGCGTTCTTAAGTCCGCCAGAAGGCTTTCAGTGCTGGCAAAATCAATTAT
Organism: Euclidia mi; assembly: GCA_944739405.2. Classification (NCBI taxonomy): domain Eukaryota; kingdom Metazoa; phylum Arthropoda; class Insecta; order Lepidoptera; family Erebidae; genus Euclidia; species Euclidia mi. The sequence goes on from OX123201.2 coordinate 5,400,520, forward strand.
CAAAAAAAGTTTGATGTGTGTGTGATGTGTAGGTATAGGTACCTTATGATTGAAATGAACTGAAATGAACACGTACGATCGCCACGTCGAAGAGCGGCCACAATAACTACAAGTGTGAGTGTTTTGTTTGTACATAAATAGTCGCGAGTGCTAACGGTACGGACGCAGGTCGACAAAAGCGTCTCACGAAAGCTGCCGGAAATTAAACCGTCGTTAGTGTGTTATGTAAATGTAGCGCGAGATGAATTTCTTACATCACAGCCGGAATCTCTGTCTTAGCAGCCGCTGAGTAAAGCTTAATGGCAAAATAATTGAATCCGCCGCTCAAGGAAAAGGTGAAAAATATAAGCGCAAAGAGTTCCGTCACGGAGACCCCCCTCTCCTCCTCTCCTCTGGCCCCGTGGGTCGCGGGCGGCTCTATGTAGCGGGTGCATTATACGCGGCGTGTTTATTCCTTCAAACGGGAGCATCTTTTAAACAGTTTCCAGGTCAGGCGCGTCAGGCCGCGTCAGCCGCGCTATTGTGTGCCAGTAAAGGATTCTCTGTGCGCGTCTTTTAGCCGCGCCAACCTCACCGCCGCCACCGCCCTGCGCCACTCACATGTCAAACAAGTGACAGCAACTCTGGGAATAGTGTTCCTTTTACTATTGTATGACCAATATAAATAAAACTGTTTCTAAACATTACTAACTTCAACACACACTCACAGCGTGGTGGCTCTTATTACTGCTGTATGATAGTTTGGGTACACAACTGACTAGTTGTGTAAACTATCATAATCATAACGTTCAAAGGCTCTGACCGCAACGTGTTGAGTCTCACACCACTTTCTAAAGTTTAGTATTCTGGGAGATGTTTCAAGCTTCATTACTTATGCTATTTCATTCAAGTTAGTGGGTAGAGAGCTGGTGGTTAACAATGTAACTGCGGTTTCACTGAGACGGTGGTACGTGCTGACTCAGCAGGAGTCGTGGTCGCAGGTGTCGACTTGAGACACAGCAACACGACAAAATAATCGGCACCACGCCGAGTTCCACTTAATTTCAGCTGATGATAGGCGATTTGGAAAACACTACGAGAGTATTCAACCGAACATTCCACGCGGTAGGAGACGCAGAAGTGTGGCGATACTGATAGTTTTAAAATAAATGGTCCACTACACCATGTTTCGTGTCTGGCTGCGATCCCTGCCGTGCGGGGTGACGTGACACGTCGCGGTGTAAGAATGAGCGGCTGTGTTGCTCGTGTCCCGCGCAACGCGACGGTGCCACGGTAATATAATCTAACAGTATTGTAACTCGGCCGCCTTCGTGAGTTATATACCTACAGACGCGCCGTACGCAAACCAGCGGTAGGGCTGCCCGCCTCAAGTACTTTCATTACATCTACCTACTTGACGTTTTTTTCTGGTTTTGTGATTATTCATATTAAGTACCTACTTATATTTTTATTCAAACAAATGAATGAAATAGTAAACTGCAGTCGCCGAAGGTTACAGAACTTAATTTTTCACTTCAACACCTACCTTCTGAGCTAAAATGCAAGTGCCTACGTCCTTAATAACTGACGAGTCTAATTATAACTTTTTCATTTCGTAAATTAACGTCCCTATTACTATCAGCACGGAGCAACTTGAAATAACAGTTATTTGGTTACCCATCCGATGTCCAACCGCTTTGAACGTTACTTAACCTCAACCATCTAATTGCGTATGCGCTACTTACAGTAATATCTATTCATTGCCAACTTGTTCGATAATACTACATACCATCAACCTTATCATTATAATTTCATAACGATATTACGTTTAATTCCAAAAACCTATAACTCGGGGCTTTAAAATTAAGCGAAAAAATATGTACTTAGTTAAGTAAGTACCCTAAGAAATTATAGGTAAATTCACGAAAGTTGACCACAAATGGCGGCCTTCGCGCATATGTACATTCGTGCACCAATGGCGTTGCTCCATTCTTGACGCATTTAGGGAATGCGTCAAGAACGGAGCCATGCCATTGGCACTCCACCCGCGCCTCACCCCGCACCTCCACGGGGACCTAAAAAATGACTTCTGCGCAGTGGTCATCTTTCGTGAATTTACCTATACCCATTGGTTATGTAATAAGCAGATTCCCATTGGCTTCCATTTTTAAAATCACCCTGTAGGTAGGTAGTACTAATCAAAGACAACAATGAAATATTTAATACATTGTCCATAGCGCAGGTAAAAGTGTCCTGCTAGTATACATTATAACCGCAATATGTTTTAAAAATAATTAACAATAATAATAGATTAAGCTTATCAAATTACGACTTTATCACGCTAAAGTTAATTACCGTGTCAGAAGGTAGGTGTGAAAAGCGTAGTCATCATTTAAAATAAGGTAGGTAATAGTATAATACTAGAACTAGCAGGAACTTTCGTAATTTGTAACAAAAAAACATTGTATATATAGTCTTATCTTACGGAGTTTACAGGTAATTAAAAAAAATATAGTTGGGTGAGTTATCGAAGAATTTAAACAACCAAAAACTGCACAATATAATCTATACATCTTCGCCATAATAATTATTTGAATAACAAAACACTGGTACAAAAATCGTCACCGTCTGTTCGTCACTGCGAGCTGCGGCAGGATCGCGGCTCTCTGGGTACCCATTGGGTACCGGCGAGCATGCGCGTAGGTATAACTCGAGTTTCGTGCGTTTGTATGGAGTTACAATACTGTTAGATATTATTACCGTGACGGTGCTCTGTGCAACGCGACGCCATGCGAGCAGCACCAAAACTGTAAAATGTAGAGTTCGAGTATGTAGAGTCTACATACTCGAACTTACGTTTAGTAAAGAATTTTGCGTCATTACACACCCCGCAATCTCAGTCTGTTACACAACTATTTTAAGTAAACTAAAGTTAAATACTACGTTTTTATAGCTATATGCCGATCAACTACTGTTATCAACATCTTAACTAAAAGTAGCCTATTTATGAACATTCGCCACCCCAAGCGTCTCCACAAAGAGCTTGATACTAGTATCCTTTAGATAAAAATAAATCAGAAATGCTCAAAGGAATAGCCGAAAGACCAATTAGATATACAAAATTGACCTACACTTGAATTTCCATCACTCCAAAAACTGTAGTTTTCATCAAAACATGCAGACAACATACACAATTTATTACCACATCTATCACATTCGATAGTATAGTAGGTAACAATAATTGGACATAATTGTGCGTGAGTATTTCCCGGTACAGAGGCGCGCGCCGCACTCGGCGCGAGAACTGAGTGAAATATTTGTTTGTTTACACAACTAGCTATTTAGGAACATTGTTACGCGTAACAGTTGTACTAAACCGCAATAAATCGATCGAAAATGATGTTGATTTAAACAATATTATACATATTGAAATAGAACTACCGTAAGTTAGGTGCGATACTATGTAGCGTATATTTATTTCGTAAACTTGATCGTCTAGTTTGATTGGTTGATTTAAATAGTATAAAAACGTCTAGAATGAGCCCGATATAACGTAATAATGATATAAAACTACAAAATAAATTAAACTCTGTGTTGTACAGGTCCATAATTAGGCATGCTGCATCTCAATTTACTATTTTTTTGAGAACAATTATAGGGAGTTTGATTGTCAACTTGACGTAAATATCTTACGAGGTTAATGGTTACACGAGATGAGACGGTATTATCGCTAAAAGTTTATAATGCGGGGATTAGTTGTGGTCGCGGACATCGCGGCTGCTCTGTGGATCGTCTACAATCCGTCTTAAGGCAAACTGAATATTACACTGCGACTTTACCTTTTACGCATTTGACTGAAAATCCTTACCTCCAAGCTAAGCGTGTAACCAGTCAATCAAAATCAAAATCAAAATCATTTATTCATCTAGGTCACAAGGTGACGCTTATGAACGTCAATTTTAAAATTAAATTACTTAATGCTTCTACATTTACATATACTGCCTCGTTCGCAAAGCAATAGGTAGAGCCACGAGAAAGAACGGGCAATAAAACTCGAGGCCACTCTTTTAAATCGCCAATATTATGGTACATATTTTCTTTTTTGTAAGGAGCTGCAACTGTTACACATTGTACTAAATTACTTGTAAATAGTAATTAGTTACAGACATAATACTTAAGCAATTAATGTAGTTACTAAATGATGTGTTTTAGTTAGCCTTCCAATGCGAATATTGTGTAACAGGAGCATCCACTTACGACTTATAATGTATACAACTCGTGACCATGTTCAGAACTATGGTGGAAATGTATGTTACAGAAGTGACGGTATATAAATACACAAAATTACAAAAACTTTAGTTCACAGACCATGATAACGAGTTATCTTCATCTTACAGTACAGTAAATTTTAAAAAAATTAGTGGAACAACAATGCAAATGTAGATGTAGTAAGTAGAATGACCTAATTATGATAAACGAATAATAATTTAAAAGAACTAGAAATGTTATATAATGATAAACTGAAAAATGCTAAGTATCTATATAAATTCTAAATAAGTAGTAGATCATGAGTTGTCTAGTGTAAGTGACCATCTATCCTTGTCACTGAAATAATCATTAATAGTATAATAACCTTTCTTAATAAGGCAGTCTTTTATTTTAGCTTTAAATGTACTAAATGGTAATTCTAAAAGACTAATTGGTATTTTATTGTATATACGAATACCTAGCCCTACAAAAGAATTATTAACTTTATGTAAACTATGATAAGGGGCATATAACCTATGCTTGTTTCGAGTATTTATATTATGTATATCGCTTTTTGAGGTAAATAAACTTATATTTATTTTTGCCTAATGTACAAAATATTAGCAAATAAAAATTGCGAGGCTACTGTAAGAATCCCTATAGACTTAAAGCGTTCCCTAAGAGTATCTTTTGCACCTAACATGTATATTGCTCGTACCGCTCGTTTCTGTAGAACGAAGATATTCTGAATATCCGCTGCTTTGCCCCATAACAAAATACCGTAGGACATAACACTGTAAAAATAGCTAAAATATACTAAACGAGCCGTGTCGATGTCAGTAAGTTGCCTAACTTTTCTGACGGCATACGCAGCAGAGCTGAGCTTTCCTGCTAGACATGCTATATGTGCACCCCATTGTAACTTATTATCTAATGTAATACCTAAGAACACTGTAGAGTCTACTGTGTCAAGTTCCTCCCTATCTAGCATAATATTAGGTCCCAGTTGTCTAACGTTAGGTAAAGCAAATTTAACGCATTTAGTTTTCCTAGAATTAAGTTTTAGGTTGTTTGCTGTAAACCATCGTGTAGCTTGTAATAGTGCATTATTTACATCATCAAATTGATTTCTATTCCTATCTACTTTAAAAATAAGTGACGTATCATCTGCAAAAAGTGCGACATCACAGATGTTTTTTAAATAAAAAGGTAAGTCATTAATATATACTAGAAATAGAAAAGGACCTAAAATTGAGCCTTGTGGAACGCCTAGCTGTATAGGTAGTTTAGAGGATGTAGTCCCATTTACATCGACACACTGAAATCTTTGCCGCAGGTACGAATCGACAACACTAAGTGCGGTTTTCTCTACGCCGTAGTGGCGGAGCTTACGCAGTAGTGTGTCGTGCTGAACGCAGTCAAATGCTTTAGATAGGTCACAGAACACTCCAATAGCATTCTTTGATGACTCCCAAGCACTATAAACGTGTTTTATGAGAGCAACACCCGCATCAGTAGTGGATCTACCTTTAGTAAACCCGTATTGATCTTTGTGAAGCAGACTATTTAAATTGAAGTGGCTTAATAGCTGCTTTAAAAGAATCTTTTCAAATATTTTACTAAATGCCGGCAAGATAGATATGGGCCTAAAATTATTAATTTCATTTTTACTGCCAGATTTGAATAAGGGTATAATTTTACTTAATTTCATCAAATCCAGAAATACGCCTAGGTCAAAGCATTGATTAAAAATTATAGATAGGTAAGGCGCAACAGTCTCAACTATAGTACCTAAAATTTTAATTGAAATGCCCCAAAAGTCGCCGGTATTTTTAATATTAATTGAATTATATGCGATCAATATATCTCGCGGGGTAACGTGCTCGAATCTAAACACGCTCTTGCATTCAGGTACACTGCTAAGCAAAAAATTTCCAGCGTCTAAAGATGATGATTGTAAAGAGCTAGTAGTTGTTAAAGGTATGCTCGCAAAGAAACTATTGAACATATGCGCTACTTGAGTTTTGTTAGTGACTAATAAATTGTTTTCTTTTAGTTCAAATTTGTTTTCCCGTGGTCGAGCTCTTCCTGTTTCATTATTTATAATGCTCCACGTTTCTTTAATTATATTTGTTGAATGCTTAATTTTACTACTAATAAATTTAGATTTTGCCATAATACAAACGTGTTGAAAAATTGTTGAGTACTTTTTTACATAATCTCGAAAAGGTGTGTCAAATCTATGTTGTTTCAAACCATTTAATTCAAATAACTTGGCGCTACTTTTGTTTATACCTATAGTGGCCCACTGGTTAAAAGATCCCATAGTACCCTTTAGTGTGACAGTTTTAGTCTTAAAAGTATTTTGAAATTCATTATTTACTAGTCCAAAAAGTGAGTTATAAATTGTATTTGGATTTTGTGAGTTTAATATAGAGGTATTGAGTTAAGCAATAATATTAACGTATTAGACGATTGGTAGTCTGAGGCCTACATTCTACTATACGTGATTTATCATATGTTGAACAGGGAAAACTAGCTATCTGTCCACGGTGATCAGAAGGGAGAGAACTAATTACTACTGGGTTTGTGGCAGCACAAGAACTAAATATGTTATTCAAACAAGTAGAAGATGTGACAGATACTCTAGTAGGTTCACAGAATAGGTTACTTAAATTAAATGACTTGAAAAGATTCAGAAACCTAATACACTGTGAAGAATTCTCTAAAATATTAATATTAAAATCGCCACATACTATAATATTCTTATTACTTCATTTAATTTTAAGATAGCATCTTCCATAACAGTCTCAAATAGATTATAGTCACCAGAAGGAGGTCGATATACACAAATTACTATATATAGGTCTAGTTCCACACAGGACAACTCTATAGTGCGCTCAATAGATAAATTAACAATATCTTTACGTTCCTTACATTTTAATAAATTTGAAGTTATTATGAGAGAACCGCCTCTAATAGCCTGCATTCTTATATACGAACTCTGCACTGTATAATATTCATTTATAACAATAAGCTCATGATTCTTTAACCAATGTTCAGTTAAGCACAAAACCTTAACATCTTTTTTTTCTAGAAATAAACTTAACTCTAATTCTTTGCCAGATAGGCCCTGCATGTTTTGGTGTACTATATTCAAATACTGCAGCCTAACTGTTGTCCTATCTTGGAGTTTAAATCACAAGACGTGTCAATAAAAACGTTGTTAGTACAAGTACTACCCCATTAAATAAATTGTAAACACAAGGGTCTTTTCCTTGCTGTAAATTATATGCTAATAGTTTAGCAATCTGTCGCTTAATATAAAATGGCAGATACATTGTATCTTTTGTTAAAGTAAATTTACTAATAAATTTATTAGCGTCAAAAAACAATATTGCGTCACTATGACGACAAGTTATATTATATAATAACAGATTTAATTTGTGTATGTGCATGTTTTGTGTATGTGTTAAGTCATTTGAGTATGGCAAAGCACATAAAATAAATTTACAACTAAATCTGGAATTAAGGTCTAATAACATTTCAACACATTCTATGATATGCTGTCTTTTTACAGTTAAACTGTTACCAAACAACAATATGGCCGTACTACTCTCATCTAAGGGGTGCAACTTAATCTGATTAACTAAACTACTGTAACTATCCCCTGGCCTACAATAATTTATAACACACTGGTTCGTATACTCACAGAGAAGACTACCAAAATTATGACCTAGCCTATCAGAAAAAATGTATGTTTTGTTAGTTGATGTTGAAAACCTAGATTTAATCATATTTGATTGTGAAGAGGATTGGTTTTGTGGATTATCAGAAAAATTCTCAGGTAGTATGGTACTCAATGGCTCTGCTGGGGTTGGAGTGTGAGTGTAAGGACATAAGAGCTTATTGGTCAGAGACTCATACATTTCTGCATTACATCTCACCAAGTCTACTAGCTCACCTGCCTCTACTATACGCTTGCTCAGCTCTTGTTGAGAAGCTTGATAGTTCTTAAATAGTTTATTTAAGGTGCTCTCCCCAAGTACTAGTTCTTCCCTCAAGCGATGAGTGTCAGTATCATACACTACCCTACAATGTTCTAAACTTCTAGAGTACTTAGATAGTTGATCAAGTAAATAAATGCGCTCCTTTCTGAGATTTAAATTAACCCTATGCACATTATATTTCTTCATAGATTTATGACATCTTTTAATTAGTTTATTAACTTTAATATAGCGTTTAAGTTTTTTGTGACTTGAAAAGCTGGGTCTCATGATAATGGTATCATCCCTGGTCAGGTCTATTGTCACAACAGGCTCCCTAATACACACATGATCAGGCTCACTACTAACCAACTCATGATATAGACTGCAGGTATTCGCTATCTGTTCACTGTGTTTAAGAGTTTCTAAGTTAGAGATTCTTCATGAGTTTCCATACACTGTTGGAAGTTGGACACCGTCAATCGAAGTTGTTCATGTTGCTCAAGTATTTCGAGATGGTGTGTGTGCATTTCAGCCAACTGTGCCTTGAGTTCAGTGTTCTTGTCGACTATTATCTTTACTTCTTCTTCGCTGTCCTCTCTTTCCGGTAGCAGCTGGTTACACAGGATTTTAGAGGATTCCAGTTTTATATACAAGCATATTTTCATCTTACAAATATTTATTCGTCTTCGTATACTCGTGTATTTATAAACCAGTCCCTACTTTTGTACACTAACATTATAAATGCAAATGTGTCTTTGTTTATTTGTTTTTCTTTCACCTCGTACCGGAGTGAATCTAGGATATAAATTATGTGTGTATTAAAAGGCGGCTAGAGAGTGGCATAGGCTACGTTACCATGAATCCGACTCCCATGTGGATTAAGCCGTGGGCAAAATCCAGTTTTAATTATATATTTAAATAAAAGTCGACAATAATGTAGCTGTGAATGGTATCTAAAATAGACATTTTAGAGGATGACATGGTCCGACAATGCGTATGCTTGAGGCCTTTGATCAGAATAAAAGACTATGTTGGCTCATAGTAGCCTGGCTTTGCAGTTTGCTGCATTGTGCGAGTAGATATGTGTTACACGGTGCGCGACGGCTGCTGTTTATCGGAGTATAAATACATCGCGACACTGAATAAAATGCAATGCGGGCCTTACTGTGCCACGGCTAGCTGCTTCTCTAGATCATTGCCACTTTATTTACTTTAAATAGTAGTGACGTAAGAAAGAGGGGTTCAATTTAGCTCTTTTAGCTCTCAGCTCGAGGTACGTCAGTCTGATCGCCGTAAGGCTTACAAAATATAATAATATCATTGTGCGATCACTCACCCTTCACTTGTCAGTAATTCAGTTCATGTGTGTGTGTGTGTGTGTGTGTGTGTGTGTGTGCGAAGACAGGGCCATAGTGACGTCACATCATACACGGAACAACTCCCACGTGTTATAAGCACTTTGTTGCTTAATATCACTTAACAAAGGCAAATATCTCGGCGCAAATAAAATAAATAATTTTATTTGTCACTATTCACAAAATCAGCAAGAAATAACCAGGCAAATAAACGCCAAGGAAGGCAGGTTTCCGGGTGACGCATATTAAAATAGTTTACACCTACACAAACACTACGGTTTAATTGCGAGGGAGTAGGGACAGATTATGATTGATGAATAATGCAAAATATTTCGTGAACCGATCCTTGAATAGACAGACCTACCTAACAATATCAATAGATATAATAACGTAACAGCTGAATAACGAAACAGCCCTTTCGCAATTTAATTGATTTTAAAATGGAAGTTAGACAGGAAAACAATATTTCGGCATTATATTTCACAAGCTTCAAGGCCCTATCTCCTAATCCTTCTCCCTCATCCTATCCCTTTTCTTAACCCCAAGGGGCGGCAACGCACTTGTGACTCCTGTGGTGTTGCTGGTGTCCATGGGCGGCGGTAATTGCTTACCATCAGGCGATCCGTCGGCTCGTATGCCGCCTATTACATAAAAAAAAGCTTGTTGGCTTGGTGACAAATAGTCCTTGAGGATGGATGGAAAAACGGATAACACTGATGTGTTAGTTTTCTACAGACACCAAGAAGCCTGTTTTTGATGCGATGTGTTTTACATAGTTTAAATGTTTAAACGTCATACTTGAGTAAGGTTTACATTATACGACATACTTGGGTAAGGTTAACAAACAACGTCGGAGACAGTGATAAACCATGATGTTCCTCTAGTACTTGCTACTTGCGGAGACAATACTAGCCCGCTAAATGTCAGGTGAAATCGGTCAAGATGTTGGGGGCTCTAAAAATAAAACGTGAAAGTCCACATAGGTCAACTCCGGCACAAAAAGTATTTTAAATCATTATTACCATCAGTTTTCGTTATAATCTCTCCCACTGCTGTGCAAAGGCCTGTACTATTATAATTATACTGTATTGTATTATATATTATATATTATAACTATACTGTATTGTATTATGAAAGGGACTAGGCCATAGTCTTAAACGCTGGCCAATCGTAGGTTGATAGACTTCATATTTCTTTCGAGAACAAATGAAAGAAACAACTGTCAGACATGCAGATTACCTCACGATGTTCTAATTCACTGTTTACTTTGTCAACTGAGTAGTCGTTCAGATAGATTTTCTAGTCAGCTTGCAATATTTCACACAAAGGATGTAACAAAAGCTAGTATGAAACCATTAATGTTCTTTTACCATTATTCACTGTATATCTATAAACTTCACTTGTAAGGAAGTCTTTGGCGAAAACAATGCACTTGTTTAAGTAAATAGATCGTTTACTGTAAACAACCTTGTCACTAAATATTTGTGTATTTCCCATTGTCCTTCTAGCTTAACTTTTAATAATGATGTACAGGAAATAACGAAATCCACATTATGGACGGAAGTAAGTGATAAGATATGCTCAGATCCACTGCCACTAACAAGGCACGCCGATAGTACATCCACAAAGCAAATACGTTAATTATATCTCTTGTTACTTATTACTTAGTTGTAGTTGGCATTACATGTTCGTATTTCAACAATGAATTGTAAGTAAATAGTACTACAAACAACTGGATGTTGTTTAGCGACGACATAATCTAAGCTTAGTCGAGGTAAAGGATATCGTACTATGGAAGTATTCAGCTAAGTTCACAAACCAACCAAGCTAGTGACAAGCGATGCGAACTAAGCGCTGTTATGGTGGATCAAAGTATTGAGCACTGGAGGCGCTGGATATTCTGTTCACACGGTTTAGTTTCTTTTTTAATGGCATAGGAGGCAATCGAGCAGAAACGCCTGATGGTAAGCGATTGCCGCCGTTCATGTTCACCAGAGGGCTCGCAAGTGCGTTGCCGACCTGAATGTGAAAAAGAATAGAAATAGAAGTGGGATGAGAGAGAAGAAAAACGGGACACCCGGGGAGCCCCGACACTCTCGCTCACCGGACAACACGCACCAGTATAGATACTGTTAGTTTACGTCTATATTCTCTAAAAGCGTAGTACTTCCCCGGCTGAGCTGGCCCATTCATGCTGAAATCAGCAAGGCCCTCCTACCTAAACAAGTCGCTACCGTAGCGTAGCTTTGTAGTTTTTGGTGTGAAATGATATTCGTCCGTCTCTGGCCTAGTGGTGTGGCCATCGCTTTACATTAGCTCTTAAATTTCCACTACACAAAGTGTGCTTGTTGCTGACAGAGCCATCAACACGGCACAACGTCGCGCTTTATAACATGAGTTTAATCGCAGTACATATTGTTTCAGCCTAGATATATGCCTTCAATGTATAATAACTTAATATCTTCTACCGCTTGACATTGATTTGATAATTATGAACTTCTACAGACCCCGTTGCTAAACATGTCTTAGAAACGATATAGATACTTATTTTATAAAAATGTGGCAGTATTTTTGTAAGTTTGCCCTTCTTTTACGTTTAAACATTGCTGTTATATAGCTTAAACATCAGAAGAACACTTACCATTCACGGGCGTGTGTAATATGTTTCATGTGCGCTAAACAAGTAGGATTAAAGTACTCGTTAATTCAAATCAAACGAGCTCAAACTCGATAAAGTTTTGTCATTTTACTGCGGAGTTCCTATGGCCACTATCCAGCTTCACCATCAGATTAGCTCCATGCCATCATAATGTCGCATATACACCTATATGCATAATTTTAGCTAAATAAAAACCGGGAAGTGTGTCAAATTTATCTTACACTAGACGTCGCGAGCGGTTTCGCCCGCGTCAATTATACATATAAACCTTCCACTTGAATCATTCTATTTATTTAAAAAACCACATTAAAATCCTTTGTGTAGTTTTTAAGATTTAAGCATACATGGGGACAGACAGACAGAAGACAGACTTTGTTTTATACTATGTAGTGAAGATTTCATTACAGTCACTGGGACAGGTGGAAGTAAATAAAGGCTTACAATAATAAAAAGTGTTCTGCACCGGCCACACATACCTCCCTACACCCGCAGTTAATGCTATAATATGTCAGTGAAACACAATTATTTAGCAAACAAATATTTTATGTCAGGTTTCGTAATTGCAAAAAGTGACAATGACGTCATAATTATTAAAGCCGGGATATTTGCTTTGGTATTAATTTTAAAATTGATTCTGTTGAGTATTTAGTACAATAAAACCACTTTATAGTATAATTTCCATATCAGCTGGCAAATTTGCACTACTGACAAATTATCATTAAACTTTGGTGAAACCACACTATGCATCATTGTGGTTGAGTTAAGCGTATCAATAACATTTGTTAAATGTTTCAAAATAGGTCATTTCTAAAGATTTTAATAAAGTTAATATTTTTTAAAGCTCTGTCGCTAAATACTGAAGTTTCTGAGATTAGCTAGGACATCGCATCTGGCTGTAACGGGTCTTTTTCGCGTGATTATATCCCCGAATATAAATATTAGAAGGTATACAAGTCTCAAAGGTTAAAGAGTAGGTACAAACATATACTCACGACTTTTTGTGGTCGGGCTAAACAGAGAACAACCCCATTTGCTTCTATTCCTAAAAACCTCACACGCTTCCTTTACATTCATAACTCATGAACCGGTTTAAAAGTAAGTATTCAATAATTGAAAAAAATTCAATTCAATATTTTTATGTTAAAGAGAGCAATTTTATTACGGCTAGCCAACATTTATGTAAAATGTAGACGTAAAAAGTGCAAATGTGTGAAAAAGGCGCGTCGAGTCGTAAGTGGATGTCCGCTCGGTCGCTCGGCCGGCGGCGATTGAACACGACAGCTCATGTAGTGCGATGCCATACATACGAGCCACTTATTAGATCACGTTCGATCACGCCTATTTTGACATTTTGTCAGGTAATTCGGGCAATCCAGTCTTTATATTATAAAATATAAGACGTCGTGTTAAACTTATTAGTTGGTAATAAGGGGGTCTAAATGTCTAATGCATGTTTAGTCAAACTGCACGGTTGGCGTAGTGGTTTAAGCGGCTGCCTCGCCGCTTGATACTGCGCCGAGTGTTGTGGGGTCGATCCCCAAACAAGGCAACACTTTGTGTAATTTACAAATTGTTGTTTCGAGTCGGAGTGTTCATTGAGTCCGTAGAAGTCCTCCGCGACACAGGATTTAGTCCTAATGCAGGCGTTACATATCTTTTTTAAATAAATAAAAGAAACTAGCAAACAAGTAGTTGATAAAGATTAAGGTTGTACTGTTTAGCCGACAATACCATTTTGGTGCTAATTTTGGACATAGAATTAGTTTTTGCTTATCATAGAAATGTTTTGTCATCGAAAGTAAAGCGACATGCAACATGTAATCACGGCAGCGTGACAAGGAATAGTTCTAATTTAGCTTGCAAGATAAGACGCGTACATAATCCATCCAAGCAAGTAAAATAAAAACATTATAAAAATAAAGCCTTTTATTTACAATTATTTGCTCTATTCACTTCAAAAACCACCATGTTTGACGTTCGTGACGGTCAGAAAAGCTAGCGACAGCAGCTTGGGTGAAGATGCCACGTACGTTCAGTAGAAACAAAAGATACAGTTTCATAGATCGGCCTCGACGCGGCGGCAAAAAGCGAGCGAGTGTCAAACGTCGGCGGCGGGCCGCGCGTACGAGAGTGTGTAGGCTGGCGGCACATGAGCCGCGTGAACTAGCGGCGTGAGGCGCGTGACGTGGGAGGGATAACAATGGCGTGTAGGTGGCCTAATCAATGAGCGATTTTATCAGCAAGTAATAATGAGTGTTGTTCGTTATAGTTGGCATCTGTTCGTTCCGTCACGTTGCCAACTATCGGCACTCGGAACTGACACTCGGGAGCATATGTGCTTCACTCCATAATTAATTAATAAGAAGTTGGCTTTTGCCTGCTCGGCCTTTACTTACTAGAGATTGACAGGACGTATAATTTATTAGTAAATATCCCAGCAGTCATTTATCAGAAGATTTAGTAGGGTACCTTGATAATGATCCGTTTCTCCTTTATTGTTATATTATAAGGCTTTAGCTAATTACTATTTTACATTTTTTGTATTGATTACACGTTTCACGTAAATCACTAAAAGTACGAATTACTCTATGGCGCTCCAAAATATTTAGACGTGAAATGTTTTCCATTAAGAATTTTAAGTCAGCTATGTCATCTCAAAAGTATGCAGATAAACCGTAGTTTAGAAATGTAACAGTATAATTGCTAGTAGATAGAACGTTAAGTGCCCATCAATTTGTCAATATTTGTAAATTATAATTGACTAGCTGTTTCCCGCGGTTTCAACCGCGTCCTGAGGAAACTACTTCGCGTACCCGGTTAATTTATAGCCTACGTTACTCTTTGGTACATAAGCTATCCACCAATGAAAGTCCCGTCAAAATCGGTAAAGGCGTTCCCGAGATTAGCTAGAACAAACAGACAGACAGACAGACAGACAAAAATGTCATTTCGGTATATGTACCGTGTATACATCCATATGCATTTCGCAAAAAGCGGTTATTTTAATATTACTAACAGACACTCTAATTTTATTTATGTGTGTACCTATAGAGTATGTATAGAGTATATAGAGTAGGTATAGATGAGTTTGCAAAGTTAGTTACTAAAACATTATTTATTTTCCAAAAATATACTCATGTTGATAGAAACTGTCAGTAGCTAAATAGCCATTTAATTTTATGTATAAATAATATTATGTTAATTGAAAATAAAATAGACTTGAGTTTGAGATATATTTTAGTATTTAGTACGTATCAACGCGTCGTATCCAGCACGTAGCGATTAACAATAGCGCGTGTATAGTTGGCAGAATAGTTAGTAAATACCAACGTTGCCGTTGTCACAGCAGTTCCGGCGCAGCCTCACACGCGTGCACTCTGCAATTTGTGCGCTAAACACCGCTCTGCGCACTTCAGCACGCAACCAACCTACACGGTGACACGCGCCGACAAATCACTAATTATTGGTCACAACTAGTCTGTACAAATAACTTCTTGGGTTTCGAATGTTACACATTGAAATTAAACCACAGTTTACGGATTTTACCGCGATACATTGGTTTGACTGAGATTACATTTAAACCGACAAACATATATTTATTACTATCCGACATTTCGATTTCTTTACAGAAGTTGTAGTCACGGAAGACAGATGATATTGGTCTTTTTCTTGAATCTATAAGTTTTCTCAAAGTATCCGAACATTGTTATATAACAATGTTGTTCGGGAGCCTATCACCTATATCGTGCGAAAATCCGTGAACTGTAATTTCATTTCAAAATTCTGTCCAAAGTTAGTATAGGCACTACGTACGTATATAAAACTCTCCTTGCTCAATTCATTACACCGACACTAATAGCAGGCAACTGCATGCCTGTCCAACAATCAAATTAATTATGCCAACAGATAAATTGCATTGAATACACCGTTTGGTTTCAATCGTTTGTAAAGTCACTCTTTGACGATTGCGTGTTTAATCCAGGCTCTATTTACAACAATTCATGTGATTACCCAGCGGTAATGAAACACTTACCAATAAGAATTTGTTACAGAAAAATTAAAGGCTATATTTAACATGACACGCGTAAATAGAATTCTATTTAGGCGTAATCCATTCAGTTGATTAATTTGTAGAGATATTCTTATAAATAATTTCTCATTCAGTCAAGTAGGCTGATAAAGATTGGTTGGTTTTTAGAAACTGCAAGTGTCCGGATAGGCAAGAAGTCGTGACGAGTGCTGGTATGCAAAACTGAATAAATCAAAGGAGGCAAGCACGAGGCATGAAGCGAGCACTGAATGTTGTTTGCGAGTGAGATAGCGCACGGACGCACAGAGTGAAGCTTTTACAGCCGCGCGGCGAACACGCTGAGTGCTTCCTACATCGTACTTCGTGGTTCGTAGTCGCATCTCTGAGTAGTGCGGGGGGAAGGGACGCGGCCTACAAGGTCTACTTAATTAGACGCGATGACGGCATGACGAACTGGTAATAGTGCCGCCCCGCCCCCCGCACCTCGCGCCCGCCAGTCGGCCCGGCGCCGCCAACACCTGATTACAGCCGCTTTAATCTATCCACGCCTCCAGGTACAACATCAAATAGATTGCTTACCAGACAGCTCTGTGAAACGCCTTTTGTACCACAAATTGAGGAAGCCAGTTGAACACAGAGTCGTAAACGGCGCTTGTGATACAGTAAGGTCGTCTCTCGCCCGCTCTCGCAGCGTTCTATTAATTTGCTCGGTAGGCATTGAGCTCATGAATATTGTTATCGATAAATTACTAGTTTTGTAATAAACGCTGACACCTAATGTTCGGCGGGTGATATATCGACGGTGGCTGTCAGCCGCCGCGTCGCGCGATATTTGCGCACAAATTACATTATTAGTGCGGCCCCAGCGGTCAACGGCTCTGCGGCAACTATTTATGAACAACTTGTTTTCTATCATGCATTTACAAACCGATGCGACTGTGTTATGGGCTTCTATATCGTAACACGCATAGTTGGGCTTAGTACTAAGTTTAAACCTTCAGTAAAATGTAATATTTTTTTATGTTGTGTGACAAATGTGCAAGAGATAAAATAATTGTTATGTAGATCATACTGTATTGTACGATACTCAAGCTACAGTATTATCATCATCATCCTAGATTTATCCTAATATGTTTAATGGCTATTTGTGTAGATATACAGCGTCCGCTTTCAGTTCTAATGAGATATGACATAATATTTGCACTTCTAATGAGTGGAGTAGTAATATTCAATATTTCAAATGTTTAGGGCTTCAGGTTATTTAAGGGTGCGGTAACGAATGCTAAATTTGTCAGGCGGGACCGGGCTTATCAAGCTAACCGAAGAGCGAGACAAGTGACAATAAACGCGACAATGAACTGTGCAATACATACTCAAACATGCATCATGCATCCTTCCGTTTCTACCCTGCCTACATCTTCGGCACTTATACCTCGAAACAATATACTATTTTATCAGTAACAATAATGTTAAACGCGTAGTATATAATATGAAAATCAACATGCATATAACAGATTGAAGTTTGGCGAACGTATTTGGGAGTGGTTGGTAAACATCGCCCACAGTTGCCGCTCAGAAGTGCGTGGCGCACTTCTCTTCTGGTAGGCTTTTTGTTTGATTAATAGTCATATTTTATACCTTCACCGTATATTGCCACTACGATACGCTGGTCAGACGTTTTTAAATTTTGTCCATATTGCTCTACCACGCATACGGCAAATCACAAATATTTGAAAATTCCGACCATCGTAGACGAAGCCAGACGCTATAAACATAGCTTAACTTCACCCACGTTGCTGCAGCCTAAATTTATATAGAGACTCAAAAGAGCTGACGTGCTTCCTTTTTAAGGGGATTAAGAACACTGGTTGTAGCATCGCCCGGACCTGCTGCAGGCCCTACCTGCTTGAAGTCCTAAAAATAAAAAAAGCTTTTCAATAATTATGACTTCAAAAAAAGATCGCAACTGCATACAAGTTATGTCGAGAAGATGAACGTAGTGTTCTTAGAAAGCTCTGCAAAAAATAAAAACAACTCTGGAGTAATTTAAAAGTCTGCGCGGTAGGCGCTCGCAATCAGGTAAATTGTTTCACTTTAGTTGAAATGGCATCTCAATATTTAAAGTAGACAATATTATTACAACATGAGATGTGGAAAACGAGTTATTCATTGAAACACTCGTCACAAGTTGTCGTGTTTACTTCAACATGATGGGATGATATTTAAACGAACAACAGTTAAAATAACAAATAAATTAGCAAGAACTGTTTTATAGTTTTTAACCTTTCAATTACTTGCATCTACATTTCCGATCACAACCAATTGACATGCTAGGTAGGTACTTACTTAGTCATGATACCGCAGGACGTGGGCGGCGCCGGAGCCAGACGTTATGTTTGTCCGCTCGAAAGCAAAAACTCTCCGAGTTTGCCAATTTCATAAATGTTCTCAATACATTCTGTCAAACTTATCTCATGTTTTGCCTCCACTGGGTATTTTTCAAATGAAGATTCGTGAAATCTGTTTGAAGTTTGGCAATTAGCAGGCATTGAGTGTCCTCGAGCGACGTCGAGGTGCGAGACATGTTGTGATAAGTTGTTACCGCCGCACGTCACGTGGCGCGTGTGACATGTTGAGACATATCTTACATGAAACAGCCGTCCCTGAATAAAATATATCCGAATACAAGGATGATACATCGCAACTGCAAATACCGTAGAAGCGAGTAGTTAAAACATTGCTAGTGTCATATATTGTTCTAAATGTTTGTCCTAATCCAAACTCCTGATGAAAAGTCAAAATTGTTAATTATAACTTGTCGGTGGAACATGTCTCATATAAAATCGTATTCCGTTGTTGGGGAGTCGAGCGCGCGCGATTTTTTTCAATTTCATAGTTGGTCTGTTCGTGTGGTGACCACATCTCCCTCCTGCCATCTACCCCTCCCCGCTGCTGCTCCCTCACCCCCTCTGTCACCCTGGGGTGCCTCGTCGATAAAAGTGCAGCAAACACCGCCTGTTTGTTCTAGTTCCACAAAAAATAGTTTAGCAGCTAGCAATATCAATGTTTGCGCGAACTGCACTGTGACGTCTACTTCCACACTTACCTACTCAGTTGCGGCATGTATTCACATTTTAAAGGAAATCAAATTTATATTTTAAACTGAATTTTGATCGAATTGAAATTCGATGAAACCTGAAGCTACTCACAATTAGTACATATTCAACTTTACTTAAACATTAGTCCAGCTAAAATACAATTTCAGTGAAATTAACTGTTTACATTTAGTCTAACTTTCGAACTAGACTTTGTCTCTTATTTAAGTGTAAACAAAGATCCCACTCCGTCTGCCAGTTTGTTCGCAATAACCTCGATTTCATGGTGGATGGAGTGCTCTCGCGACTCGTCACACTATACCACGGTGAAGCTATTGCCAGTATAGTATGACTTTAATCGTGGATTGCAATAGTTGCATCCTCTAGTTACAGTTCCGAAAATATGCCTTATGTGCCAAAGTAGTGGCGTCCCGTGTGTCGTCCGTAAATACATAAAAATGCCGAGTACAGCACACTCACGCACACACCGCGGTGACCACCATACGAGTATAGACGTCACAACTCTCGCGGCTCTAAACAATTTGTTACCGTTCGGTAAATTAAAACGTGTCCCTGACGCGGACTCTGTAAGATCTAGCCACACGAAATATACAAAACACACCTCATAGTTCAACGTTGTTTAGGTTTCATTTCACGTGTGGCTAATGTACAGCCATAGTTCTACATACAGGCCGTAGTTGGTGTGTATAGCAGAGCATAAAGATAAATATACGTGTCCCTCATTCGTCAAGTCGTCTCCGTACGTGTGTGTTGTTGCGTGTTGTGTGTGTGACGTCACACGCGGTCGCGACGCCTCGTGGCTGGAAATTAGCGATGAACGCCCTCAACCGCTCACTAACTGTAAATTACTTTGGAGAGTTATTCCACCGGAGCAATGCCCCGTGTTTATCTGTGAAGGGTGACGGAGGATACCTTATAACGTATGCGGGCTTTGTATTGTATAAGAGAGCAGTATTGAAAAGTGAATGTTTTAAAACGTAAGGCTGGACTAAACAGCTACTAGACAAACATACAATTTGCCTACAATTCTTTACACTGACATGATGGCATGACTAACATGACGTCACTAATTCTAATCCAACTTCATACATAAAACGCTTGAAGGTAGATGAAAAGACTACCTGCAAGCCTGCCAAGGTGTATAAATACTAAACACAAGGCCCATTTCAAACAACAGGATTGCTTACAAACACGACTGATTGCCACGTGTGAATGTGCATTGGACCAACAAGCCGCCGGGAATGGTCACGACTCTTGTCCGCCCGTTTAGTCTGATGAACTAGATGGAGTAATAAGTCATCGTGAATGACTGCTTGTGTTCACTGAGCTCTATCATCGCTGACTCGGCGCCGGCGCAGTGCGGTGGCGTGTGGTTGAATGTTGGAGGACGTCACACACAAATCGCTTCCGACCCGCTCGTCCGTCGCATCACTCGTGTGCAATACAGCTGTGGCTGAGCCAAACGAGGTAAGGAGATCGCAAGGTACGCGAAACATGGAGCGTGAGGCACGGAGTGTTGGAGACAACTATGTTTGTATTATTTTGAAAAGCTCTATTATGAAATAACATTTTAGTCCAGTCACTTTAGGCAAAAAGAATTTGAGATAATAAGCTGGAAACTTGTATACGGCTTCATTTTGGCGTTCTAAAAGTTGTCTCAAAAGTCTCATATTATCTCGTGTCTGCATCGTAAGTTATTCGAGGTCAAAGGTCACGAAAATCGGTATTTTGCAATTATCTCCGTTTCTATGGTTCTAATCACTTCAACCCTATAATAAAAATTGAAGATAAAAAAATTTGCCACAACTTTTGTCTCAACTCTTTTTCTGTACGCTCAACCCTTTTCGAGATAGAGAGTGGAGAGCACCCAGCGCTCAGGCATATACTGTTACTGGTAGTTCTCTGACGTCATAAGTCATCAGTTAGTAGTCATCAGTCTTGCGCGGTCATCGCCTCGTGACGCACGCGCATTCGTCCTCGCTTATTAGTTCCGGGTTACCGGTAATATCACCTATAAGTATATCGCCGTGCGAGCGGTGATAACTAGTATTTAATGTTATAAAAGTCATGTGAAACGTAATAAAAATGTCGAGCGAGTGTAACTTAATAGTTAACGAACTGTTATGTTTAGTGCAAAACAAGTGCGATCTAATGGATGAACTTTCGGTAGTGCAAATCTGCTGTTCATGGTACAAGGAAGAAGATATTGAACAAGCTAAAAGCGTAGTGTGTGAGTTGGCCAACGTTTGCAAGATTGCAAGAAAGGGAGACAGAAAGAACCAAAGTAATATCACGGACATTATAAAAATTATAAAAGAAACGGGAAATTTACCGACATTTGTTGCAAAAGATATCAATAAGTTACCCTCCGTTACGTTTGACCACCTGGACGTGAGTAGCCTTTTAAAGACACTTGCAACGATGAAAAATGAACTGGAGTTACATAAAACCGAAACTAAAGACAAGATTCATGTTCTGGAAAAAGAGATATTTGAACTTAAAAATGAAAATAGAGAGAAAAATTTGTTCAACAGCCGCGCGGGAACAAAATTGCCCCTAACCCTCATTTACTCGGAAATATAGATTTGAGTTTAAATGACTCACAACAGTCGTCAACGGTTTACCAACCGGCAAATCACCCTAAAACTACTGGTTTGAATTTCAAACAAGCGCTTATAAGTACCAAATCCTGCGAAAGTGCCCCAGTACCTACCAATAACACTATGTTGGATGACGACGGTTTCACGCCCGTTACAAGAAAAAGAAAAAGGCAACGCATTGAAAATTACAACGACACGCTCCACAAGCCCAAATATACATCTAGAAACAAGAGAGGCACCAATACGGGTTCGACGTTGAAGGTAGCTGAGCACATTGTACCTGTATACGTATCCAGGTTTTCTACGGAGTGCACGGAAACCGATATTAGAAATTATTTTACCGAAAATGGGCGAACGATTCATGGGATTGAAACACTAAAACAAGCTAAAACTACAAATTTCAAATCGTTCAAAATATTAGTGCAGAAAAAGGACCTGGACATTGTTCTCAAAGAAGATTTTTGGCCAGAATCGATTGTGTTTCGTATATATCGAAACAAAAGGACAGAGGAACAAAACTCTAAAGAAAACTAGTTACTTATTTTTATTCAGTTTAGGTGCACATATACATATAATAATATACCCACTTATAAGACCGACTGGAACATTCCATTGTGAAGTAAATGACAGTCAGATTTGTAAGCTTCAACTGCAAATCTATAAAACGATCGCAGCAATATGTTGAAAAACTATGTGCTTGTAATGATATTATCGCGTTGCAAGAGTTGTGGTTGCTCCCTGATGACTTAGGGTTCTTGGGCCAGATCCAGAAAGACTTTGACTATCATGCTGTTTCACCTATAGATACAACGGCAGGCACACTGAAGGGTAGACCATATGGTGGTGTGGCGATACTATGGCGAAAATCACTATTTACAACTGTTGAGCCTATTGAGTCGACATCGAAGCGCATCGTGGCGGTTAAAATCAAATTGCGGGATCGTTATATCCTCGTTAGGTCAGTGTATATGCCTACTGAATGCAGGGATAATTTGCCTGAGTTCACTCAGTGTCTGGGAGTAATCAGTTCTATTATTGAAGATAGTGGCACCGAATGTGCAATGATGCTGGGAGATTACAATGCAGATATGAATAGTATGTTCGGCGATGAGCTGAGGCTATACTGTGAGGAGCAGGAATGGGTATGTGCTGATATACGAGTTCTGGGTGAGTCTTCAAACACTTTTACCTTTTTGAGTGAGGCACACGGTACCTGTAGTTGGTTGGACCACTGTGTAGTGACGTCAGCAGCGTGGAATGCGGTTAAAAGTGTAAGTGTTATGAATGAAGTGTCGTGGTCGGACCATTATCCACTGCTGATTACATGTGATCTCTCAGTGTTACCGTCTAAAGCTCTCATAACGGATAGTGTCGCCGTCGATAATGTATCGTGGGGTTATAGGAGCAAGGAGCAAATAACTTTGTATAATGAATTATGTGTAAAATATTTACAGAACGTACTCGAGACCCAACGTGAATTGGATTGCGTTGACCTAACGTGTAGTAACCAGTGTCACTTTAACGCTATTGATATATTATACGAACAAATTATAAATAGCTTGCGTAACGCGTCAAAGTTTTCATCAACTCGTAGAAAAAGCATGAAACATGTTAATAACAACAAAAACCGTATTATAGGTTGGAATTATCACATTAAAGACTTGCACGAACGTGCCAAAATAGCGTATCAAACATGGTTAATACACGGTAGGCCCACGGATGGTGACTTGTACAATAATATGTGTGAAAGTAAAAGAAGGTTTAAGAATAAGGTAAAATGGTGTCAAAATAACGAAACCCAAATAAAAATGGATATCATAGCTCAACAAAGATCGACAAACGACTTTTCTAAATTTTGGAAATCTACTAACAAATTATCCTTTAAGCCTTCTTTACCATTGACAGTCAATAACACTCAAGATCAAAGTGTAATCGCACAGATGTTTGCAAACAAGTTTAAGGTAAACAGTGGCGGTCAGAGCTGTGACTCACCGCGTTCGGGCCTTTATGTACCTGTGTCGCCCGGACAGCTGCGCGTAAACATTGTGGTTACACCTGATTGTATATTTGAGTGTGTAAAAAATATGAAAAGAGGTAAATCGCCGGGCCATGATGGGCTGAGCATGATGGACCCCCATATAAGATGTGCTCAATGCTCACATTGAGCACATCTTATATGGGGGTCCTGTACTGTTTGAGTTGCTTAGCAAATTTTTTAACTTATGTTTATCGCACTGTTATTTACCGGATAGTTTTATGTATGTGTCTATTGTAGTACCTTTACCGAAACCAGGCTCTGGCAATCCATCTGATATAAACAATTATCGTCCTATTTCTTTAGCAACAGTTGTGTCTAAGATATTTGAGAGAGTGTTACATCCACAGTTACTTAAATACATATCTGTGCATAGCTCTCAGTTTGGGTTCCGCTCGGGTTTGTCGACAGATATGGCAATATATTCGTTAAAAAATACAGTTAAATATTACTTAGCTAAAAATACAAGCGTGTTTGCTTGCTTCCTAGATCTTAGCCGTGCTTTTGATACAATTAATTATAATTTGTTGTGGGATAAAATGGAAAAAGCAAATGTTCCGTACAATATAATTGAAATATTTAAATATTGGTATGATCATCAAACTAATGCTGTAAAATGGGATAATCACTATTCTAAAGAGTATACGCTTGATTGTGGCGTGAGGCAAGGCGGATTAACATCACCCATACTGTTTAACCTGTACATTGACGCGCTGATAGATGAACTGAACAGGTCAGGAGTCGGCTGTCACATGACTAATCAACCTGTAAACAATCTTAGTTACGCGGACGATATGGTTCTGTTGAGTCCCTCTATCAGTGGTTTGAGAAAGTTAATTTTAATTTGTGAAAAATACGCTTTTAACCATAAATTAACCTATAATGTAAAAAAGACTGAGATAATGTTGTTTAAGCACGACAGAATGCATTCGTTTACTCCTCCAGTCAAACTGAACGGTATACAGCTAAACTATGTATCTAAATTTAAATATCTAGGTCATATAATTAGGGATGATCTTAAAGATGAGGACGACATGGATAGACAAAGAAGATGTATTGCAGCTAAAAGCAATATGCTCGCTCGCAGATTCTCTCGCTGCAGTAACGCTGCAAAAATTACCTTATTTACAGCTTACTGCCAGTCGTTCTACACTAGCCAGTTGTGGACTGATTACACGCAAAAAACCTTCCACACATTACGAGTGCAGTATAACAACGCTTTTAGAGTCATGCTCGGCCTGCCCTGGCGATGTAGTGCGTCTGGCATGTTTGCTGAGAACAGAGTAGATGACTTTTATGCAATCATGCGCAAAAGAACAGCATCATTTATGGATCGAATCAGGCTATCTAAGAATGCAACTGTTGCAGCCGTATATGAGTGTTGTAAATTTGTGACTTGTAAGTTGTAAAATTTATAAGCAGTAAATGTTACCGTATGAGTTTATGACTCGTGTATTTAAAGAGTTATTGTTCCTCTACCTATTTTCCAAATTCTCTTCATTATATTATAAGTCAGGAATATAATAACATTAGGTACCTATGTAACTGAAATGCATCTGAGGTAGGTACTTTTCTAAAGTAATATAATATAATTTATTTTGTGTTATGTAATTGAATTTACTTAATGAATTGACTTTTAGTGAATGAATTTATTGATCTGAATACATTTTTATTTAATGAATTTATTGACTTTGTAATTGAACTTTTAAGGTGCTTACCGTAATATAATATAGGTATGTAGGTACTCAATATAATCTGGGTGCAAATTGAATTTAATGAATTTAAAAGAATTATGTAAGAAGGCACTTGAATTGAATTGTATTATAAAATTTTGAATTGTATTATAATATTATTAATATAAAATTTTGTTTCTTTGCTAAATTAATCAAAGTAACAATATCTTATGTAAATTATGAAATGTAATGTAATGTAATGTGTAATGGGTGTTTACCTGAAAATAAACAATTATTATTATTATTATAAGCCACGACAACACCTATGGAATCCCATGTTACGGTAAGATGATGATTCCATATGTACCTACTGTCGTGACTCATGAAGAAGTATTGCTGCGTTTGGTGATATTTGGATTTCAGATGAAACTTACCATTACTTTTGTTTTGTCAGCCGTAAGCGGATACATGATGACTAAAATTTGGTTTGGTTTCGGACTACTTGGATGATAAATACTTTATCAAACCACTTTCTCGACATACTAACTTTGGCCATGATAGACGTGTTATAATTAATGGCAAGCCTCTTATTTATAACCACATTTCTGTCAAGCAATGCCATTTAACAAAATAATTCATTAGTTGTCGAATCCTGGAAACGTTTTATTTATCATTATTGATTTAACGACATAGGTCTCTACTTAAATGGCATAAGTATGCTATCTGTTGATATAACTATGTCTTGGTATAATCACATACAGTCAAAATATAACCAAATATTTCTATACGCTTAACACAATCATGCAGGTATATACATGAAAGGCAGCACACTCTTACATAATCATATTAATACATTAACCGAATAAAGGCACACATACTCAAGTTTGAATCTAGGTGTAATTGAAATACCTTAGGCTGGTTTCAGAGTGACGCGCGCGGCACGCGCCGTCGGCCAGCGCGTCTCAACAGCGCGTTTGGCGCGCGGACCACTGTGAAACGAGTTCGCGTTTCTCATTGCAATATATGAAGCTTCGGCAGCGCGGTCGGCGCGCGCGTCTCACACGCGGCGCGTTTGAACTGCGTGACTATGAAACGCTACTACTAATCTAGTGTAATTGAAAGCGCGCGCGTGTGGCCGGCGCCGTTCAAACGCGTGACTCTGAAACCAGCCTTAGACCATAGTTGAACATGTTTACACAACACCGTGTGGTACCGCGGCGCGCGGTGCGACCGCGTGTTGTCCAGAGTAATACAACAAGTTGAAGCTAATCATATAAACCTTTGGAATTAGCACCGCAACATACTGGATGTTTTTGAATCATCATCAGCTCTGTATATAAACTGAACCGCTGCTGGGCGTTATTCCCACTACTAGACGGCTTAAGCGGATAGTCCAGCACGTTTGATTTGATTATGTACTAAATGATAATCTTTTAATTTTATGGCCGCTGGTACCGCCAGCCGTGAGAGCAATAAATAAGGGGTACAGTACGCCTCTTTAAATGTTCTTATTCGCCGACAGATGGCCTGTAGTGTCACGGAGAGCTATATCATCAACATTTTAATTACGCCCGAAACCGAAACATTCAGCCACGCGCCACACAAACGTTGTTTGAGACGTTTTAATTTATTTTTATTTGCGTGACAGCCGACACCGTACTAACTCCGTCGCCGTATATTCCAGCGCGCGCTTTATACGGCATAACGCTCGCATTAGTAAAGACTACAGATGTTTGGAGCATCAAACTTTGTGTGGATTCACACACGACATATACACACAGAGTCCTGTTGTCTCGGTACTTTACCTAGCTTGCCTATTTTTAAAGTCCAGAAAATTTTATCTGCTCTCTAAGAAATTACACTCCCAGTTGCTACTAAAATTTGTTCGACATAAAAATCCAAAATGTATTTTGACGTGGTCATCCTATATTTACCCTGATCTCAAATTATTTGTGGTCGGTGGTATGTCTGGCTCTCTCACCCGTCGTCTTATGGTTACTTTTCTTTATCTGAAAGTGGAAAATTAGTTACACTTTACTATGTAATTAGGACACATAAATGAACAATTGAAGCCCACATTTACGCAGCATCAGTAGTGTCTCGTGTGTAGTGTCCGTGACCGCAGGAGGAACTTCGGCGTCGCTCGGCTCGTGACAGCAGTCGCACACACACCTTGTCACTCACTACACTACAACACAGAAACTTCACTATGGGAACAATAGCGTATCGGACGCCATTTATTTCTACAACTGATTCCAAGTTGTAGGCTCTTACTGTTTTTTAGGAGAAATTAATGTATGATTGAAAGATGCAAGTTATAATAAATTTTGAATGCGAAATATTTACTACACGTTCTGCTATTATGACAAGTATTGGCTACACAGCTATCGGTCTGCAGTTTGGTCGGCTAGGTCTTCTCATAAACTATTAATAAAAAATATAGAAATATGTACTATTGTAGTCTGCCAAAATGAGTATTAAGGTTTCTAAAATATCCTTCAATTTTAGAAATAAATAATGACACAATCGCAAAATTCTTTGATCTGTTAAAATTCCTAGGCGTATTGTAGCGCAACTCACTATTACCCTTCTTTAACCGAAGTGTTGAGACGTAGTATGTGTTTACAGTTCCCGTTAGTTGTAACACCTCACCTTCGTCACATGCGCTCCCCTGAACTTCGCGTGTCTTTATCCAGCCAGTTTACTGACTAATTAATGCTTAGTTTGGATGCTACAACTTCTACGTTAGCGCTTACGACACTGCTACGAGCGCTACGATGATTACAAATTGATGTGTGAACGGCGGCTGGTTTACTGTATTGAATAATATTTGGTTTATGTATTATATTAAGATATATTTTGACATAAAGTAGCACAACATAATCTTTGAATAACTGATAAGGCTACAGGTTCCGAAACCGTATAGAATCTTAAAATGCTACACAAACCGTTGGGTCATTTGGGTTTTCACCGTACACCGAAGAAGAATTAGGAGCTTACAGTACGAAATAAATTTCCACACGCATGAAATCACGGGCAAAATCTAGTTACGCACACACGTAACATTAGGTAACGCAATAGTATTGGCACGTAGTAGTCGACGCTCTCAACCCGCGGGGGTAGTAGTTCACACAATGCGTCTTCAGAGAGACAACTTGATATGGGATTGACCGGAAAAGCTCCGGCTCAGGTAAACGTGTGATATTATACCCGCAAAGTTTTCACATCATTTTAATTCTAAAAGGAAACAAGGAAAACGCTTGGAACATTGTTCTGGTGCTCCGTGCGTGAGACTCCTTATGCCAGGTGGCATTGGACCTTGGCAAATATAGATAGATTTAAATTTTGACGGCAGCAGTGCCAATGATTTGGACCTTACCGTGAAAGTGAGATAGCGCACGAAATATTAGGAGATAGACCTTGTATTAACTGTATTAACTCGTTGCCTATGAGAAAATAAACTACTGATTATACTCGTTTTAAGTAAATACATATTACGAAAAGTTAAGTTGTAGAACTGTTCACTAAGTAATTACCCATTATCAATAAGTTGAAACAGATTTCTTAAACGATGCAAGTTAAATCAATTGTTTTATAATAATAACCAGTTCGTTTTTGTTACGCAGAAAACAGTGAAAGATTTAATGTTATTGATATAATTCCACAATTTGTACTTGTCATCACAAAAACGCGGCGCGGCGGGTGGCCAATTGTGAGCAGATTGCGATAACAGACAGCTAACTTATCTTCATATCGACTTTCGCAAAATAAAATCTTCGACAAACCATTAAAATAAAATACGAGATAAGTTAATAAGTAGGCTGTAATAAAATTCTGCTTGCGAAATAAATCAATTTATTTTGCTGCTTCTATTTTATAAAATTCTATACTCCAGAGCTGGATAAATATTTATCAGGAATGATGTAGAATGCTTAACTGTTTAATCAATATAGGAATTTTAACGTTATTTAAACTTATTTTAAATTGTCTTTCGAGTTATATACCACGTACTTTTGTTTGGAGTAATGTCAGCACTGCAGTTACAAGCGCCATGTTC
This sequence comes from Euclidia mi, assembly GCA_944739405.2. NCBI lineage: Eukaryota > Metazoa > Arthropoda > Insecta > Lepidoptera > Erebidae > Euclidia > Euclidia mi. The sequence goes on from OX123201.2 coordinate 5,430,261, forward strand.
ACGGATATAATTTGGATTTTTTTTATATATATTTTATTGGTTTGCTGTGATCACGCAGTGCCCAAATTATAAACGAAATTTAGCAAACAAATTTAGACATGATTAAACAAATATTCACTTTGTTAGGAGAAGGAACCCGGAGAAGGAAGAGATCTATAAACGTAGAATTCGCCAATAAAACTGGATTGAGTACTTTCAGAACGAAATTCTACTCTCTCTAGGGTACTTGCGACTATGTACACAGATTAATATACCAGTTTATTGTTGTAAGCGACGTTATATGATAATTATTATATATTTAAAATTATTTATCCTGACTGACTATCATCGCAGAGACCAAACTACTTAAAGTAGAAACATATTTGGCGCGTGGGTTTCTTTTATAACCAAGTGATTCCATAAGGAAAGAGATTTTGAAAATTCCTCGTCTGTAGAGGAAAAAAAGGAGTTAAAGTTATTAAGGCAGGTGAAACCTCTGCAACAGCTCGTATAAGAGTACTAGAGGATACCCGTTTTGGCCGATCCAGTGGATATTTCGGGAAATCCCTTCTTATTACACCCCTACGGTCCCCAAGGAACATACATGCCAGATTTCAGCTTCCTGCGCCCAATAGTTTCGGCTGTAGCGTTTCTGTCAGTCAGTAAGTAACGCAAGGATTTTATATATTAAGATAAAAAAAATATTGACAGTCACCTCTCTAACTTAAAATTTACCAGCAGTGGATATTCTATGACTTTGATAGAAAAATATGAATGAAACGTTGTAACATATAAATACTGCTGCGGGAGCCTTAGTAACTGTCACATACGTGACATATGTGTGATGGTTCGTCGAGTGTCACGTACTTAAGTCACGTATCATCAACGGAGTCGCACGCTACTCACAACAACGCCGATCCACAGTGGCATATTACTGGTTCATATTACCTCACAAAACCTTTGATCATTACGACGCTCTCATTTTATTTACATGCCAGTCACACACCGGTAGCGAATTTAGTGAGGAAATTAAATAAGCACATTACAATAACTGTCAGCGACAGAATGCAATTATATTCGAGGGCGGGGTTTGTTTGTATTATTTGATACTGGACGATTCAGTGGACAACTCGCTGTTAGTGCATACATTCGGCCCTGAGCTCCAATATGTAATTGGAGCTCATACATCATTATCACCCTATCACTACCCCAGCTAAACTAACGGCTGGAGCCCGGGGTTTACTTACTAGTCTTACCAGATATGACAGAATATCAGCTTTTATACAGAGCGACTCCGTTATCCATATACCAAGGTTTAGATCCGTGTCAATGTATTCAAGGGTACCGATTGCCCATAACGATTTTCAAAAATCTTCTCGACGGTGGGACCGACGGCTTAACGTGCTATCGGAGGCACGAGGCAAGCGATAAAACTCCGAACCCGATACCATCTAGATGACAGTCTATTGGTATCTCCAGTAAGTTATCGCTGCGCTCCAGTCATTGTGATTGGAGCGTAGCGATAACGTACGAACGAGCGTGGAGTGCTTGTAGGTGCCAAGTCACCACTTCGTCACCAGCTCATAATGGAGCGCGCACTTTGTGCAAGGCCTCAGACGAGCGGTGACAAAGAGCAAGTTACTTGTAACATTCTTTGCAGCGCAGTCTCTTTGGGCGCAAATTATATTATTCGCGGCGAGCGGAGCCGTCAAACGTCAGACAAGGAAATCTTGACAGAATGAAAAATGTCCCTCGGCTCGTTATTAAAAATTCAATTAATTTTGTTTATACGTTCTTAAGTGCGATAGTGACGAATCACGACCTACCCCCCTCTCGCGGTGACGAGGCGCGATATGAAACAATAGTGTTTTGTGGCGGGTGTAAGTTTGCCTGCGGATTATATTCAATGTTGCCGTTAGAGCCTCACTCACGCCGCGTTCCTGTGGATAATGATAAATAGCGAGCACACACACACACATATACACGCATGAACAATGTGTGCAGAAATACGTAGATATTTTATACGATGACTTTCTCTTAGGTACGTTGATTATTTTATGGTTTAAAGGGAAAATCTGGAAGTGTATGTTTCGTTATTTTGTTTTTATAATTACAACTACTCTTGCAAAAATTGGCACATCATATATATTGCGATTAGCATCTTTACTTTTATTGTTAAAAAGGAAACAGTTAGAGAGGTTTAGGCATGTGCAGATAGCATCGTCAGCGCCACAAGTAAATGACACATTGTTAAAAAAATATTTGCTTTATAACATGTTTCAGTAATGTGAAGACTGAATGCTACATAATGTAGACGTCTTAGACAACATGTTACATAATTTGTACGCACCTTAATAATGTAGACATTCACGTTCTACCTCAGTGTGCTGTTTTACTAAATACTCATTTATTCATTCCGCTGTCAAAAAGAAGTCAGCTGAAACTCCACGTAGTTTCTGCTTCAATGGTCTTTGAACAACGCGCGAACTTTAAGCAAAGTTTGACCCGTAATTACTCCGAATTAAGTTATACACCGGAGAAAGTAACTCAGAAATTTGACATTAATTTGTTTAACTGAGAATATGTTAATTTCTATGGAAGTGAAAGTTGGGTATGGCAAAAGAGTCATGAAAGAAGAATAAATGCTGTAGAAATGAGAGAACTGAGAAGTATGTGTGGTGTGTCTTTGATTGACAGAGTAAAGAATTCTGTGATAAGAGAGTGTTGTGGGGTAAAAGAAAATGTAGTGACAAGCATCGAGAAAGGTATGCTAAGGTGGTTTGGGCACGTGGAGAGGATGGATGACAAAAGACTGACCAAGCAGATATATAAGGCAAGTGTGGATGGGACAGAACGAAGGGGAAGACCTAGGCGGACGTTCTCTGACCAGATTGGAGACATCCTACAAACAGGGCAGGTTAGAAGTACCCTGAACAGAAGAGCATGCATGAGGAATCTGATGGGAGTGAATGAAGCAAGAGAGATATGTCAGGATAGTTACAAATGGCGTTCCGTAGTCTCTGCCTACCCCTCCGGGAAACAGGCGTAAGTCTATGTATGTATGTTAATATTTGAGTCAAGGTAACACTCGAATACAGCATAAGATCGTCAAATATATCAGAATGTTAATCGAAGGGCAGACACGTCACACACAGCGTTGTGACACATAGCTATCGAGTCCAGGTAGGTATGGAGACCTTGAAGGCATAAAGGCGACGATAAATCATTGCTCTCGAAGTTGGGTATCGTGTCGCGGCGACAAAATGTGCCGCCGTCAGTTCTTGCCTTCTCCCCGGCGATGTCACCTCGCACTGAGAGCTCAAGATCTCTTTATTGAGGTTGTTACACCGCCCGTGACACTACGTACACTAAGCTACACAAGTATACACCTACAGTAGACTCGCCACTACTACCCACCTAATGCTAAAATTAATATTTAATCTAATCCATTATCTCATAACAGACAACGTTTGAAAACGTTTTGAGGCAATTATAAAGCTTCAGTATGATTTTTTTTTTTTAAATTAGTTATCAAATGATGTCTCTAGTGTGTTTGAGCGGTAAACATTTTAGAAAAGTTTCGTATTTTAATTTCCGTCGTAGAAAATAGCGTCGCTTTAAGTGAGTTCAAGTGATTTGAGGTTGTGTCGTTTAATAATACGCCGTCGATAGATATACTTGAACACTTGCCAAATTGTGCGATTGTACTATTTGTTAAAATTTTACTGCATAAAACAACTGCGTTGTAAAGTGGGTTATTAATTTTATTTAACGATGTGTTTTGAACCAAAAATTGCTGCACACATTTCTGGAGTTCGTACTCCACAGCAGGCAGTACAGATTTTTTAAAGAAAAGTGTTATTTAAATGTAATGTAAGTAATACTGAGAGAGGACATTTGGCAAATCACATCCTTAGGAGGTAAACGGAGGGAGGAATTCGTATGAAAGTTTTAATCTAAGTGTCATACGCACGGGCGAAGCAGAGGTAAAAGCTAGTAATATATTAAGCTATTGCACGTGTGTGCCCTACCTACATGTGTTTGTGTGTATAGCGTGGTTGTCATGTGTCTCATTAGCGTGATCACTCAGTGCCCGATACTCACCGACTACTCATTTACACGCACATGTTAAGTACAATCAAACAAGTCGGGGCTGGCCCAGTTTGAAAGAAAATCCCTTGGCTCGCTCATAGAGTCGACGCACACTTGATACTGGTTTCGTAAACGAGTGTCAATGTGCGTGTAAAATAGAACTGGAAGCGACGATGTCTTGCTAAGCGATTCTCGTCCTTATGGTGGTCTAGCGGGAAATTGTTCGACTGTACATTGTACATGAACAACAACTGTTCGACAAGACATATTGGTTGGTAGCGTATGTGATATTCTGATGTATAAGCTCCATTACTGTAGAGTTTAAATTAAATCGGTTTAGTAGTAATCGCGTGAAGGTGTAACAAATATCCATTCATTCATCCTCACTAGCTTTCGCATTGCTTATAATAAATAGTAAGATGACAACTGTATGTGTTGTGAATCTGGAGCGAATTAGGTAACGGCCAGAATAGATAACAGCCAGATACTAAGTAATTGAAGTTCAATCACATTATTACTCAATCCATTAAACATTAGTTTACCTTAGGTCTACATACATTTCAGAAGAAGAGACGTTGTACTTCCTCCTATCTATTTTATTGTATACTACCAAATGGCACCTAATATTGTGGCCTCGAATACTGTGTAATGGGGAGAGTACTCCCCATTTATCAATCACTTCATCCATGCCGTGTACAAAATGTATGATATTATCGTTGTTACATCTCTCTATGTCAGATGCTTACACGGAGGAATGAGTATATCATGAAGTGTCCTTACAAAAAGTAATCTGAGCTAGAATGCGGCACAACTGTATTGTGAACTGCAGTCTACAGCTATGCGTATTGTGTTTTAAAATAAAAAATCTATAATGATTTTTTTTATTTATCTATAGACTCACGCCTGTATCCCCGAAGGGGTAGGCAGAGGTGTGATATAACACCCACATTTCGCCATGAATTTTTAGGTCCCACGTAATAGGGGGCGAGCCTATTGCCGTACCGGGCACATTACCAGACTCCGAGCTGCTACTGAGAATTTTCTAACGGGAAAACCCAATAACACTTTGCCCGACCCGGGAATCGAAACCGAGACCTCCCAGTCCCACGCGCACATTTATGCCGCGAGACCAACGAAGCAGTCTATAATGAAATTTACATGAAAACTGGTGTCTGTTGATATTATTATTACGTTTTTAGAATTAAGTCAGAATGACAGTGGGTGATATGTCAACTAACTAAATGAAAGTTCCTTTAAACAACAAAGCTCTTTACCATAACCCAGATTTCATTAGCAGAAAACAAAGTTTACCATAAAGCCATTAAGAGGTCAGCACCTGTTTGCCATTACAGGTTTGGTAACAGAGGCTCGGAGTCTATTTCCCCATAATTCCGCCAGAGCAATTGACGCTTCTGATCATCAGTTGTTGTAATTTCCTGGCGCTCGCCAATCACGTTAAGTTACCATTGATAGCTCGACGGGTGCTCCTGGAATTCAACTCCAAATAGCCTACAAAAGCGATTCAGAATCGAGGCCCAAACAGATTCTTGTAAGCATTACATTACAATAGCCTCAGGGAGAAATATCGATCACAGCGGTTTTATTATTATTATTAATACGTCGGAGGTTCGCGTAGAATCACAATTACTTCAACTCGATAAAAGCTTTATGTGACGTAAACACACTCAGAGTGCCTCCATACGGACTATACGATGTTATCAACTTTCCTTGGCATAATAAAATAATGAAAATATTTTAAAGTGGTGAGGTAGTGGCGCGCTCGCAGCTCAACACAAATGGAACTTTCACTCGGCAACCTTTTGTCTTTTGAGCTAATCTTATTTTTGCGGCGCGCACCCGGTTTACTTAGGCTGGTTTCAGAGTGACGCGCGCGGCACGTGCCGTCGGCCAGCGCGTCTCAAACAGCGCGTTTGGCGCGCGGACCACTGTGAAACGAGTTCGCGTTTCTCATTGCAATGTATGAAGCTTCGGCAGCGCCGACCGACGGCGCGCGTCTCACACGCGGCGCGTTTGAACTGCGTGACTATGAAACGCTACTACTAATCTAGTGTAATTGTAAGCGCGCGCGTGTGGCCCGCGCCGATCAAACGCGTGACTCTGAAACCAGCCTTAGGTAATTGATCCGCGCGTACAGGACGACTCCATTGTGGCTGTCAGTAACGCGCCGAGCCGGGACGTTTAGCGATGCTTTTATTCAAATAAATGTACCTCTGCTATACCTGCTATTGTACTATACTTGGCTCATATAGTTGCTATATTTTTTTCAGTGGTAAATATTTATTAACGTACTAAAGGAATTTCAGGATATCCCTTCTCAATGCACCTCTACGATACTCAGGGAATGTTCCTTGAAAGCGCAGGAAGATTAAATTTTGCTGATACTTAATTACGTTATTGCAAGCAAAGTTTCATCTTCCTGTGCTTAATAGGTTTGGCTGTAATTTGTCTGCCAGTCATATTAATTGAAATTAAACTACTAGGATAACGCTAGAGTTTAATTCTTATACATTTTTACATAATACTTGACATGTTCAGCGAAACTAAAAACTGCCACGTGTAAAGCTTGTTCCCAACCATTTTTTGTTTCGTGGAATAAAAATGAACCAAGCAGACAAAGCCTAATTAGTGCAGCTCGGTGTTTGGTCGCTTGTTGTACAACGACAAGAACTTCTGGCTAAAAGCTCCAATGTTACTTTGATTTGTGAACCGAGTCACATCGGAACACCAACAAAGCACAAACAGAATCTTCACCTAATTTGAATCGATTCAATTTGTTAGTTCCTCGAAGAAATTAAGAATGAATGCTCCTTGATTTGAGAATGGATTATCCATTCATTGTTCAGTCCACTGTCGTACTTGAGCCTCTTCTAGTTTACTACACAGTAGCACCACAGTCAAAACTGTGGTAGCACTGTGAGTCAAAAAGAGGATTTGGTACAGGTTTTGATGCCGAATTTTCCATCTCTTCGCAAAGCTACGATTTCCCTTGTGTATTTGCCTTAGTCGGCTCTTACGATACTTACTGTATTCTTAATCCTTAAGTGATTAATATTGTGTTGCCATTGTGGAAATCAAGATGATTCGTCAAGTAGCTTTACAATTTCACAATTTATTTCTTTAAGCAGCAGTGGGTTTAAGACTGAGACAAAAATAGCACAAAACTATGCACTCTATAGAGTTTTAATAACACCGCGAAAACGTAAAATCTTTAAAAATTAAGCAAGTTTTAACATCAGAGAAAGATTTGAATGACTGTAAGCGAAGATACCATAGCCAAAAGTAAACCTAAAAACATGTATTTATAAGCATGAATATGAATTAAAAGTGTGTAGTTGTGAGTAGGGTACGCGGCGCCCGCGGGCGCGTCTTAAAGAAGTCGGCGCGACTGCAATCATTTGTAATTGCGATTATAATTAGGGCGACGCGAGCCCCCTCTACCGCCGATGCTCTGTGTAATCGAGCGACACTCAAATCTCTCAAATGGAGCATGAAACACTATTACAGATAGCCTTTATGAATACTGTGTTGTACATTTAGCCCTCTAAGAGGTGACAGCATTTTTTTGTAAGTACTCCTTAATGTAGTGTGTATGCACCCTAATTCTTGTATTCAATAGTATTTAAGATATAATTATTACAATAAACGATCAGTATCATCTCATACTCGTTGTTTTAATCATCTCTCCTAGCAACCCGCCTTACATGGCGACCCTGCCTAAGTTCGGTGGCAGTGGAAAATCTCCGCGTTTGTTTTAAAATTCCTTTACCTTATACGGTCGGGTTCGGACTTTGTCTCAACATGTGCGGTACAAAGACTAGATGCAATCATTGGTGCAGTGGCGTAATACTGTGTGCTGAACAATTCTTATTTAAGAACGAAAATGGGCGCAACTAAATCAAAAGAAGAGGTAATCATAGCCCAAAACGCGGCCGGAGGTACCAATCAGGCGTCGGTAGAAGAGATTAGGACGCATATTGGCACGACAAACATCATCTTGCTGGTCATGCTCGCCGTGATGTTGCTGGGCATGCTATATGCTGTGTACAGAGTGTACAAGAGATGTTACCTGCAATGGATTGACCAACAGTTTCATCACCATACCCTGCGGCGTTCGTTTTACGCGCGATTCCAAACTCTTCAAAGTCCAAGGTCAGTGACGATGTCTAGGCAGTGAAACGGTATGATAAAGTATTATACAAGTACAAGTGGCGGTAAAATATAAAGTGTTCAAAGTCCAAGGTCAGTGATGATGTCTAGGCAGTGAAACGGTATGATAAAGTATTATACAAGTACAAGTGGCGGTAAAATATAAAGTGTTCAAAGTCCAAGGTCAGTGATGATGTCTAGGCATTGAAACGGTATGATAAAGTGTTATAAAAATACAAGTGGCGGTAAAATATAAAGTCATTGCGTATAATTCGTTGTGCGAGTGCGTTATAATTTCGTGTTCGGCTATGTATCATCATGAAACGATCGGCATTGGACTTTAAAAAGACTCATAATTTAGCGATGCAGTGTAAGTGCGAGCGACACGTATTTGATAGGTATAGTTATATTATATTTGCTATGGCAAGCTATGACATCTAATTTAGAGTTATTGTGTAACGAAATCAAAAATGTTAAAGTTTATTTGATAAAATTGGCCCTAGGCGCAGAACCGAGACCCTATTAAGTAAAAAATTTTGTGAAGCTAATGAGATTTTCGTAAGATACACTAATTACGTATCTCAAATTTTAACTGAAATTAAGGAGGGTAAAATAAGTAGTAGTGATTGCGAATTAGTTTATGGTTTTATCGAGAAGTTTCAGAACATATATGCTGAGGTAACTGAGCTGTGTAAACCGAATAAGAGTCAAGATTTTGTAAAAATGACTAAGTTCGACATTAAAGTTGCGTTAAATTTATTGCCACTCATGACAGACGAGGAGGCCAATACCAAACAGTTAATAGATGGAATAGAATATTATAATTCTATTATTTCGACCCCTGAATGTAAAACGCAGTTGGTTAATTTTGTATTGAAGAGTAGATTATCCCAGGCTGCCAAATTGCAATTGGCCTCTGAATATCCCAGCGTAGACGATTTACTTAGCGATATGAAAAGGGTTTTATTGCCTATAAAATCTACAACAGCAATACAAACCAAGTTAACGTCTATAAAGCAGAACGATTTGTCTATCCAAGACTATGGCAAACAAATAACTGAATTATTCGTTAATCTTACGGTTTCGCAGGCCAAGGGCAATACTCAATGTTACAATTTTATAAAACCTATAAATGAGCAGCAAGCGATTAAGAGATTTGCCGATGGCTTGCGGAATCGCAGATTAAGTACAATAATCGCTTCTCGAAATTTTAGTTCTCTCAAGGACACGATCCAGGCGGCGCAAGATGAAGAGGTTACATCGTCTTCGTCTTCCAGCGAGCTTTTCGGTATGTATAGCAATAATAGAGGTTTTAAAGGTTATAGGCAGAATTTTGTGAGAGAACATCGGGGATACGGAAACCACACATTTTCGCACCGCAGGCCGCAGCGCGGGCGAGGTTACAACTACAATGGGCAGCGCGGTGGATGGAACGCTCATCGCGGTCAACAGCAGCAGTCAGTTCATTCCCGTGGCAGGCCACACAGAGGTAGGTCTTATTATTATAATAATAATCGGAATTCAAGGATGAGCCACAACAATGTTAACGTTATATCAGAACCGGTAGTAGCATCGGCATCTACCAACGAGCCGACTGATACGGAACCTAGTACATTTTTTCGAGACTAAAATTTTATCATGTAATAGTAATTGTTCAATTAATTTATCTGTAAATAATCAGTCATATAATTGGTTACTCGATACAGGTGCTTCAATCTCAGCCATAAAGTATAAACATATTCTCGAACATCATATTTCATATTACAAAGAAAACATATCTATAACAGGTATAGGAGGCAAGATTACAACAGTAGGTTATTGTTATTTAAACTTAGACACAAATGGTCATCAATTGAGACACAAATTTTATATATTTGACTTCTTGCCAATTAGAGCGAATGGCATCATCGGTCAAGACTTTCTGACTAAGTACAAAGCGCTATTGAATTTCAATCATAATGTAGTCAGTTTGTACAGTTTTAATACTAAAATAGAATTGCCAATTTATACATTCAGCTCGAATCGAATAGAGATACCCGCGAGATGCGAATCAATTCACTACATACCAACGGACATATCGGATGAATGTTTAGTTTGCGCGTCAGATATCAGCGATGGAATATACTTAGCTAGTTCATTAGTTAAACCGATATGCGGTCGAATACCTATTAGAATATTAAACACTACGGAGAGCAATTTTACACTTAATGAATTACAACCGATTATACATAATGCTAGCGATTATGATATATGTACGTTCTCGAAGTGCGAGGCGAATGCAAATCGCGTTAAGAAATTGTTTTCAACGTTGCATTTAGGACATTTAAATAATGAGGAAAGGAGTTCTGTAGAGAATTTATGTGCAAAGTATAATGACATATTTTATCTACCCGGAGATCACTTAACTACAACAAATATTTATAAACACTCGATAACTTTAAAGCCAAATATAACGCCTATATTTTCTAAACCTTATCGAATACCCCATGCACAAAAAACCGAAATTGACAGGCAGATAGGTAAGATGTTGCAAGAAGGAATTATAGAAGAATGTACAAGTGAATGGAGTAGTCCCGTGATATTAGTTCCCAAAAAGCTTGATTCCAGTGGTGAGAAAAATGGAGATTAGTAATAGACTATAGGAAATTAAATAACTGTATCGAAGACGACAAGTTTCCTCTCCCAAACATATCGGAAATACTAGATTCTTTATCGGGATGTATTTACTTCAGTCATCTAGATTTATATCAGGGTTTTCATAATGTAGAGCTCGATAAAAATAGTCGAAAATATACAGGATTTTGTTCAGGTCGTTATCATTAACCAGAATGCCTATGGGGTTGAAAACTAGTCCTTCATCATTTTCCCGCATGATGACAATGGCTATGGCAGGCCTTACATATGAAAAATGTTTAGTATATCAGGATGATTTAATCGTATATGGGCGAAATTTGTCAGAAAAATTAAGGAATTTACAGGATGTATTTGAGAAATTACGGAAAGTCAATTTAAAACTTAACCTCGCGAAATGCGATTTTTTCAAAAAGGAAATGCTATATTTAGGACACGTAGTTTCGAAAGACGGTGTCCTGCCCGATCCTGCGAAGATCGAGGTTGTAAAAAATTATCCTTGTCCAAAGTCAATCGACGAGGTTAAGCGATTTACAGCTTTCGTAAATTATTATAGAAAATTTATCCCCAATTTTGCGAAAATAGCTAACCCTCTAAACAAATTATGTAGGAAAAATGTACCTTTTATCTGGGATTATGAGTGCCAAAAATCCTTTGAAACCTTGAAACATTGTATCACTTCTCCTCCCGTATTGCAATATCCGGACTTTTCGGAAACAAACGAGTTTATCGTACAAACAGACGCTTCGGGTTACGCAATAGGTGCAATCTTAAGTAACAACAATAATAAACCAATCGCATACGCTAGTAGGACCCTCAATAGCGCGGAACAGCGGTATCCAACTATCGAGAAAGAGTTACTGGCAATAGTTTGGGCTGTAAAGTACTTTCGCCCTTACCTTTATGGACGTAAATTCAAAATTATTACAGACCATCGCCCATTAATTTACTTGTTCAATATGAAAGATCCCTCAAGCAGACTAATCAAATTCAGATTAATACTAGAAGAATACGATTTTGTTGTAGAATACGTAAAGGGTTCGGACAACGCAGCTGCAGATGCATTGTCTCGAATTTCTTTTATTACAGAACAGTTGAAAAGTATGAGTGAATATCATATAAATGTTACCACTAGAGCGCAGGCGAGGAAAAATCAGGCGTCTCCGTGCGATATGGGTTCTAATCACAGTTGGACTGATCACCCAAATGTGATTGGAAGTCATATGAAACCAAGTGAGGCTGTAGAACTTAGATTTATAGAGAAAAAGGAATTAGATAGTCTTAGAATACAAAATAAAATTACTGCTGAAAGAAACGCGTTTTGTTATGTAGAAAGCAAGTTGACTATTTTTATTAATCCCGACTTCCGATCACAATTGACGCGAGCCGCATTTGTGAGGGAATTGGATAATTTCTGTAAACAGATAAACGTCGACGGCATATATATTATAAGAAATAAAAACAATAATGAGTTTGTTAAGAAATTGTTAAATGAAGTTAAATCGTTAGGAAATAGGTGCGCACCACGATTCTATATATTAAACGATATACGACGAATCGATGATAAAGATGATAGAAAGGTTATCCTGAATGACTTCCATCTCTTGCCCACAAGTGGCCACGCGGGCATGAGAAGGATGTTCAATAATATTAAAAAGTATTTTTACTGGCCAGGATTAGAGAAAGATATTCGAGCATTCATTAGAAAGTGTGAAAAATGCCAAAAGGAAAAACACGCTATACGTGTTAAGAAACCGATGGTTATCACTTCCACGGCAACAAGTGCATTTGAGAAAATTTATTTGGACTTGGTAGGTCCATTAGATAGGGATTGTTATAATTACTCATATATTTTTACATTACAATGTGAGCTGACTAAATATGTTGTGGCACACCCTTTAATTTCTAAAAAAGCAGAAGAGGTAGCTCAAGCCTTAGTTAATAGTTTTATTCTTCGCTACGGGTTACCCCGAGAAATCGCTACAGACAGAGGCTCTGAGTTCATGTCTTCAGTATTTCAACAGGTTTGTAAACTTTTAAAAATTAATCATTTAAGCTCAACTGCTTACCACCATCAAAGCATTGGAGCGTTAGAGAATTCCCACAAACACCTAACCTCATTCTTACGTATACAAACAGACAATCATCCAGAAGCATGGAGTCAATGGCTGCCATATTGGTGCTTCTCTTATAATACTTCCGTTCATACAGAAACAAAATTTACGCCATTCGAATTAGTCTTTGGAAAAATCTGTTCGCTTCCTAGTAATTTAAATAATAATATAGTAGAACCACTGTATAATCATGAAGATTACCCATCTGAATTAAAATACAGATTACAACTATCTCAAAAAGAAGCAAGGGATAATCTAATCATCAGTTGTCAACGTACCTTGACTGTAATGGAGGTGAGGTTGTCTTGAAGGTTGACCTAAAGAATGCCTTTAACTCAGTCAATAGAGACACCTTGTTGACACAAGTTAAATTGGAAACACCCCAAATCTACAATTTTCTTTGGCAATGTTACAGACACCCTTCTAAATTAATATACAAGGAACATCTTTTAGAATCTGCCGTCGGTTGTCAACAAGGTGACCCTCTTGGACCACTTATTTTTAGTTTGGCCATCCATCCAGTTATAAACCAACTAAATTCAAAATTAAACATCTGGTACCTCGATGATGGAACCCTGGGAGGTGACGTAAACACTGTATATCAAGATCTGGCATTCCTGAAATCGAAATTTTTATCCATAGGCTTAGAGTTGAATACAAGCAAATGCGAAATTTTTATTAATGACAATTTAGATAAATCCTCTATTCTTTCAAAATTCCAATATCTGGCACCCAATATCACCCAAGTTGAAAAAAGTTCTCTTCGCCTTCTGGGGTCCCCAATTTTAGACGACGGTTTTGATTCCTTTATACAGGAAAAAATTCAAAATTTTAATGATGTTTCAGACAGGCTACTCAAAATTAATATACATTCGGCTTTTACTATTATTCGATATTGTCTTTTTGTCCCTAAATTTACACACGCGTTACGGTCTTCACCTTTTTGGAAAAATCCGACTCCACTCATTCAAATTGACAAAATTATACAGAATACCCTGAGTAAAATTTTGAATGTGGCTCTGAACGACCGAGTGTGGCAACAGGTGTCCTTACCTGTGCGTTTAGGCGGCCTCGGCGTTCGCAAAATTTCTGACGTAAGCCTGCCAGCGTTCTTGTCATCGGTCCACAGCACTGCAAAATTGACCAGGAAAATCTTAGCACCTACACTGGTTGATTCTGAGGTGCCGTGTAAGGCCGATGCCATGAACGCTTGGAGAAATTCTTGTCCAGGAACTGAGTTACCCCGAAACTTGTTCTCCCAGAGGCAATGGGATGGGCCGCTTTGCAGCGTGGTACGAGAAAAACTCCTCAATACATCGGCCAACGCTGCGGAGCGTGCTCGCCTGTTGGCTGTGGGAGAATGGAAATCGGGCCTCTGGCTTCAGGCACTGCCATCGTCCAATATAGGTACCATGTTGGACGATACAACCTTCCGCTTCGCCACTTGCCTCCGTTTAGGCGCGTCATGTGTCTCTCCGCATCGCTGTCACTGCGGAGAGGCTGTCGATAGCCTTGGTCACCATGGTCTGTCATGCAGCAGGAGCGCATGTCGTATTTCACGACACGCCAACCTCAACGACATTCTGCGCCGTGCTCTTGTCACCGCTGGCGTTCCAGCCCAACTTGAACCTCAGGGCTTGGCGCGCGACGATGGCAAGAGACCGGATGGGATGTCTTTACTGCCGTGGAAGCTGGGTAGGCCTTTGGTATGGGACGCGACATGTGTCGATACCCTTGCGCCATCCCATCTTTCCAGCACAGCAGGTTGTGCGGGCGCTGCTGCTGCTTCAGCAGAGACCCTCAAACGGCGCAAATACGTAAATCTTGTAGGAGATTATGTATTTGAGCCGTTTGGGGTCGAAACCTTGGGGCCATGGGGTCCAAGTGCGAGATCCCTTTTTAGGGATCTCGCAAAGAGACTGATCGACGCCTCGGGTGACCAGAGGGCTGGCACGTATTTAGCACAAAAGATAAGCATTGCTATACAACGAGGCAATGCCACCAGTCTTCTGGGCACGCTTCCGATTGACTGCGATGCGGATGACTTCCATGACGCCTTCTAAATTTAATTTTAATTTATTTTATTTTTCGTATTGTATATATTAAATAGGCTTATTTTAATTTTAGGACATAATTAAGCTGCTTTTTATATAATTGTTGATTTTGTTTGGATCATAAGTAAAAATGTAAGAAAATGTAATTATGATAAATATATCAATCCTATAGTGTACAAACCTGACGACTTAATTTTAATAAAGAATGAAAATTGTAATAAAATTGCCAGTGTATATTTAGGCCCTTATAAAGTGGTTAAAGACATGTCACCAAATGTACAAATAAATAAAAATGGTAAATTAGATATAATTCATAAAAATCGTACGAAATTGTTTACGCCAAATATGTAACTTTGTCACAACAACCTCACTTGTATTTATATAGGTACTTACTCACTATTATTTTTATGAACATGTGTATTGTGTATTCTTTAGTAGATTTTTAAGGAATTGTATAACCACAAATGTGTAATCAATGTTTAATAAAAATTATTATGTATTAATACATATTTTTAAAATGTATAAAAAAAAAATGTACCACGTCTATTTTTTTTTCTTTTAGGAAGGGAGGTGTAGTGTGTATGCACCCTAATTCTTGTATTCAATAGTATTTAAGATATAATTATTACAATAAACGATCAGTATCATCTCATACTCGTTGTTTTAATCATCTCTCCTAGCAACCCGCCTTACATTAAGACTGTCTATATAATTATGTTTGTAAGAGTCTGATGAAGAACTCTTATGTACAAGTGATCGACTATAAAACAACATTCTGCGCAACCAACACTAGCAGACTAATCACGACAGCTGGGGCTGTAATCTATGGGTCCAAGGAATTGTCTTGAGTACTCACGAATACCTACCACACAGTGGTTATGAAAAGTCAGGCAAGATATTTAATATTCTCACAGCTAACCCAATGTGTTATCGTTGTCGAAGATGAAGTAGTTTTATGACTAAACGGATATTCGAACCTTAGAGACTACGTTCATACATTTTGATTTATTCGTATAAATATTGTATTGATATTCGTAGTGACGTTGTAATTTGTATTGTATTGTTGTAATTTTAGATACTTTGATTTTACAGACTAGCTTCGGCCTTTAATTTTTGGTAAAATTAAAAAAAACGGCCTATTCATCATCATCACCATATCAGATGTCCACTACACATTTTATTTGTTTAAATAATTTTATTACCGTCTGTCAGAGTTATGTCTCCACCTGTAATGTAATGCTGTGTGCAAGTTGTGCTTGATTACAGTACAGCTTGCCCCTCGCCAAGAACACTGCGCTCCACATCGCTTAGATATAAACTTGATTACTCGCAGTGAACTTGACGCTACTCACTGTCGCATCGAGCCACATACACACAGTTACTAGTACTCAATGCCACTTTTATGAAGATTGGATGAGCGAGCCATTGCCACGTGTCATAGCCCGCACAGAATTTATACGCTGTCCCTATAGGTGCCTGGTCCATAGTGTTTGTAGTTTATACACGCAGTCTCTGTAGCTGCGTGGTAATATAGTGTTTGTAAGAGGTTAAGGGGATGAATTAGCCAGCTCGACGCGCTGAAAGGATTCTCTTATTTGATAGTAATTGATGAACGATGATTGTGATAAACTGCACAATTAATAATTATAAAATAGCTAACTTTGCGCCGCACCGATTTACCTATTATACGCATTACTTCAATAAAAGTATAAATTTAATATGTAAAAATATTTTTCCATCTGAGTCTTCTTACTTCACATGCTCTGCTTTTAGCCTGTGATGGCAGCCTTCATAGGTACATAGGTAGGATAAGTATTCGTAGCTCATTGTTTGTGCCGATTCTAAATAGGAGATTGTTCGGTTTCCATTCAGAATAAAATTTGGTATAATGAACACCTACGCTAGTAAGTAGCACGCTCTTTCAAATTAGGTGACTCTGTATAAATAATTAACTAAAGATGTTATTAATTTCTGTAATAGCCTATCATTAAAACTTATTGGCTTTATATGAAAATATTATTCAAAATATTGGCACTTTCAATTTGAATTATCTTCTTTAACTTAACTGGTACATCAAAAACCTAGCATTGGTACCATACGGATAAACCATCCAGTAGGTCTGTCCTGAAACCTTTTTGTTAATCATAAATATATATCTTAATTCAGTGGCAGGATATAAACCGCATTCCAGGCCGCGTTAGGGGTAACGAGCTGACCACTTATACATTCAAATCACTGTTATTTATACTTAAACTACTACGTTTATACGTATATTCGGATCATTGAGTCAACTGTTACAAATGATTGTTTTATATCAGAAACGTTTATGGGTCTTATATTATGTGTAACTATACTCCATGACAATAAACCTATTAATTTTAAACTTATCTTTTTTTTTAGACTCACGCATGTTTCCCCGAATGGGTAGGCAGAGGTGTAATATTACACCCATATTTCGCTTAAACTACTTTAAACTTATTTAATTGTTATTATATATGTATAAGCCGAGAATTGTTCTGTTTTGAGCAATTAAGTGTTTGGTGAACAAGCAGTAGAGAGAAAGCTGTGTTTATAAAATAAAACTGATAAGCACGTAGGAACAATTAACGACTAAAGCGTAATACTGCCTGTAAGCCTCCTGGATGCATCATCACACATTCTTTTGCTGCATCAACCACTGCTGGACATAGACTATTTCTAATTTGCGTTGACTCACAAAAGCATTGTGAGTCAGACGGGTTGGTATAGGGGGTAAAATCAAGTTGGCTGCCTTTTACGAACGATATTTGTTTTTATTTCGTCACCACACGGATAGCAACGTTACATAAGGTACTTAAATAGTGATACGGAGAACTTAATCACGACTATTGCTCCTCTGACAATATTTATAAACCAGATACGTAAAAGAAGAAATCCTGTTTGTGCGCGAAAAACGTATCAGACCAAAAATCTAGTGACAATTTTTTCTTACTTGACAGCAAAGTGAACGCGGCCAAATGCCGAACGACAGTCATGTCACGTCTCTGACGCGTGTTTGTCATGTGCCCGACACGGCGACACTACAACCCGGCGCGGACGCGATACCGTTTCCATTGACCAGCGTTTCATCTGTGTAACGTATGTCCGGTACTTACCGCGTTGCGTCACAGTACCGCCCATACGCTCGGCCAATCAGAGAAAGCCATCGTCCGCACTCGCAAAGCCTGACCAAATATGGTCATAAACGGACTCTCACCCTGATGGATGGCCCGGTATATAAAGGGGCCGACAGAGAGGCCGGCACCGCTACTCTACACTAACCTACTACCGCTACTAAATTCTATACCGCTATATCTATAATTATACTACTTCATACGTGTATCCTGGTCCCAGCTGTGGGTAAGTTACTACATTTACTACGTTAGCGTACTGCCCATCTCTCTACCTGCTAGCTGAGGCCGGCTGACGCCGCCTGCCTGACTCTATTGGTTGTAGCTCTCCTAATGCTGCTTTCCTTCAGGTTCCAGGTTTACCTTAAGCTCCGGGCTACACTACCTAGACCGCTACACCTGCTGCATCGCCTTCGGCGTCACCTCTGCTGAAGAGTCTGGCCTGCCCCGCTCATCGCACACACACCGCCAGCACCTGCCAGCTGAGCCAACGGCCTGCGAGGATCTACCGCTACGCGTAGCCTTCGAGCAGCCTGCCTACACACTACCGGAGGGAACAGCGTGGGAGACTGCAGCCCTTAGTGTTCAGGCCAGTGTCGTGTTGTTGGTCGGTCATACTCGTGGCAAGGGAAGTGAGGCAATACTCGGCAAATAAACGCATAGAACCTCTTCTTCGTTTTACTACCATAACCCGTTATAGTGGCGCCTACGTGGGTTATTGTCTCGCTTTCCGTGCTCGAATTCTCTTCTAGCAGGTCTCCATCATTGTAAGCGAGGAGGTGCGGCTACAGCGAACCGGTACGTATTGTTGTACTAATTGTCTACCTTTTAGTGTAACTACCTACTACGTAATAGTTCGCAAATTTGAATCTATCTTTTCTTTCTAGTTAGTCCTAACGGTCGAACTTTTATGCCTAATCGTAAAGTAGGCCATTTGTAAGGGCGGAACGCTTGCGCACTAAGTGTAGTGTGTAGTGTTATACTTACGCGGTACTCCTTCATACACAATGGGCTCGCACCCCATTAAATACTTTCTTTTAAATAAGAACGAGCTAGCTTACGAGGTCGAGATTAGAGGTGAGGAGCCGGCTACCTCTGTCCTAGGTCTGCGGAAGCAGCTCCCTAAATTACTGGAAGCCATTTCAAATGATGACATCTTGGAGTCGGGTCTAGCCATAGCGGTGGACTTCGAGGGCGCTAGCGAGGCCGTCTCTGAGCTGGCCAAGCGACTAAATTCGTTATCTCTTTCTTACGACGCGAACCTAGCTAGGAGGTCTACCGCACTGCACAACCACATTTTCCATAGAATCCGTAGGATGGAACGTCCTACGGCGTATTCAAAACGAATAACCGAATTGTGCAGCCGGTTCGACAAGCTCTCGGCGGAGCTGTCCGCCATTGAGCAATCAGCTGTTCGCTCAGCTGATGCTGTAGCAGAGGTCCAACCTGCGCCGTCTACCTCGACGCAGGCAGGGTTAGCTCCAGTATTGCATTGCGAGCATTTAAGAGTTAGCGAACTGTCTAAGCTAAAATACGACGGTACGGGATGCGTCCGAGCGTTCCTACAACGCGTAACCGAATTCCAAACCGCGCGTAATCTACCTTCCACTAAAATTTTATCATATGCCTCCGAAATTTTCACCGGTAACGCACTTCACTGGTACCGCGGCCTAAAAGAATATTTCACTACATGGGAAGAACTCACCACTAAATTAATAGACGATTTCACACCGTACGATTATGACTACCGGTTATTAAATGAAATCCGCCGACGTACTCAAGGTGCTACCGAAACTATAATTATTTATCTCTCGATAATGAATCAGCTGTTCGCTAGGCTGTCTCCGTCAAAACGATTGTCCGAACGCGAAAAGTTAGACATCCTATTGCATAACATACGTCCATGCTACTCACTAGTGCTAGCTCCGTCAATATCTTCAATAGACAGTATAGCAACACTGCAGACGTTATGTTTAAACTACGAACGGATGAAATGTTTGAACTCTCAATTCCACGAACCGTATTATAGTAACGACACGTTGGCACCAGACCTAGCTTACAGTCACAAACCTAATAACCGAGCGCGTAATAATTCCTACAATAATTATCCCGTTGCTACTATAGAGGGTACGTCCGAATACACTGAGAACAACGAACCTAGCAAACCTAAGTCTAAACCTAGCTCTGTCGCTCTAGTCACGTCCAAGTACTGCCCGCGCTGCCGTATCAATGATCACAGTTTGAATGAATGCAAACGCGATCGGTTTGCAATTTGCTTCAAGTGCGGCCGTAGGGATGTGACATTTCCTAACTGCCCGAACTGTAAATCGTCGAAACCAAAAAACTAGTTGTTCAGGATCGGGGCATGTCAAAATCTAAATTAGGTTCTACAACCTATTCGACCAATTTTGACAAAGATGATTGGAGAAATTGGCTAAACACTCTAAAAGTGTATTTCTCAAGTTATTCCGTCGCCTCGATCCTGGATAATAAACCTAAAAATGACCTACGGCCCTATGTTAACGTAACGATTAACAGTTTACCTATTTGTGGATTGCTCGACTCCGGTTCAGCCATTACAATTCTAGGTAACAACTCCCATCTGGAGATAATTACTAAAACCGGGTTAGAAATACAGCAGTGTCACAACACTAATTCCATGCGGTCCGCGGGTGGAAATATCTTGTTGCCGCGCAGTTTTATCAACTTACCCACTACTTTTAATAATCAAACCCACTTATTGAAAGCTTATATTATTCCAGAAGTTACAAGTAATTTAATTTTAGGCATCGATTTCTGGAAACTATTTAAGTTACTGCCTAACCATATCGCATCCGTATGCATGTCTAAAACATTGCCGTGTAGTGTGTTAGGTGAAAATAAGCTAAGTAACACGAACGTATTGCAATCTTTTAGTGAGTTGAGTGAGTCACAACAGAGAACGGCTAAGTTAATTATAAAGCAATACGAGTCGATTTCTACTGAAAATACCGGTTTAGGACGAACTCACTTAATAGAACATGCAATAGACACTGGCGATTCTGCGCCGATACGCCAAAGATATTATAGGTTACCGCCGGCGAAATTAAAAATAATTATTGACGAATTAGACGAAATGCTTGCATTGGGAGTGGTAGAAAAATGCGAAAGTCCGTGGTCGTCACCGATTTTACTAACGCCTAAGAAGGACGGAAAACTAAGGTTTTGTTTAGATAGTCGGAAACTTAATTCTATTACTAAAAAAGACGCGTACAAACTACCTTACGTATCCGAAATTTTAGACAACCTTAAGAACGCTAGATATCTAAGTAGTATAGACTTATCTAAGTCCTTTTGGCAGACGCCTCTTCGCAAATGTGATCGTGATAAGACTGCGTTCTATGTGCCTACTAGAGGAACATTTAGATTTGTGACTATGCCGTTTGGTTTAACGAATGCGCCTGCGACACAACAGCGTTTGGTGGATCACTTGTTTATGAACAGTCCTGAGTTCGAAAACTCTGTATTCGTTTTTTTAGATGACATCGTGCTTATATCGCCATCTTTTAATGCTCATGTGTCACTATTAAATAAAGTATACGAAAAATTAAAATCGGCGAACCTTACAATAAATTTAGAAAAATCTAAATTCTTCCGTGATGAATTGAATTACTTGGGCTACGTAGTAAACTCTAAAGGATTACAAGTAGACCCATGTAAGGTGGAAGCCATTCTTCAATATGCTACGCCTAAGAATAAAAAAGAAGTCAAAAGGTTCTTAGGCATTGCATCATGGTATCGGCGATTTATACCTAATTTTAGTACTATTGCCGGTCCTTTGAACAAACTTACTTCTACCGGTAAGAAAGCCGCACCATTTCAGTGGTCGGTGGAAGCTGATGACTCGTTTTGTAAACTAAAAAAATTGTTAAGCTCCGCACCAATATTATCGTGTCCCGATTACGAGAAACCTTTTCAAGTTCACACAGATGCGAGTGCGAGCGGCATCGGTGGGTTACTTACACAAGAAATAGATGGCGTGGAACTACCTATCGCTTACATGAGTAGGTCACTAAATGCACAGGAACAAAACTACAGTATAACAGAACGGGAGACATTAGCAGTTCTAACAGCCCTCGAATATTGGCGCTGTTATTTAGATAACGGGTTAAAGTTTGTTGTGTATACTGACCATTCCGCACTGAAATGGTTCCTAAACTTGAGCAACCCGACTGGTAGATTAGCTCGGTGGTCGGTTCGTCTGTCAGCCTTCAACTTCGAAATAAAGCATCGGCGCGGTGCGGATAATATTATAGCCGATGCGTTATCACGATCCCTACCTGTAAATATAATTAACGCGAATAATAATAACGTGAATGACCCTAATGTTGACACTGATCAATGGTATTCAGCGACCTACAATGGTTGTTTATCTTCGCCTAATGACTATCCAGACTATTCTATTAAAAATAATAAATTGTATCGTTTGATTAAATCTAGGTGTATGCTACGTAAGGAGTTCGAATGGAAAGAAGTACTACCTTCTTCTGATCGAAATAATGCCATATTAGAGAACCATGCCGAACCCACTTCGGGGCATTTCGGTATATTTAAAACTTACAAGCGCTTAGCACTGCGTTACTATTGGCCCAAAATGCGCGATGACGTAGTTAAGTTCATAAATTCTTGCGACACTTGTATCGCGCACAAACATCAGAACCATGCACCATTGGGAACCATGGGACGACCCAAAGTGTGTTCACGATCCCTCCAAACCATTAGTGTAGATTTGGTGGGGCCACTACCCGTCACAAGAAAACAAAACGCCTACATCTTTGTAGTAACTTGCTGTTTTAGTAAATACTGTCTACTTTTTCCTATCAGGCGCGCAAATGCTGAAATAATAACTAATATTTTGGAAGAAAAAATATTTTTAGTTTATGATATACCATCTACAATTATATGGGACAATGGTAAACAGTTTGTCAGTGCTACTTTAAAAGCTATGCGCAAGTACAAAATCCCTAATCTTCATTATACTCCTAAATATTCCCCACATGTCAATAGGGTCGAACGCTATAATAAAACCATTGGTTCTACCTTAGCGGCGTTTGTAGGAAATGACCAGACGTTATGGGACACTCTCCTACCTAAGGTGCAGTTTGCATTAAATACTGCAGTTAATGAAGTCACGGGCTATACACCTAGTTTTTTAGTCTATGGACGTGAACTAGTTCCATGCGGCTCACACTATGTCGACACGGACGCTGATGATATAGTATACATACCTAGGGACGATATCGCAGAAAACATAGGTCACTTATCAGGCATATTTGACAAAGTTCAGGCACTCCTCATTCAAGCTCATGCTAGGAATTCCCAAACGTATAATTTACGCCGTAAACCAGCTGAGTTTAATGTGGGAGACACTGTGTGGAAAAGGACTTTTTATCAGAGCGACAAGGATAAGTCCTTCTGTAAGAAACAAGCGCCTAAATTTGTAAAGTGCACAGTGATTAATAAAAAGTCGCCTCTCGTTTACAAGTTGTCGGACGCGTCTGGAAATTCTATTGGGTTTTGGCACATTAAGGACCTAAAACTTATACACTATGGTGCCTAACTATTTGTTACAAACCGTAGAAGACTTTCCCTTCCTTCTCTCTATATGCCGTCTTAGCTTGGACAGTAGCGGACTCATAGACTTAACGCAGCTAGTCGGATTTTCCTTGTTAGCCACGTAAAATCCTCTCCTAAGGCGGGCGGTATTGTAACGTATGTCCGGTACTTACCGCGTTGCGTCACAGTACCGCCCATACGCTCGGCCAATCAGAGAAAGCCATCGTCCGCACTCGCAAAGCCTGACCAAATATAGTCATAAACGGACTCTCACCCTGATGGAGGGCCCGGTATATAAAGGGGCCGACAGAGAGGCCGGCACCGCTACTCTACACTAACCTACTACCGCTACTAAATTCTATACCGCTATATCTATAATTATACTACTTCATACGTGTATCCTGGTCCCAGCTGTGGGTAAGTTACTACATTTACTGCGTTAGCGTACTGCCCATCTCTCTACCTGCTAGCTGAGGCCGGCTGACGCCGCCTGCCTGACTCTATTGGTTGTGGCTCTCCTAATGCTGCTTTCCTTCAGGTTCCAGGTTTACCTTAAGCTCCGGGCTACACTACCTAGACCGCTACACCTGCTGCATCGCCTTCAACGTCACCTCTGCTGAAGAGTCTGGCCTGCCCCGCTCATCGCACACACACCGCCGGCACCTGCCAGCTGAGCCAACGGCCTGCGAGGATCTACCGCTACGCGTAGCCTTCGAGCAGCCTGCCTGCACACTACCGGAGGGAACAGCGTGGGAGACTGCAGCCCTTAGTGTTCAGGCCAGTGTCGTGTTGTTGGTCGGTCATACTCGTGGCAAGGGAAGTGAGGCAATACTCGGCAAATAAACGCATAGAACCTCTTCTTCGTTTTACTACCAGAACCCTTTACATCTGACTTCAGCAAAGTGGTTACATCAGTTCAGACATTTATGTTAATACCAGACGTGAACTAAGCACATACGTGAATTAAGCACCTTAATCTCTCTCAAGAATCACGCTATCGTCAAATTTAAACAAGAATCCGTCCGGAAATTGTTGAGTTTATAGCCTTTTTACAGACAGAGAGGAGGAGAAAGGGACTTCATTTTATCCTATGTATAACACAGATTGATTTACTAGAGTAAATTTAATAGAGTCATTAGCATCATCCAATTTTGACGATCATCGTCTGTTGTAGTTTTGTTACAGGTTTCAAAAAGTATTCTTGTACGTGAAAGTTGAGAGTCGTAGAGCACTGCTTGTTTCAGCGCAAATGTACCGGGAAAGTAAAAGCCCCTCATGCATACAAAATAGGTGAATATAATAGTGTCGATATTGTTGTGTTTCATTTGGTGAGTGAGAGCGTCGGAGGAAGTTCTTACAGACAGTAAGAAGCGATTGGAGTGATTCAATGGTTTTCCTTTTGTGGTGCTAAAAGAACTAATGTCATTTATGAGCGTCATACCTAATGCATATCAGTAGGTGAACTAGATTTTTCGTGTGGTGATCGACTAAGAAACGACCTCAATTCATTCTGTGTTTGTCATAAGATACAACTAAGAAAAATACACGTAGCAAAAAGTATCTTTGTTCTATATCCAGCAGTGGACTACGAGAAGCTGTATGGTGATGGTTGGTATAGGTATATCGGATACGACAACCAAGGAAAATAAATAAAGTGATAAAAGAAAATATTGTTAGTCAGTGCGACTCACACATACCTACATACGTTTGAGATAATTTATAATTCCATGAGTGATTTGTTTGTAAGTCGGAAGTAAACATAACGTTAAGGGTGTCAGCGTTACATCAACACATTTGCAAACGCTGTTGTTTGTTTGTGTCGTCGCGAACACGACGAACCGAAACAAAGATTTATTTGTACCTAAGTAATTCGCGCTTTAAAAGCTAAGATATACAACTGATGGGTTTGTTAACACGCGTGTGGTAAAATAATATTATTATGTAGCATTTGCGTAATGTTTCAAATTTTACAGTCGTTAGTTTCTTTTTATTTGTTTCATAGATTCGCGCTTTTCGTAGCCAGTTCTACGGTAGAAAAAAGTGAACGACCAGAATCATAGTAGAAATAACACAATGCCAAACTAGTCTTCATGGAATAGTCTGAATAATGTAAGTTAAAAGTAGCTTAAAATTAATTCGATATTGTTGACAAATAGTTCTTCTAAAGCATAAATAACGAAAAGTCGACAATATTCTTGCATTGAGCATTGTTGTAAGATTATAACGAACTTACTTTCTCCATTTTAAACAACCTAAAGTAGCCTGTGGAATACAAAACATACGTCAAAGAACTATGACAATTCGCTATTCCTTGGAATTCAAACTTTTCATCTCTATTTCTAAAAACATTCACATACACCATCAACATGTGAGACAGGTATATACAATCAACAAATACTGTACCGCGTGTACTTCTTATTTATGAGTAAATGAGACATCACCAGAGTGCAGTGTCGCGAACAGATGTGCGGTGTTCTCCTGTACATCCAATCTTACAAGATCCAATCTTACGTGCATCGTAGTAACCAATGAAAGTGTTGGAGTTTGAATCATAAACATTATCACCTACCTTTGTTCCCGAGTCACAAAATTGGTATCATAAATCGACTGAATTCTTTATCAAAGGACTCAGGAACTAGATTCGATAAGTATTCCGAGGCGCCGGTGCGACGATTTGTCAAGACAGGCACGTGTGAGGCAAGTGAATACGGTAGATTGCCAAATTCTAAATTTTAGTAAAATTTTACATATTTAAGGCTGGACAGGGTATCATAGTTAGTCAGCTGCAGCGTTTATTTAACTTGTGCACCGGCCGAGTACCTGATGACTGGGCCACAGCAGTAGTTGTGCCTCTTTATAAAGGAAAAGGCTCGCAACAAGACTGCAAAAACTATAAAGGCATTAATTAGCCTTCTCAGCATTGTTGGCAAATTGTATGCGAAGGTACTGATTGAAAGAGTTATGAAAGTAACCGACAAGAAAATATGGTATGTACAAGCGGGATTCCGAAAGGGTATGGGATGTACGGATCAAGTTTTTTTATTGCGATGCATAGCCGAGAAATTTTTGGCCAAAGGTCAAAAGGTCTACTGCGCATTCGTGGATTTGGAAAAGGCTTATGATAAAGTGGTGATGAATGAAATATGGTCGGTACTGTCGATGTATGGGGTGAATAGCAGCCTCATTCGAGCTCTGAAATCCCTTTATGAGGATTCCAGAGCTTGTGTGAGGATAAACGGGGCATACACTGACTGGTTTACCATCAACACAGGTGTTAGACAGGGATGTGTAGCGTCGCCGTGGCTGTTCAACCTCTTCATAGACATTTGTTTGCAAGATTTGAAAGTTAGTGATTGTGGATTAAGGATGAATGAGTTACTTATCTAATGCCTCCTTTATGCTGATGACCACGTTATTCTTGCGTCTTCAGCGAAGGAGTTGCAGGAGATGGTAACAACCATGCATGGTGCGGTAGAGAGGAAATGAATGAAAGTGAATGTAAGTAAAAGGAAAGTTATGGTTTTTGAAAAGGAGGAATGCGTTACGGCTTGTAATGTTATGATCGATGGACAGCGAGCGGAGCAAGTGAACGAATTTGTATATTTAGGTACGCTGTTTACAAGAGATGGTAAGAATGTAGAAGATATTGAAAGAAGAGTTAATGCAGGTAATAGAGTGAATGGAGCTCTGAAGGCGTTTATGAATAGCCAAAACGTGTCCAAAAAGGCACGTTTGGCTGTGCATAGAGGTGTGTTAGTACCTACTCTTATGTATGGTAGTGATAGTTGGGTATGGCAGAAGAGTCATGAAAGTAGAATAAATGCTGTAGAAATGAGAGCACTGAGAAGTATGTGTGGTATCTCTTTGACTGACAGAGTAAAGAATTGTGTGATAAGAGATTGTTGTGGGGTAAAAGAAGATATAGTGACAAGCATCGAGAAAGGTATGCTAAGATGGTTTGGGCACGTGGAGAGGATGGATGACGAAAGACTGACCAAGCAGATATATAAGGCAAGTGTGGAAGGGACAGGACGAAGGGGAAGACCTAGGCGGACGTTCTCTGACCAGGGGGGCGATTCAGAATCGTTCGATATCTCATTTGACATTCGATTCCGTTAACTGTCAAACGGGCTACCTCATTTTTTGTCAAAACTATCGCATTTCCTATCAATTTTATGCATTCAGTATGAAGTAAATTAATAAATAAACCGAA
The DNA here is from genome assembly GCA_944739405.2 of Euclidia mi. Taxonomy (NCBI): domain Eukaryota; kingdom Metazoa; phylum Arthropoda; class Insecta; order Lepidoptera; family Erebidae; genus Euclidia; species Euclidia mi. Next base: position 5,458,255 of record OX123201.2, read on the forward strand.
TTCAATGAATATTTGTTCAAAATATCTCTGATAGGCGGCTAAAAGACGAGGACAATAATTTGACATATCGTACGATTACTTGTCGTGACATTCTAAATCGGCCTGCAGATTGGAGACATCCTAAAGACAGGACAGGTGAGAAGTATCCTGAACAGAAGAGCATGCAGGAGGAATCTGATGGGAGTGAATGAAGCAAGAGAGATATGTCAGGATCGTTGCAAATGGCGTTCCGTAGTCTCTGCCTACCCCTCCGGGAAACAGGCGTGAGTCTATGTATGTATGTTTTACATATTTTCATAGTATTTTCTTGGGCTTACACTAACGTTACTTGAAATCAAACTGCGGTTTACGGATTCTATCACGTTATATTGGTTTAACTGGCATTATATTTAAATCGAATGATCTTGAAACTATATTTTATAGAATTTATAATAATCCGACGTTTCGACTACATTACAGGAGTCGTGGTCACTGAAGACTGAGGTGAGACTTGTACATATTATGTACATATGTATTTGTTAGACAACTACTTTTTTTAATTTCGGCGTGTGCTAGCCCATGTCGTGATCTTATAGATACCCTTCGTGATATAAAGTATCCATGTTATTAAATAAGTATAGAGCCTAGAGAGGTGGTTTAAGGCATCGGCTAGTACCTGTTACATAGGTCTCCCGCAGGTTCATTACGGTGCTACTGTTTGCCTTTATAACTTCATAATAAATCCTAAAATTTCATAACACGCTTGGCGCGGCGGCAAATTGCGCGGACGTCTTAACAAAACATCCACTCCTATATTTATTCTATATTAAACGGATTTTAAGGGACCCCACGCACCGGGGGCGGTACCGCCGCTGAAACGACCCCAACTATTTTTACTACAAATTTATTTATATTACTTAAGTTGAAACAGCGCGGATAGTTGGGTAACTACGTGAAACTTTTCAGCTTATGTTCAGTTTTTGTTGTGAAAATATGTAAATGGCAACAGCGGCGATCGTCAATTGTAAACTTGGAAGTTTGTCACAAGTGCGGCCGGGCGACCCAACTACCGAGCGAGATCGATATGTGCTACACTTTGTTTGTGAACAACCACAAGATATTTTTAGTTGCATTACAATATTTTGCATTTCAAATCTAATTTTCAGTTACCTTAGAAAGTCTTTAGCTGTTTTATAGTTAGCATTGTTGTACTTTGGTTAATATAATCATGTATGTTCAAAATTACTACTTTGAAACTTTCGCGAATTGTACACATAGTAATATATATATTCCTATTTTATGTTTTTTCGCGTAATTATTTGAAAATATAGGTAAAATATATATGGCGTAATGTGAGCTACATGAAGGTATTGCTAGAGATTTAAGCCGCGCACATATTGCACTCTAAATGGCTCATAAATCACACAGTTAAGACTCAACTCACACCGAAAGACCTGCGACTGGCATAGTTCTAGTCTCAAAGTATTTTAACAGAAGAAAACGACGCGTTACTTTCTAAGGTATAATTCAAGCCTGTGCGTAGGATTACTCCATTGTGAAAAGTAATATCCCTCTATATGTTAGAGAAAATGAAGGCTTTAAATTGTTTGAGACTAAAACTGTTGATGCTTCGCGACACGCCGCTGGTCTTTCAGTGTGAATTGAGCCTAAGAGAAGTTTCGCAAGTGTAGTGGCGTCAACAGCTCGTAACACGCGCTGTGGAGACAAAGTGCAAACATATTGCGTCTGTACCTGCCATGTCATGGATTTTATATAAAAACTACTTTTATTATTTAAGGGACAATCTGCACCTGCTACACCATATGAGCGATACTTCGTTTGCCTACTAGACGAACGATGTCTCGTTCTTAAGTTCTTAAACTCTCGTATTCATTATGTCTCTTTTCATACTGTCCTCCTTCGGTCACCTACTTCACTGATTTGGTATCGGTTTTAGAATCGTTGGGTTCTGAGTATGCACATCATATCATCATGGGCGATTTAAACACTGACCTTTTATCCCATCATTCACCTCGCTCCCTCAAACTTATCCACATCACCGAGTCTGCCAGCCTCCACGTTTTGCCTCTTAATGCCACTCACCACAACCCTAACGGGGAGGACACCTGTTTAGACTTGATCCTCACCTCTAATCCTACCTTGGTCCGCTCTTATGGTCAGCATCCTGCTCCTGGCTTCTCCCGTCATGACCTTGTCTTCCTCCCGTATTTCCTGAAGACCCCTAAACCGAGTCCTAAAGTACTGTACTTGCGTTATTATGGGCGAATGGACCTTGAAAAGTTGAGGATAGATGCTGCGAATATCGACTGGCAACCGCTGATGTCAGCCATCACTATAGACGACAAAGTCGATTTTTTTAACAACACGGCACGGTTACGAAATTGTTCGACGTGCATGCTAACATCAGAAAAATAAAATTGAAACGTCCACCTGCTCCTTGGATGACTGAGGGGATTCGGATGGCAATGCGACGGAGGGACCGAGCTTTCCGCAAATATAAAAAGGATCGGTGTTACGACAATTGGTCTCTTTTCAAGATAGCTAGGAACAGGTGCAACCAGATGGTACGGAACGCTAAACGCCGACATATCTCTGAAAATGTTACCAACTCATCCCCTGCTAATGTATGGCAGTTTCTAAGGACACTAGGCATTGGGAAACCTCATGGCCAAGTGGTTCTACCAGCGATTATTAGTTTGGATGACATTAATCGTCATTTTACTACTACTGTCACTTTGGACGACCAAACTAAAAGTCAAACCATAGCCTACTTGGTTAGCTTACCCCGTTTGAATATTAATTCTTTCTCTTTTTCTCCTTTATCATCAGGTGAGATTAAAAAGATTATCCTGTCAATTAAGTCCAAAGCCGTGGGATGCGATGACATTAGTCGTCGCATGATCACGGTTATCCTTGAACAAATTTTAACTGCAATTACCCATATCCTAAACTTTTCCCTTGACACTGGTCAATTCCCCTACATATGGCGTAAAGCCTATGTGCGTTCTTTGCCCAAAATTTCCCATCATCGACTATGGTGACGTGTGCTATATCGACCTTAATGCAGATCTTCTCAATAAGCTCGATCGCCTTCTCAATAATTGCATTAGAATCGTTTTTAATCTCCGCAAATTTGACCACATTTCTGAGTACCGATTAAAGTTACGATGGTTACCTAGTCGTCAACGGCGTAGCTTGCGTACTTTGTGTACTCTTCATTCTTTACTGCACTCTCCATGTGCGCCCGTCTATTTTTTTTTTTTTTTTTGTAAGTACCTACCTATACAATTTATTTAAATTTATTTAAATAAGTAAATACACACACAATACATATATTACATGCATCTCCATCTAGTCCCAAACTAAGCAGAGCTTGTGCTATGGGTACTAGACAAAGGTTTGACATACATATTTTTTATTTAGATACACAACTTACATACTAACATACATACAATATACAAGTTTTGTTAGTAAATAATATAAATATACTTATATACTATGTTAAAATTGCTTCACTTATCTACGGCCACGATAATGTTGTGCGTTCTGGTGGCACTTGTCCGCGGAAGCGACGGAACACCACACCTTTCGGCCAAAAGTCCTCCTTCATAACAACAGGCAGAAAGCACGTCGGGATCCGCACCACAAACGCCTTGAAGTTGACGTTGCGTCGCGACTCCAGCAGCTGTACTCTCGGCATGTAGTTGGACTTTTGGCGCACGTACTCCGCGATGTTCTCCGCCTTAGTGGTGTAATGCAGGCGAGAGATGTACACGGGTGTGTTCGGCGCGGCAGCGCGCAGGGTTGCACCAGGCTCCACAGGAGCCGTGCCGCAACAGTTCTTGACGGTCTTCTGACGACGCTTCCTCCTCTGCACCGTCACAAAACCATCATCTACTACGTCAGCCTGTTTTTTCGCCTTTTCCGGCTTGGACTTCGCAGCTACGGGGGTGCTCGCAGTTTCCTGCTGAGCCTTTATTGATGTAGGTCGCGCGGCGATACACGGAGAAGTCGCGGGGACGGGGGCAGGGCTGCGGGGCGCTTGTGTAGCGCACTCAGCAGTCACAATCTTACGCGGCGACAGAACTGCTGACGCGAAGCTTGCGACCGATGTATTGACGCATGCACCTCGGCGCGTGTTGATGTTACTACTCGCCGGTGACCCACTTAAATCGACAACCTTACGCAAGTCGTCTAACTCCGTGCGCAAGAGTGCGACGGTATCTTCAGATGTCTCCAACTTCTTGTGTACATCCGCTAAACTTGCCTTCAGAAAAACTATGTCCTTCAAAAGGCTTGTAGCATCGACGTGGTCGAAAGTGACAGGAGGTAACTTGCTTAAGTCCCTCGCCACAAACGTCGGCACGTCGTCAGGATCGGTCTCTTTGAGTAGCGTGATGATGTCTTGAAGGCTTTTCTTTGTCCCGTCACGCCTGCGGGACACCATCTGGTCACATTTATTTAGCGACCTGTATACAAGCAGCTTGGCAGCCGCAATGTCCTCCTCGCTGAAGTTCGTTGCACAGATCCGGATAGCCAACACTTCGTCCACGACATCCAGCTTCTGCTGCAGGAACGCCAGCAGCTCGTTCACCACAAGTTTATCACTCATGGCGATAAAAATTGCGAGCGTCGGCTCGCGCCGCGCGAAACAATAATATAAAATTTATTTACGCGACACACGTCCGCCTTAGAGCGCAGTCAGACTACGACCTATGACGTCTATTTAACTTCTCATCTTCTATTTCTCTGTAATACATATGAGAAAAATCTTCGTTCCTCTAATAATCTTCTGCTTCTTTGTCCTTCTCACAATTCCACCCTAGTACATTCATCTTTAATCATACAATCTATCCTTCTGTGGAATACTCTCCCTCTTGATATCAGGATGTCCACTAACCGTTTCACGTTTAAGACTAGAGTTCGGCAGAATTATTTAGACGCACTAACTGAATCGTCATAAGTTATTTATCGTTTAACTATTTTATATACTTATGTATATATTTATTAGAATTATAGAATTTATATTTAGGCCTTTATTTATAAATATATAGTTATGGTATGTATGTAAGTACGTATATTAGTTATATGTATATAATATTATATTTTATATTAATGAGTAGGTCTGTCTTTTGTTTTTCATATTAATTTAAAAACTGCACCTATTATATCCGTACCAGGCGTGAATAAGTTGATAAGTCAACTTGCATGTATATTTTTTTAATGCATATTAGGCATTAGAATTGCTTAATTCATAGGGTGAATAAATGACTAAGTCGATAGGTCTGTTTTACCGCACATAACAAACATGTGAATTTTTAAACAACTCTCTTACTAAAGGGTACAATGTGACGTCTTGAGATATTAAAACATACAAATTATAATTATTTACACAACTCAACATGTCATTATAATACTGCCAACTACAAAAGAAGAAAATATTGAACAACATGAGATGTTCATTTATTCAAACAACCTCCATAATGCTTTTATTAGCATAAATCAAGTTGTCCAGTTATTACCGCGTCGAAATTGCGTTTTATTTTGTGACAAATAATTCTATCATCTATTACATTTTCTATCCGTTACTCGTGTGATGACACAAAGTGATATGTTAAATAGAGATAGCTGCAGTTTTGGCGGTTTATCCTTATGTCACGTCGTTTTTTGTGTCTCAGTGGCATACATCCATCAAATCCTTATTTTTTTAGTTATTGGTAAAGTATGTTTTGAAACAACTTCTAATTCTATGTCTACATTGAATTTATCTATTTTCCTGTAATTTATGACTCTAAAACAGCTTTCATTGTCAAGATTTGTCATAAAACGTATTTCTCCGATAGGCTTCTTGTATTGCAGCCATTTCACGGGTTGCCATAACAAAATTTCACCACTGGCATCCTTATTTTTAATTGTAAATAGACCTTTCTTCGAACACAATTCTGCAAAATTGAGAAAATTGTCCAATGTCATGGGTACAATGGCAAATCCGTTATCAATATTGCAAGATCTTATTAATTGCATCCAATCCTTAAGATGATTTATTTTAAGCTTCGTTTTTTTTTTAGGTCTTTCAATTAGGGCATGAACCGAGTCACATTCTATGTGCCTATGTCCGCTAATCAAAACTTATGATTAATTGTCTCTAGGTTTGGATTCACATTGGTACCGCGTTGAAGGCACGCTCTCTTCGAGTCACGCCATCCGCGCCGGTGTCCCTCAGGGGTCAGTGCTCTCGCCTCTCTTGTATTCATTGTTTACCGCTGATATACTGATGAATCGGCTAGTGCAGACAGCACTTTTTGCAGACGACACAACCATCTATATCTCAGGCGCAGACCCTGGCGCAGTCAGTAGGAAGCTCCAATCCGCAGCCAACGCCCTAGGCGCGTGGTTCCGGAGATGGCGGATAGAGGTCAATCCCGAGAAGAGTCAGGCGGTGCTTTTCCACCGGAGAGCTCCTCACCTGTACCCTCCGGGTGCGACCACACAAATATGGATGTTTGGGTCCCCTATTCTATGGACTAGGGAAGCCAAATATCTAGGTGTGATTCTTGATGATCGACTATCGTTCCGCTCACACATTACGAAGGCTCGCAATAGAGCCTCCTTTGTGCTTGGGCGCTTACATAGCTTAGTCAACGCTAGATCTAAACTATCGCTTAGGAACAAGATTAGGTTATACACATCGTGTATAAGTCCTATAATGACATACGCTAGTGTAGCATTCGCACACACTAGGCCACACAGGATCCATAGGCTACAAACACTTCAGAATAAGTTCATGCGGTGAGCTACGGGCGCACCGTGGTACGTACGTAATGAGGAGTTACATGTAGACTTACAACTGCCGACCATCAGGCAATTCATGAAACAGTGCTCCCGTAGCTACTTTGACTCTGCTTCGACACACCCCAACCCTCTATTGGTTGTGGCGTTAAACTATACACCATCTAGGATTTCTAAGATTAGGAGACCTAGGCACGTATTAGACGAACCTGACGACGACACTACACTCGCTCAAGTCAGAGCACACACGGCTCGTGAAGCCACACAAATTCGACCGCGGTTCCGTACTCGCCGACGAGGACGGAATACGCGACGCGTTAACGTTAATACCGCGGGACACCTTAGTCCCGCATTGCCGACAGCGCCCCAAGCCGAGGTCCGTGGTAGTCCACCCTTGGGAAGTCAAAACGCTGTTTAGTATACTTTGACGGGTTGGGAGCCTTCTGCGCTCACCCATAGTCCGCGTAAAGTTGTCAAGGCCATCACCGGCCAACAACTAGTCCACACACAAAAAAAAAGCAACAACGTTATTTTTATTCTGGCCGCCACACATGTCAGAATAAAATGAGACCTCTGTAACTTCAGCTGCAAATTTTGTAGAAAAATGTCACAAACACGAAGCAATTTGATTTACTCCACGAGCACCGATGGTTTCGTCTCAAATGTAACAAATATGTAGCTTTATCATCTCTCAAGTTATGAATCGTAAGATTCGGATTTGCCATTGCACCCATGAAACTGGACAATTTTTCGACAATTTTATCAATTTTGCAGAATTGAGTTCGAAGAAAGGTCCATTAACAATTGAAAAAAAGGATGCTAGTGGTGAAAAACTTGTTGGCCACCCGTGAAATGGCTGCAATATAAAGAGCCTCGATAGGCTTTTTATTTCTCCGATGATAAGTACGTTTTAGGGCAAATCTTGACAATGAAAGACGTTTTAGGGCGGTTTCAGATTGGCGTTTTATACGCGCGTATAAGCTCGTTTTTGGAAGCGCATGTTGGCGCGTATAGGCGCGCCTATTGGCACACGCGCAACTCGTACGAGCGTTGACGCGCTTCTAAGCTCGTATAACCACGAGCCGTCAGAATCCATGTTGACACTGACAAGACGTCACTACCGTTTCGAGCGAATACGCCCGTTTACGTGAGTCTGGTTTTTTGAAGCGCGTAATGTAGCGCACGTGTAAGCGCGTATGCTGAAACGACCGTATACGCGCAGAAAAATACGCTAATCTGAAACCGCTCTTAGAGTCATAGATTACAGGAAAAGAGGTAAATTCAATTTAGACACTATAGAATTAGAAGTTGTTTCAAAAGAGACTTTACCAATAATTAAAGAAAAAATTAGATTTGATGGATTCATTGCCACTGATAGATCCCACTTAATCACGAATTTTAAAAAGCCATTAAAACTGATGGTGACATATCCATTATCGATCCTGATTTTGACTCCGAAGACCCTGATAGGTACCTACATACATAATATCGCTATTTCCATAAGACCATAAAAGGTAGGCAGTGACTATAGGTACTTATGATTTTTTTATACACGTACTGCCCTTAAAGGTACTTAGGTGAATAACTTGATAACTCATTGGTGAACAACTTGACATGTCTTTTTTTTATTATAAATACATTAAATTCATTAAATAATCTTATGTTAGCTGAAAACTGAAAGCAAATGAATTACTTTCCGATAAAAAAGTTTTCAATAACATAAAATCAGAATTTACAGATTAAACTTAAACTTTAAAATCGCTGCCCTGAAAAATATGCATTTTCGACTTGTTAAGTTATTCACGCCTGGTACGGAATATTTCTCTGCATCACCTAAAGGTTGACTGGTAGATAATGCCTTCGGCATTAAGTCTGCCTTTGTACTATTATGTGCATAAAGTATTGAAATAAAGTATTAAATTAAGCGTGGAAATATCACAAGCCACGCAACTTTCATTTTACTTATAAAATTAGCAGTCGCCTTAGCAGTCGATGAGTGTGCTACATATTACTAATTAGACTTTGCCGAATAGTCGCTAAGACAACAGGTACCAATAGCCGAGAATATACATAGGTGCATTACATAAGGTATCGAATACTGTAGATGCGAATATATTCTTGACTGTCTGTGACTGTGACTTAGTGCATCCATATTATTCTAGTCTAACCTTTTTTCACAGAATATTTTTTTTTTCACAGGACGACGATCTAAAATAATAGCCGTATTCTATGATTTAAGACCAGTGTCACTATGATCAAATCAAATCAGATCAAAATCCTTTATTCATTTAAATCACAAAGTGACACTTATGAACGTCAAATTTAAAAAAATTACTTAAAGCTTCTACATTTACATTTACTGCCACGTTCGCAAAGCAAGGGTGTAGAACCATGAGAAAGAACGGGCAATAAAATTGAAGGTCACTCTTTTTCATCGCCAGGTTTTGCATAATACATAAAAATTTAAATTTTGTCAGGTGCTGCAACTGTTACACCTTCTATGTCATTTGTATATATTTACTCTACTTAATACTCAAGCATAATCTAGTAAAATTTGATGTTCATTTAATTAGCCTCCTGAAAATAGACATGGTGAAACAGGAGCATCCACTTACATTAAGTACCTAATAATGCAGGCAATCCGCGCAAATGTTCAGAACCATGATAGAAATGATACAGTTTAATATTAAGAAATGTAATAAATGTTAGAGATAACCTCAATCAAGGTCTTTATATGCTCACAGAAGCACGGATGGTGTGACGCCTATGATCACACATCCATAAGCCAAACTTTAACGAACACACGCAACATTGTGTCGTCACAATGAAATAGGAATAGGAAATGTTCGGTCGGTTTTGTGCCACAGGCCCCTTAATATTGGGATAGTGACTGTTGTTTGTAACAGTTATTTTTGTGCTTTGTAAAGTGTTGTAGAGTGTAAGGCAACGTCATCATCATGTCGGTCCAATGACTTCCACTGCTGAACAGAGGCCTCCCCAATGCTCTCTGCATAGATCGATCTTGACCCACCTGCATCCATCTGCTTTCCTCGATCCTAATAAGATTGCGAGGCAACAACTCAGTAAAATTTGTTATTACCGTTGCCAAGTACTTGATAAATACTTACATACATACATAGTCTCACACCTATAACCCCGAAGAGGTAGGCAGAGGTGTATTTCTACACCCACTTTTCGCCAGATATACTTTAGTCCCACGTAATAAGGGGCGAGCCTATTGCCGTACCGGGCACATTTCCAGACTCCGTATGAATACGTATGAAATTATCATCGCGGCAATAGCATCGACGAAAGTTTTACAATCTTATCGTTCGTAAATTGTTTGCTGCATGCTAATAACAATTGCTAAATATTTCACTTCGACAAATGGCAAAATTGAACCTAAAACACCTCCTTTGGGGCCATTTACTTGCAATAAACTTGAATAATGAAGGCACTGAAGTAGTGACGTCATGTATTAACAATCAGCGCAAGTGTCATGAAAATAAATTACTTAGCTCATTAGTAAGAAATTAATATCGTTGTATACGCATTATACAAGGGTCACTTTCCTACAACGACACCGTTGGATTTTGATTCTACTCCATTAAAATTCCTAGTTTACTTCAACACTCTAATTACTATTAAAATTATACTTAACATATTATTATTTTAAAGTATTAACAATTAATTATTATTAACATTTTTAAGGTACCGACTATCCACTTCCTTTAAGAACTTACCTACAACCTAGTTTATGTGATTCAATGAAAGAGCTGTCGAAGTTGTTCCATATCAATTTTATTTTCCCTGTAGCATATTGAGTAGCATTATTGTTCAGATTCTAACGATATCTCCGTCAAATGGTTTGAATATTTGTTTTTCAACATCTTTGCTCTTGCATATAGAAATGTCGTATTGTACATAAATATAATTTATTATCTACAAAAGTTTATTCCGTGTGGTTGACGGCATAGAATACAAGTGTCACCACCCCCTATCTTCCCGTGGGTGTCGTAAGAGGCGACTAAGGGATAACACGATGCAAATACCATCTTTGCGTAGAGACGGAAAACTCGACATCAAACCCTATACGACTGCCTCGTTGGCCTCGCGGCATAAATGTGCGCGTGGGATCGGGAGGTCCCGGGTTCGATTCCTGGGTCGGGCAGTGTTATTGGGTTTTTCTGTCACGAAATTCTCAGTAGCAGCACAGAGTCTGGAAATGTGCCCGGTACGGCAATAAGCTCGCCCCTTATTACGTGGGACTAAAGTATATCTGGCGAAAAGTGGGTGTAGAAATACACCTCTGCCTACCCCTTCGGGGATAAGAGGCGTGACGTTATGTATGTATGTGTAAAAGTTATAAATTAGGTCATTATTGCTTGGCTATGAAGCCAACTAATAACCTCATTAAATACCATGAATAGTTATAATTGGCATAATTTTAGCAAAATTTCCTGGTGTCGTATAATTTACTTTGGAGTGATTTCATAGTCATACAATCATATTATATTTTTTATCATCAGCCCTTCATACTGTCCCACTGCTGGGCACGGGCCTCTTCTCACAATGAGAAGTGTAAGGCCATAGTCCACTACGCTGGCCAAGTGCGGGTTGGCAGACTTCACATGTCTTTCGAGAACATCATGGAGAACTCTCAGACATGCAGGTTTCCTCACGATGTTTTCCTTCACCGTTAAGCAAGCGATAATTAACAATTTATTACGCATTTAACTTCGAAAAGTTATTGGTGCGTGCCGTGGATTCGAACCCGAGACCCTCTGCGTAGCAGTCTGTCGGTCTCACCACTCGGCTATCGCTGCCATTATATTTGGCGGCTATTGTATTTGAATAAATTAAATCAACGATAATTGGTCAAATAGATAGTCGGATAAACTGTCAGCTCCTGCCGAGTTCTAGTATAAATTTGCAGCTCTATAATATGACATATCACTCACGAGCCACATAATCTCGACAATACACATGACATGTGTGTTGTGTACACACGTTACATATGTATGTGTGTGTGTGAGTGCGTGCGTGTGTGTGTGTGTCTAATGTACTCAATCACGGCGCCAGCATGCGCTCTGACAAATGATGGGGCTGACACCGTCACACACGGAACGAATTATGTGGTCTATGGTGGAGAGATTTTTATGGTTTCGTTTATGAGAAAACAAGTCTTGAACGCATCCCATGACATCTTCATACATATGAGTTTTGATATACCTATCTAGCTTAAGAAACAGCTTCCTAATTTTTTTTAGTTTTGTTTCATTATGTGCGGTCTTGCTTGATTAGTTTATGCAGATACAAGGATGCGTAATTGCAAACATTTACATTGTTACTCAGTGGACTATATAATAGCAGGCTGATGATGATGATAATGACATTATGACACGTTCACGCAATTTGAGACATGCTTCTAATAAGCTTGTGCATGCTGATGTCAGGTATGCGGGTCAAAGCAGGCTCTCGACTTTACCCGCAGTGTGTATTCGATGCACTCGATAAGTTTGTCTCAATACAAGCCGTAACAAGTTCCTTGTGTAAGTTTATTTGCGGATCCGTCTCGCGGTGACTCTAACAAACTACCATCCCTCTGCAACTGTCCCTGCACCTCACCTCCCTCCGTCTACCCCCTCCTCCTACCTCACCCCCTCTGGTCGCCCGAGCCACAATCACGATCGTTCTCTTCCGTTGCCGTCCGTGTATTTTTGGCTTGCAACTTTTTCTTGTGGGGCCTCCAGATGCGCCTTTGTATCGAAGTATTGTATGGCTTGGCGCGCCGCCAACTATCGAAAGCTATTGCCAATTTGATAAGGAAATAGCGAAAAATATAATTATGTTGTAAAGTAATGTTTTGTGCAGTTCTTGGGATAGTTACAACTTTATATTGATAATGGCTTGATTGACTTGACAGTAAGATGTTGTATGCGATGTCTATCTGTCTTTGTATTTGTCACTTTTTTACTACAAATACAAAAAAAAACGTTTTTTGTTAAGTGTTTTTTTGTATATACTGGTATATAGATACCAGTATATACAAAAAAGCACTATATGAATTATGTATTGAGTATAAAACATAAGATGATGATCAAGTGCAAAATGCATATCATTATTATTTTTGGATTTGAACAGCACGTAAATAAAAAAAAATGTTTCACCTGGATGTGAAATCATCTGTGTCAGTGGAGATGACAGTAAAATTACCGTATTGTATTGTCCCCCTGACGTAGACGTCGGTGTGGGAACACGGGGACTTCGATTTAGTTCTAATACAGATATTATTTTACTTGACAAATTCTTTTGAAGAGGTAGATCCTGCACTAGGAGACTATCATGTTCTATCTTAGGTTAACGGGCTTTACAAAATAATATTGGGCTCAAGTGCTTTAAGAGGTCACGATTCGGGATATAGTGTAATATGAGTATTTTTGTGTATTTTTTTGTTTAAAATAACCGGCTGTAACCGGAACTTATCACTATGTGCTATTCTTGGACGACACATAGCTAAGTGTAGTCGTGATTATTATAATATGTTGGTTCAACACAATTTAAGAGCCTCTGCTGAAACACGTCCTGTTCTAATAATGTTGAGGTAGTGATTAATGCATTACAATATTTTTTAGATCACTATTTCGATTCTCACACTTTATTATTATTCACACAGAATCGATAAGCTGGTTATACTAACAATTATAATCTTCATTTGATATTCCCTGGCTATGTCAAAGACATGAAGCGACATTTTTCAATCACGGGGAGCGATTGGATGAACTAAAGTCATTGGTTTTGAGTCTTTTGTGCTCCATCTTAATATCAGAATGTTCAAAGGAACTTTCATAACAGTTTTAGAATCAACAAAATTCAATCGTTCGGGTCAGTTGACAGATTTTACGCTATACCAGTTGTTTGTCCCTAATTAAATAAAAAAATATCTAATTTCTAATGGCAAACCTATGTGATATTGATAATAAATAACTTTTTTGTACCTATATTGTTACCATTTTGTACCTTTATTTAGGCCAATAAAGAATATGAATTTATTTATGGTCAGTGAAATCTTGTCTAATGCCTGAACGAAAGTATATTACAATATATTTTTATTTTTCATTCCTTTGTTTCACAATACAAGTCGACTTCTTGAGAAGTGGCAGGCGGTGCGACTACGTCTACCAAGAATATTATCCGTCCATTCACAGTCTAATAAATCCTGACAAGAAATGAAACATTTTTGGTTTATTTTGTCTCCTTAGATAAGCAAGCCAGCGTCACATTAAAACCGACGTCCACAATATTTTATAAAATGAATGTACTTCAACTATAATTTTACCTTTCATTGGCGTGCGAGCGAGAGAGGAGATTTTATCTGTTAGATGAGAAAGGGACAGAGAATGTGGGTCTCTGAGATATCAGTATAGTTGTAGATGGTTGCGGCGCGTCCCGACGTCAGGCAGGTATGAATAAACTGGAGCGTCGGCAAACAAATTCCGATATGAAAAACAAATACGAGCCGCGCTCGTGCCGCGAATGTTGCGAGCGAAACCACCTTTAATACAATGCAAAATGATTTTATTTGACAAATACTAAAACTAGAGGTAACAACATAAATATTGCTGCCACAAACGTATAGTCACGTCTGCGAATGGGTAAAATCTGATATTGATTCTCATTAAAATAAATAATTTCTTATGTATTGTAAAAAGTGTTTTAACTTATTTATATTTGTTATGTGACATAAAATCTAGTGCGCAAAAAGCAATTTATTTGTTTAAGAATACAAATAAACAGTTTATAAAATAGCTAGTCCATTAGTCATTAAGTAACTTTCTCCTGACGGCAGCCGGTGAAAAGGTGCCCATAATGCTCGCCAAATAACGTTGCTCGATGGAGAAATCAAAACGTATTTCTTGACCTCACTATACCTATATTTAAAAGAATTGCATCACAAAGACAATAGTGAGACTATCTTAGTTCGTTTTACTTAACTGGCGAACTAAAGCTAGTGTACAGTGTCTATAGGATTCATAATTAAAAACAAAGGGTTCCGTCGTTCGAAGCGTTGACCTTTGCAGAGCTATGCTCGATATCTGTCAATATTGGATAAACTGCGGCATTCCTCCGGTGCGGCGCGCTGCCCAGCTTCCTCGCAGTACGACTTATGCATCACTTATACTTCTATGCGACGATAGGGATACGATCTTATTTCTTTGGTTCTGTATGGATGTGTGGCCAACACTGGTGCCCGAAGAGCCTCGACACGGCGTAACGATTCTTTCCAAGGACAATAACCCAGACCGACAGCTTTACATACCCTGCGAAACATGGGAGCGCTCTGATTTAAATGCCACACAAACGGTCACCCATCCAAGTAGTGACTTCTAAGGACACTGCTTTTTCTGGCCTCCTATTATTATGCAGGCGTGTACAGATTTATTGTAATCTCTTTTTTGTTCGTATTGTCTTGTTTGTTCATGACTTTAGTCTGGTAGAAATAAACGCTTTTTTTCTTATCTTTCTTCCTTTCTTTCTTTGCCAATCTAGCCAATAGTCTGGCTTGTGCCTGACATTATAAAGTTTAACTAAACAAACTCTTCAGGTTTATAATACCTTCTAGAGGACGCCAGCAGCTACGCTTGCATTTTTTTTTATTTACTCGTTTTGGCCGATACCGTGAGAATTTCGGGAAATCCCCTCTTAGTGCACCCCTACGGTACCCAAGGAACATACCTACATGCCAAAATTTCAGCTTCCTGCGCCCAATAGTTTTGGCTGTAGCGTGTCTGTCAGTCAGTAAGTAACGCAAAAATGTTATATATTAAGATTAGTATTTAATTTTTTGTATAATATTCTTTAAATATAACATGACCTCGCATTTCAAATAAACAAACTAACGTAAATGGCCAATGGATCACTACGAGTCTTTTGAGCTATTCTGAGAATCATTCAGTGAGATATTTAATTATTAGGTCTCAAATTCTTGGTACTTTTGACGTACAGGACTTGAAACATTGGGGCTTATTCACTTTGACCACTGAAATACCACTATGACCACTGAAACGTGCGCCACCGTGCTTGTCAAACTTGAAATTGGCATAGTGAATAAGCCCCATGGTTGCCAATACCAATGAATACAGATGATTTACATTAAAGAAGCTTATTTCTTAAGGATGTCATGTGCCGATTAAAGTTGGCGTATTGACGGTTGTCATTAGTGTAGTTCGTAGTTGGCGCCGTTGGCGGCGCTAGCGTCTTTCGCCATCTGTCTTGCATTGCTTTGGCGTAAGAAATAGACAGCTGTTGCACTGACACTCACGCGACTGTTACGCCGCCAAGCGGCAATTTGGGTCGCAGAAAGTTTGTCTTAAAAGCAGCAATAAGAAAAACATCTCTATAAATAAATATCTATGCTCTATGCCAATACTGAGCTGTCACCGGTCAATAATAGTAGTTGTCAATGTCGTATAACTTTGTCAACTCTTATAACAATTTCTTGAGAGAAATGTATATTTTCTTCTTATTAATAATAAATAAGAAGGTCGTGCAGGTGAAAATATAATTATATTCGTTTTATCAATACGTTATAAAATATATCCTCTCGTGAACAATTCGCGAAACATATTTCATATTACCAACAGATGCTCGTTTGTAGTAACGGAGGCAAGTTTGTAACAATGCGATCTTATTGTTCCGCTGCACTTACTTGTGATAACGACCTGCAAACTACTGTTATTATGCTCTGTTCTTTATCTCACTTGTGAATTGTGCTCACTTCACAAGAAACCACTTAAGATATTGCCTTTGTTTCACTTTTGTGCTTATGGTCAGTTTTTTCCAGATATTGCATCCGAAAACGTTTCTATTAGTAAATTAAGTCGACGAGAAAAATACCAGCTACTTACTACATTGTCATAAGACAGTAGACATGTCTGTCTACCCGCCAATCAACGAGCTTCTAAGTGGAGTGGTAAATCTCATAATCACATGATCATAGAATTAGATTTGAGGTAACAATTGAAAGAATACATCTAAACTAAGAAATCTCTTGAATTGTTAGCAATACAGCTTTTAATGATTATTTTTCAAAACAGGCTTCGTAAAACGACCGAGGAGTGAGGTATGAGGCAGGGGGAGAGGGAGGTGTACGGTTCACGAATCTGTGAGAATAGGTGGCGAGCGTGGAATTTACACGACCCTCAGCAAAAATGTGCAACCTCACCACTCGTGCAAAGTATTCGGCAATTAGACCGACGCCGACGTACGGATCAGCGAAAATCAAACAAAAACTGAGCCTCGGATACTGTCGAACATTGTATTCCGATAATTAATGAAGATATTTAATACTATGTAATAAGCAAATAGGAAATTATTAAACTCTTACAAATAATTCTAGTTTTTATTTTATTTGACTTGACTTTATCTGGGAGCAGCAGTGTTTTAAGCCATTACGGTAAACTCAAACTCAAACTCAAAATCATTTATTCATATAGGTTACAAAGTGACGCTTATGAACGTCAAAGATTAAAGTTAATTACTAGATGATTCTACTTTTACATTTACTGCCACGTTCGCAATACAATAGGTAGAACCACGAGAAAGAACGGGCAATAAAACTCGTGGCCACTCTTTTTAACTGCCAGTATAATTCTTTTACATGTTATATTTGTAAGGAGCTGCAACTGTTTCACATTATGAGTTATCTACCATTGCAAAAGTTAATATTTGTTGATATCATACTAAAGCAATAAATTATGTTCATTTAGTAAGCCTCCCAAAGTGAATATGGTGAAACAGGAGCATCCACTTACGCCTTTTGATGTAAGCAACTCGCGAACATGACTGTTCTGATCTATGGTGGAACAGTATGTTCCGAAAAGTAATGGTATATGAACCTGCAGCAATTTACAATCTATTAGTTAGCAGTTCATGACCACGAGTTACCCTCACCTTACAAATCCGATAAATTATAATAAAAAGAGTAGAACAAGAATGCAAATGTAGTATAAAAGAGAATACGGTAATTAACTACACTATAAAACTGCCTATTGACCTAATAATAAAAAGAAATTGACCTAATAAAAGAATATTTATTTCCAAGCGTACTTGTCGTCAAGATACTCATTTAAACTATAATATGCCTTTAGTAAAAGATTATTTTTAACAATTGTCTGAAACGACCTTAAAGGCAAGTCTAAAATATTATTTGGTATTTTATTATACATTCTTATACTAAGCCCAATAAAAGAGCTGTGCGTTTTGTGTAAACGGAAATATGGTACACATAATTTGTGCCTGTTCCTAGTATTAATATTGTGTATGTCACTATTCATTTTATAAGAATTTATATGTAGTCGTACATGCATAACACTGGCATAAATATATTGTGATGCTACAGTAAGAATACCAATATTTTTAAATTTTTCTCTAATTGAGACACTTCTCTTTAACTGGTAAATGGCCCTAACTGCCCGTTTTTGTAATATAAAAATATTTTTGATGTCAGCGGCCCTACCCCATAATAATATGCCATATGACATAACACTATAAAAATAGCTAAAATAAACCAATCTAGCCGTATCGACATCAGTCAACCTACGAACCTTCTTAATGGCATAAGCAGCTGAGCTAAGTTTCCCTGAGAGATATGTAACGTGCGCACCCCACTGTAATTTCGAATCAAGTGTTATTCCTAGAAATAATATAGATTCAGATGTTTCGAGAACATCGTCATTTAGAGCTATACTAGGACCAAGGTTTCTGACATTAGGCAGAGCAAACTTAATACATTTTGTTTTTTTTGGCGTTCATAACTAGATTGTTTACATTAAACCATTTAGTTACTTGAATGAGCGCACTGTTTATTTCGTTAAAATGTTCCTTATTTCTATCTACTTTGAATATCAAAGAAGTATCGTCAGCAAACAGTACAACGTCACAAATGTTTTTCAAGTAAAAAGGTAAATCGTTTATGTAAACAAGAAACAAGAAAGGCCCTAGGATGCTGCCTTGCGGCACTCCTAAATCAACAGGTAAGGTACTGGATTTTGAGCCGTTTATTTCAACACATTGGATTCTGTCACTTAAGTATGACTTAATGACTTCCAATGCTTTAGTCTGTACGCCGTAATGTCTAAGTTTGCATAAGAGCGTTTCATGGCAGACACAATCGAATGCTTTCAAAAGGTCGCAAAACACACCAATAGCATTTTGGGCATTCTCCAATGATGAATATCCATCGCACTGAATATGTGTTTAAGTAACGCTACTCCTGCATCTGTTGTCGAGTGACCCTTGGTAAATCCATATTGCTCACTATGAAGGAGGCTGTTTAGATTAAAATGTCTAAGTAATTGCTTGAGTATGATCTTTTCAAAATCTTACTAAAGGCAGGTAGTATCGATATTGGCCTATAATTACTAGGATCAGTCTTACTGCCGGATTTGAAAAGAGGTATTATCCTACTGTGTTTCATAATATCGGGAAAACACCTGATTCAATACACTTATTAAATAAGTTGCTTAAATAAGGAGCTACTACATCAATTATACTTTTTAAAACCTTAACAGAAATGCCCCAGAGATCACCTGTATTCTTAGACTCTAGAGATTGAAAAGTACTTATAATGTCGGTAGAATTAATACAATGGAACTTAAATAATACATCACATTTTCCTACACTAGATTCTAATAGGTTTTCTGCGACTATAGCTGATGATTTTAATTCTCTAGTAGTAGTAATCGGTATGCTAGCAAAGAATTTATTAAATGTGTGTGCGACTTCTTTGTCTTTATGAATTAATCTGTCACTATCAAATAAACTAAAACTATTACCTCTTAGTGTTGTCTTACCTGTTGCTTCATTAATAGCTCGCCAGGTTGCCTTAATTTTATTCGAGGATTGTTCAATTTTGTTCCTAACGAATAATGCCTTAGCTGTATTGCACACTCTTTTAAATATCTTGGAATAATTTTACATACTCAGTGAAGTTCGAATCAGAATTGTATCTCTTCATACCGTACAACTCGTACATCTTTGCTCTGCTTTTGTAAATACCTGCAGTAGCCCACTCACTAAAAGCTCGAGATTCCTTAACTACTTTCTCCTTAGTCCTAAAAGTATTCTGAAATTCCTTGTTAACTACATTAAATAAATTATTGAAATTTTCATTTGGCGAATCAATCTCTATTACATCAGGACTCATAGCATTCATTCTAATCAAAATTTTATTCCGGAATTCATTAAACTTATGCCTAGGTAATGGCCTAACTAACACTTTCTGTATGATGCTATCACTATAATACGGAAACCTTGCTAATTGACCACAGTGATCCGAAGTTAATTCAGAACTAAGTAATTTATTCGAAACTGTACAATTACTAAATATATTGTCAAGACAGGTGGATGATGTTGCTGTAATCCTAGTTGGTTCAAGGAACAATTTTTTTAAATTAAATGATTTAAATAGATTTAAAAATCTACGTCAGTCATTACTGAATGATCAAGATTATTTACATTAAAATCACCACAAACTATAATACCTTTCTTATTGCTCCTAATTTTAGTAATTGCATCTTCAATAGCTGATTCAAACAAGCTAAAGTTACTTAACGGTGGACGATATACACATATGATAATATGCTGCTACAGTTCTATACATGACAGTTCCACAGTGCGTTCTATACACAAACTTGCTATGCCTTTCCGTTCTTTACATGTTAAGCTATTTGAAACAATAATCAAGGATCCACCATGAATAGCGTGTTTCCTAGAGAAGGCACTGTGTACCGTGTATTGCGAGTTATTTAAGAATTTAATTTGGTACTCTTTTAGCCAGTGTTCTGTAATACACATAACTTGTATACTGTGATTTTCTAAATATAAACTTAATTCTAAATCCTTGCCAGATAGACCTTGTATGTTTTGATGTACTACATTCAGTTGAATTTGTCTACCCTTTGTCCTAGTCTTAAGTTTAAAGAACTTGTGTCTGTATATTCAATAGAAGAATTATTAAGATAGGAACTATTTACAGAAGCTAAATTCTTGGATAAAGAAAGCCACAATAAAGCAAACCACATGTCGAAATATTTTCAAATGTGCATGCATTGTGTGTTGTTTACCAATATTCTGACAAAAAATTCTAACGTATTTTGGGATGTCTAAATGGCAAAGCATTAATATATTATACGAAAAATCGTATAATATATGCATACATGATGAGCTGTTGCAAAATGCCACGATGCAAAAGCATCGTGGCATTTTGCAACAGCTCATCATGCAATACGACGTACCTATATAGTTATAAAAACAATGATGTTACAAGTAAAAAGAAGTAGATACGTTATAGGCGTACCAAAAGCAGGACGCTAAACACAAGCCAGTTGGCAAGTCTGACATATGTGTGTGTGTGACGTTGCGAGCCGGCGTCATAGTGAAACTGACACATCTTTTCAACCGAAATTAAAATAAAATATGGAATTATCGATGTGTGCGTTAGTGTACCGTTTCTAAGGATAAATTACTACGTAGGTAACGTATCTACGTTTTTTCTAATATTATTGACAAAAAAAGGGTCCATATTGGCTCACCTAAAGTTCTTTACCCGAAATTGTTCTTCCTAATGATTTGTAATCCGAATGGTCACTCTGCCTAAAATTTTTCATCCTAAAGTTTTCATTCATACTATTTGTAGGGCAACCGACGATGTTCATAACATTCATGTTTCCGAAAATTGTAATTAATAATATCATTAATGTAAATATATTTTAACTCCTACTGTTTTATCATAACGCTTTTATCCCTAAACATAATTACCATAATATTTTCACTCATAATCAGAAAGAAACATTTACCAAGTGGGTCAGAGTGTCGTCTTGGGGGCACTATGAAAAAAATACTTAGAAAAATTTCGTGACCAATTTTGAGGTAGCGCTCGCCTCCCGCAGTTCTAACCTAACCCAACCTATGGATCCCTTCCACATCGTTTTTACGACAAACGGTTAGTCGGAGACAAAAAACACCAAGACACTAATAGCCATATATTTAGGTGTTTTATACGATAGAATCGAGAAAATAAACGATTTGCAAAAATAACACTTTTTTGGCAAACATTTTTTAAGTCCTCGCGCCGTAGCGACCCCAAGGCTACACTCCAACTCCAACCGAAATTCATAAACACGACTCATTTACGGTAATGTTTATGGCCTGGGAGTTTATACCGCAGTTTTAACCGTACGTAAACCAATAACTATAGGACCGATTCGGTTCTGGCACTTCGCCGGCTGGTGCCACGGCACTCTTGCTCGGCTCGTGCGTTGGGGTCACAGTTCTAAACTAACCAAAACCAATAAGTATGAATAGGACCGATTCGTTTCTGGAACTTGACCATTGTACTATTGTGTACTATGGTACTATTATTCTTATATGTTATACATGTTATGTGAAAATTAAGTTACGCAAAATTAATGTATATAATACTGATTATTATGAATGGCAGCGATAGCCTAGTGGAGATACCAATAGACTGCCATGCAGAGGGTATCGGATTCGATTACACGGCGCGCACCAATGACTTTTCGGAGTTATGTGCGTATTGAATTGTTAATTATCGCTTGTCCCGTGCCTCGGAGAGCACGTTAAACCATCGGTTCCGGTTGTCATGAAGATCTTTGACAGTCGTTACAGGGTGTCAGTACCTTCTAAATAAACTGACACTAGTCTAAACCATGGAATATCGCTAGCCCTTCGGGTTGCGGAGGACAGGCAGTCGCTCCGTGGAAAAGCTAATATTCAGCCAAAATCCGGTTAGACCAGTAAGCGGACCCCAGATTGAAACTGGGATAACGCTAAGAGGATGATGAGGATGATGATGACTGATTATTATGAATAAAGATAAATCCAAACAAAAAAGATATGACTTTGAATAATAGTGTAAAAGATGGTTATGTTGAGAAAATATAGGATAACAAATAAAAGTCTAGTAGATGTGTATTGATACTGATATTATGAAGTTGAATGCTACGGAATTATGAACATTAGAGACAGAGTAGCTAGGAATTGTGATTGATAGGATGAAAAATGTTAGGAAGAACATTTTCGGATTTCCAATTATCGGAGTTGAAAATTTATTTGAACTTTGGCGCACCCACTAAAAAGGCACAATACAGGTCTTCGTGGTATAATATTTCATTAATATTATTCCTGTTCATTCTTGTGTGTTCATTCCATTAATATTAATACTATCCTGCCGTGTGGTTGACGGCATAGAATACAAGTGTCACCACCCCCTATCTTCCCGTGGGTGTCGTAAGAGGCGACTAAGGGATAACACGATGCAAATACCATCTTTGCGTAGAGACGGAAAACTCGACATCAAACCCTATACGACTGCCTCGTTGGTCTCGCGGCATAAATGTGCGCGTGGGATCGGGAGGTCCCGGGTTCAATTCCTGGGTCGGGCATTGTTATTGGGTTTTTCTGTCACGAAATTCTCAGTAGCAGCACGGAGTCTGGAAATGTGCCCGGTACGGCAATAGGCTCGCCCCTTATTACGTGGGACTAAAGTATATCTGGCGAAAAGTGGGTGTAGAAATACACCTCTGCCTACCCCTTTGGGGGTAAAAGGCGTGACGATATGTATGTATGTATGTAATATTATTCCTGTATATTTAAAATATATTTTTGGTTTCTAACCTCATCTTACCTTTAGAGCGTATTCTTAAGAAATAAGTGGGGGTAAAATAATATAAATAATTTGTAGCGGAGCATTTTAATTGAAATGTAATTAATTTGTTACTACATTGAATGGTGGGCGAGTGGCGGCTTCAATAAACTTGTAGGTATTGTAGTTCCTTCACTATAACTTTAATAAATTACGTCACGGCAGGAGGTGCGGGCATACACATCTATAGGCTGCGACTTTGCAAGACATATGAGAGGAAAACATTCACCAGACATCGAACAACTTTGTGCTCTCTACTGCGAGACATAGGACTCTCCTAATTTGCATCACAATAGCGTTGTGAGTCAACAGGAGGTTTTGGCCTACTATATCACACAGAACAGACTGCTAGGTATAGGGTTTGACGTCGAGTTTCCCGTGTCTTCACAAAATATACTATCCCTACTCGCCTCTTATACACTATACCACGGAACGAAAAGGCGTAAGGACACTTTGTATTCTTCATCACCAGTAGTATCACTTTATTACTACATCTTTACTAAGCACAAGTCCTCGCATACCGCTCACCTCCGCACATCTCTCGTTAATCTCGCCCTTTATTAGCCGTCGCTCTCCGCGCTACTTTTAAGTGCTGTGAATTCCCAAAGAGATGGAGTGAGTTGTATCGCAGACATACTTCGCGAGCTGTGCTCAATTTCCATGTAATGAATCTAAAGTTCTACGTAGTAACCTCTTTGGATCTCTATAGTGCATCGATAACTTTATCTAATAAAGGCTAGATATTTTTTTTGATAAAGAAGTACTATAGCAATTGACACTCGATAGAGAAACAAACTAATTACTGTTTAGGATTTCAAAAACTGTTACGTACTGATTGGCATAGCACTACCGCTTAAATTTTATCAATCAGTTAGCATTCAAACTGTGACTGTGTTAGTCTTTGGCTTGAATCGTCTAGAGGCGGTAATTAATCCTTAGCTGACCTGGTTTTCAGAATGGAACTCTTTGTTTTGATAACTAGAAGCCCAAATCAGTCCTGACTTCTGTCTGTCCTGAATCCATGTTGTAGGATTCTGATGGTATTCTAGTAATTGTTTTTTTTTATAAGACAACGCCTGTACTAGGAATTAATCCTGTGTCGCGGAGGACTTTACAAACATACAAACTACATCCAAAAGCAATTGGACGATACAAGGAATCATGCATCATACGTTTCCCCTGTAGTAAATACTCCTCATTGCTGATAGTAGGGGCACAATCTAAAATGTAATATTCAGATGTTCGGTCAGTGGCAAGGCTCTTTTGTGCGTCTGTTAAAAGCGCTGCTTTGCATGCAGCGTTTAATCTCTTTCTATTTGCGAAGCAGACCACGCGGCTAACATTCTTGTGCAAAGAACCGCACAGACGCTCGAAGCCACTCCGAATTTTATTGTCTCGTGCAGTAAATAGAATTACCAGACGATATGAAATAATTTTCTCGAAGATGTAAACGAACTATGAAACGGATCTCTCTCAGGATTCACTAAACCTATTTCATAATGCGAACCCACTTCCCCGCCGGCGGCTGATGACTTACTGCCAGTATTAACTTTTATATGATCGCATAGAAGACTCTCCCCTCAGTGACGGCGTAATAAAATGACAGGTTCTTTTTATTTTGTGCCGACTGCGAGGCGTCGTTTCAAGTCGTAGTTTGAGTTGGAAACTTTAGTAATTGAACGAGAGTGTCATAGCGATTCGTAGCGGTCTCGTAGCTGGCTCGTAGCGCATGCAGCGATAAGTGCACAGGGACATAGCCGATGAAGTAATTAAATGGCGCCCCTTGGAGGCGCGCGGCGGTACAAAAAGCGTGAGTTGCAGTGCGGGCACAATTAGCCGCGCGAACTAGTGAAGCACACTGTCGCTCCACTGTGTTGTCTGTTGGCACTCACACTTGTTCTGTAGTACTGCGAGCGCCGCCATTGTGCGGTACAATGTGCCAACTAGTTCACCACCAAACTGATGTTTATTTGGCGCACATGTTGGAACTTATCATAGCTACAATCTGTTACTGAAAGTTGCATACGAAATTAGGAACGAAATAATAATCTAAGTATATTCAAAGAAACTAATCCAAATAAATTGCTGGTTCTGAGAATAATAGGTTAAATGTATTAACAATTAAATACGTCTCTTCATCAAGTTAATTACAGTAATCCACTTTTGATGATAGCATCAAAGCATTGAAACTATTGTTCCTAGTAATGGATTAATTCATATGTAAAACAATATGTAGTAATTACAATTAAATATACCATTGTACATAACATTCTATGATAATAAAATATATTTTAATATAATCTTATTTCATATAAATTTTTGCCTACTTCATCTACATTTCAAAACACAGAAAAAACATTGGGTAGGAATTTGTCATAAGAACTATACTCACATTAATATATCATGAAGTTCTCTGAAGTATTAAATCGTACGATCTCCCGTAAGTTGAAAACCAAAGCGTTTAAGATTACTTCATTCAGTATTCCCCTTTCAGTCATTTGGATTAATTGCACTTTTTCCTTCTCATCGTAGAAACAAAAGAAGAATAGATCCTTTTTATAGAATTGTCGGTGTTATCGGTGATTGAGTTTAAGTTTCTCAAATGAACATTAGTTACACTAGAGCTGGCGGCTTCGCATAAGTAAACTATGTCGTTTGGAGGAGAACATACAGTATAGACTATAGTGTTTATGAGAAGGTACTGGAAGTAGCGATGTAACCTTCATAGATTTTGAACAATCATTTGTTGAAATCTTTGTAAATATATAATCATCAATAAAAGACGAGCATGACTACGCTTGTTTTTTTTCACTAACACGCAATGAAACAATGTTCTATGGTTATCATGATGAATTTTCACAGTAATTACGAAGTGTTAGTTCGGTAAACAGGTTTCACAGTGGTAGTCATAAAATATAGCCATCCTCTAGGTTTGCTGAGCTTGGACGATACAATAACAGACTTTCAGTTTAAGGAAATAGCTTTTAGCAAGAAGGAAAGCAGCAATCCGACAAGCCAAGCTTACAAAGAATTTCATACAATTTATTCTATAATACTGCACGTTACAACGCTCTCAGGTAACCCCTGTCACCTTTACCTAACACTCTTGTGAGTGACAGTTCCGAAGAGATGAATTACAAAGTGAAAACGTAACGCGAACGTTTGACGTGCCGTCACACGACCAGAGAGACTGTGACGCTTACACCTCACAGTGCTTCCGAGAAATGTGGCGCGTTTAAAAGCACATATCACATCAACTGCCGGCACAGTCAGCGTAATATTGGACCCGGGAATAGGCGCAGTGGTGTACGGTAATATTGGAAAGAGGAAAATAGTCAAAGATAAGGTTTTATTGCATTTGAGGTTTGGATATACATGGACTATAGTTACTGTCAGTGTGTTCCCCTAGAGCAAATACGTATCAGAAGATATATAATTAATGTGTAGCTACATAAAAGATTATTTCGCGACAGTTTTGAATATTTAAAGTTATTTGGCCCGAGCGTGCTGTGGCCTACGACACGTATTTTTAGTTTTAGTGCTATTTCTTCAGAATAAATTTAATACTTTAAATAACCTGACTTGCAAACTGATCCATCAATTAACCGAAAAATATCCGCAATTGTATGCCATTATCAACTCTTGCTGTTTTAAATAGGCAGTTATTATATTTGTTTGTATATTGGTAATGAGGTCAGTGAATAGTTCCAATTTATGTTTACGTGAGTGCAAAAATGAGTCATGTTTTATTCGAAAGCTTTTAGTAAAACCAAGTACAATAGATACTGTGGCAATGCTAGTTGAAATATAAGCTTTACATTACGACTGCGCTTCTCGTAGGATTTATTTAAGTAAAATTGTCCGTAAATGAATTAGATTTATCAACAGGAAATTTTTACCCCGTATTTTCGATGAGTAAAGTAATTGAGAATATATTTTGCATACATACATACATAGACTCACGCCTGTCTCCCCGAAGGGGTAGGCAGAGGCATAATAAACGCCCACTTTTCGCCAGTGTTTTGATCCCACGTAATAGGTGGCGAGCCTATTGCCGCTTATCGGGATATTTGTTTGCTAGAGCCTCGTCCGTTGATCGGCAGGTGCACCACTTGCAGGTGAGGTTAGCTTGGGACCCTAAGTTCTTGGTGGGAACCCTATGCACCCTTTGGGAACCCTATGCACCCTGAGAATATATTTTGAGATTTACAAATGTGATGAAATTCATTAAATTTTTCATATCGTTATTCATATTTTTGCGTTGCAGTCGTTTGCATAAAAATTTATAGAAACGTCATATTTTTGACTAGGCACGGCATTGATTTGCAGTTCCAGTGAAGTCTACAGCATTGTGTGCAACAGTGGTATGAATATGGGATCACTGCTAATGTATAATAAAATTATGATACCAAAAATTCAGGTGACGTTTTTAGGATTCTCTTTTACTGCACGTATGTTTGGTTTTTCATTATGTTGGCCTGTGAAAGATGAACGTGAGGGTTGAAATGATTACTGGCGGGGATTTTGATGGATAAAGAAAAGGAAAAGAACATGGTCCCCTAGATCAAGTTCTTTTGTCATGACTCTTTACAGAAGTTAAATTACTAGGTAGTAGAGAAATATCGCTGCTCAATTTTAGCTGCGTTTTAGTACTAACTTTCAAATAATTATACAGTATTTATGCTGCCACAAGTAGGCACAAAAAATGCTATGATCGATGATGATTTATTTTGCTGGTGCAAATAAACTATAGACTTGTGGGCAGAAGTGTGACTCATACACGAAGATGTGAAGATACGAATACACTGTTATGAGTATATCAGTGGAGTTAGAGGTTTTACAAGTTTGACGTCGCCGCGTATCTGTGTCTAGCTGCGATATCGTGGCTCCTAACCGAAAGGCCGGTTTATTTTAAACTAGATGATGCCCGCGGTTACACCCGCGTTATTTAAGGCTACTGCTCTGCGCCCGTTGCTCATAGCGCGATATTATATAGCCTATAGCGTTCCTCGATAAATGGGCTATCTAACACTGAAATAATTTTTCAAATCGGACCAGAAGGCCAATTCTCGTATTTAACAGACACTGACACTGAATTTTGACTGAACTGCGATTTAATTTTGAATTGACTCACAATTGGTATTCTGCTTCACTTAATTTCATTACAGTATCATTTCGATATAATCAATTTATAATCTCTTGTTGATCTCAGAGGTAATGTCAAAAACTCAAAAACAAAAACATGAATGTTGCTATTGTATGGGAAAATAAATTAATAGGAATGGTAATTGGATGTCACTACGTTTACATGCCAAATTAAAATTAATATACAACTAAGTAATAAAATTTCGGTAAGTAAATGTATTGGTTCCTTGGATCGTGTGGATTATTTTCAATAGGTATAGCCATCGCAGCCCAAATCCACTCATACTTATTTTATATATAAAACAACAACAAAGTAATAAACACTTATTTTGCTCAATTGTCAACAATAGTCAGCTGAGAACTGTCAAACCGTAGTATCATTTGGTTTTAGCTACAGTTTGACGTTTGTTGTACGTAAATAATTAGCAGAATACCGTCCACACTAGTTCACACTTGGTTCAACTTTCGAAGTAGTCCCGATCTCATTCAAGTGTCAGTTAAGTTACGAGAATACCATTTATGACACCGAGACTAGATTGATATTGGAATTTGAACAAATATAATTACCAGAATTGGCCTTCAGTAGTTACTGAGATTAGCGCGATTTATAATCATACATACTCTGCAATTAGGATAACGCTAAGAGGATGACTCTGCAAGAACGCTGCTGCGTAAACACTCAAATTAAGCGCATTATTTTTTTGTCTGGTGGTACTCCGTTAAAATATACTTCTAGTAGCCAAAAATAAAAGTTAGTAATGGCGGTAACGAATTGTGCACGCGTGGGCTCAGTGGGCACGTCCGCGGCGGCGGCGGCGCGCAAATAGCCACGAGTAATGAGCGACTTAATGGCTTCTTCTGTCGCTTCGCGGGTACGGGACACACTTATGAGCGGAGCGGCAAGCGGAGCGGCAAGCGGAGCGGCTGAGTGGCGAGCGGAGTGGCGAGCGGAGCGGCGAGCGGAGCGGCGAGCGGAGCGGCGAGCGGAGCGGCGAGCGGAGCGGTAAGCGGAGCGAAGCGAGTAGCGTGTATGACAATTACGCATTGCAGTAGCACACGTTGGATATGTTCGTGTTATTCCCCCTCATTTGCCCCATATTTTTGTCAAAATATAATTATAAGATCAAGTTTTAGTCCATAGACAGACTCGCACTTATCTGTTCTGTAATTTATTTATTAATGTAATCAAGTTAATTAATTCAATTTTGCAACATGGCTAGGATTACTGTCAAGTATGTAATATTTGATCAGCACCATTTCATCATTATAGTCAAAATGCCGTCATATACAAAATTATCGTATGGAAAACAAATAAATGAAACTAAATATTTAGCAGTAGTAGGTACCGCCAGTATCCAATATTTGAAAAGTTTTATAGCTATGATATCCAATTCCAGTTTTATTTTATTGAATTAGTTTAAAAAAATAATTGAATTTAAATAACGTTACACGTGGGGCGACTGTCAAAGAGAATATTTAAATACGTATTTTATAAATGAAACTCCAATCCAATCCAATTTTCGACCTGTGCCTGCACTAATTTTTAAAGTTGATCGTAATTTAAGTAACTTTGATACCGTCAATAACACTCTTGCACAAGTATTAGATTGGTTTTCGACAAATAATTTGGTACTCAACTCAAGCAAAACCAAATGTGTTAAATTCTCTTTGCCTAATGTCAAAAGTGTTCCTACTAATATAATTTTAAATAAGGAAACAATTCAACTAGTCGAATCAACCGTATTCTTAGGTGTAACTTTAGATTGTAAGCTTCAGTGGGGCGCCCAAATATCCTGTCTCGCAGTAAAACTTAGTTCTGCAGCGTTTGCAGTTAGAAAAGTTAGGGAATTCACAGATATAGATACTGCTAGACTAGTTTACTTTAGTTATTTTCACAGCGTAATGTCTTACGGAATAATGTTATGGGGTACAGCTGCTGATATACAGACTATTTTTGTCATTCAAAAAAGGGCCATACGTGCAATTTATAAGTTAGGTGCTAGAGATTCTTTACGTGATAAATTTAAAGAAGTAGACATATTGACAGTTGCATCGCAATATATATATGCTAACTTAATGTACATTAAGAAAAACTTAATTCTATACCGCAAAAATAGTGATTTGCACAACGTGAACACAAGGAATAAACATAAACTGGTGGGAACTAACTACCGTCTACATAAAGTTCAGAACTCATTTGCGGGGATTGGTATACGATTTTTCAACAAATTGCCTCTTGAAATAATGAATTTACCCATGCACAAATACAAACGGACAATTAGGAACTTTCTTTTACAAAGGGGTTATTACACTATTAAGGAATTTTTAAATGATAAGACACCGTGGGGATAGGCTTAGGCTTGTTTAACTCACGATTATTTTATTTACATGTTAAGTGGAGGTGCCTCGTGAACACATGATTTTTTTTGCAGGATTTGGATATTTTTATGATTTGTTGAATGTAGTTTAACATTATTTATCTCTGATCATATCATTGTTCACTTGTCACCTTCACAAAATTCTTTCTACATTTGCATTCCTTCACGCGTTCCACTAACTTATGTTAATAATAACGATCTGGAAAATGGAGGTAATTGGCGGTCATGGTCAGTATACCAACAGATTGTTTCTTACTGCTGGTTCGTATACCGTTGTCGTCATGCTCACTAAAATGTCATTTCTTGTGGTGGCGTCGTGTGTCGGGTCATCCCTGTCCCTCTAATATGGCGAGAGGGATGATGGCTGGCACATGCGTCATACTCGTGAACGGGTGCTACTTGCGATGACTGGTCGATGACGGTCCTGCGGGCTGGTATTAGATTTTAATATTTAACTGCATCATTTCCATCATGGTTCTGATCACTTTCGCGGATTGCCTGCATTATTAGGTATATATCATGTAAGTGGATGCTCCTGTTTCACCATGTCTATTCTGAGGAGACTAACCAAATGAACATCAAAAGTATTATGCTTGAGTATTATGATGAACAGTAAATATATACAAGTGATATAGAAGGTGTAACAGTTGCAGCACCTTACAAAATGTAAATTGTGTATAATGCAAAACCTGGCTTTGAAAAAGAGTGACCGTGAGTTTTATTGCCCGTTCTTTCTCATGGTTCTACCTATTGCTTTGCGAACGTGGCAGTAAATGTAAATGTAGAAGCATACAGTAATAATGTTTTAAATTTGAGTATAAGTAATTATTTTATAAATTTATTATTTTGACGTTCATAAGCGTCACATTGTGACCCAAATGAATAAAGGATTTTGAATTTGAATTTGAATTTGAACTGTTTAATTTTGTCGATCTACTCCAAAAGGTAAGCCAAGTCTCGCTATGAGCGCTACAAGATATCAGGTAATGTATGAGGCTCATAGGTGTCGGGAGGACCCGGCATTAGGTGTTTGTTTCATGATTGATAACCGTCTACGTGATAAGGGTTTTTGACAGTTAATTAACACTTTAGAGATTAAGGGCAACACTATGCGGAAACATGGTTTGAAAGTTTTCACTTCCGCAACAATTATACCGAATTTCGTTTTCTAATAATTGTTTATGGCACAAAAATTTGTGTATCGAATTACAAATAATGCACTTTCTATAATTGTGTA
Organism: Euclidia mi; assembly: GCA_944739405.2. Taxonomy (NCBI): domain Eukaryota; kingdom Metazoa; phylum Arthropoda; class Insecta; order Lepidoptera; family Erebidae; genus Euclidia; species Euclidia mi. Next base: position 5,490,530 of record OX123201.2, read on the forward strand.
GTGAGTAATTGTCATGTACCCAGATAATTTCCACCAGTATACTTGCAATATACATACTTATGATTTTGTCATTTTGATTTCTATTGGAAGAACAAAACCAAATAGCTTCCATTCTCAGAGGCACCCCATTTGAATGACATGTTGTAAAGATAACCTATAGCTGGGTACTCACTTAGCAGTGTAGCACGTAACGTATCAGATACGGTATCAAGTGAGTACGTAGGCACGAGCCCGCTGCGAGCCACTCGCGCGTGGAGCGCTGTAAGCTCGCAGTGACCCGCCGAGTGGCGGTTTCACTGCGAACACAAAGGCGGCTCGCAGTGTGCTCGTGGACACTTTTGGAGTGCACGACCGCTTTTGTAGTGAGTACGTACGCGCGAGCTTCAAACGAACTTACGTATTCAATTATTCATTATGGAGTGGACTGAAGAAAAAAATCGAAAAATGACGTGGGCTTTTATACTATCTAAAATAAGCAGATAAAATAGTTAAAATGAAATGTGTAATAAATGCAGACATCTGTCTAATTAAATGGATCTGAAATAAGCTATTCAACTAAGGTCCGGCATATGCGTTGTTTTGAGCGAATGGATGGTGAGAGTTTGCAAAAGGACGCCTCTGAGATCGACTGAAATCCACTGACGGTGGCCACCACTATCGATGATAAAGTTAATATGTTTAATAAAATTGTTCTCAGCTTATATGACAAGCATGCCCCCGTCAGGAAAATCAAGCTGAAACGTCCTCCTGCTCCTTGGCTGATTAGAGGTGTAAAAATGGCGATGAGGCGCAGAGATCGTGCATTTCGGCTGTTCAAAAGGGACCGGTCTGATGAAAACTGGAGTCTTTTCAAGGCGGCAAGGAATCGTTGTAATCAGATGGTACGCAACGCAAAACGCCACCATATTCATGACAATATTAATTCTTCTACCCCGGCCAATATCTGGAAGTTCCTTGGAACTCTAGGTATTGGCAAACAGGGACACACTGATTCGCGGGTGACGGTTGGTTTGGAGGATTTAAACCAACATTTCTCCACTTCTACTCAATTGAATCTCCAAACCAGGCATCGCACTGTGGATTACGTGGCAGGCCTCCCCTGCCCGGACATAAATCCTTTAACTCTTTCTCCAGTTACACCAGATGAGATCAAGAAGATAATCCTATCCATTAAGTCCAATTCTGTTGGATGTGACGGCATCAGTCGCCGTATGATCACTCCTATCCTTGATCACCTCATCCTTCCGATTTCCCACATTATTAACTTTTCTATAACCAATGGAACCTTCCCTTCCTTATGGCGCAAAGCTTTTGTCATCCCACTTCAAAAAATTACAAATCCTTCTCTCCCTAAACATTTCCGTCCTATTTCCATACTTCCCTTCTTATCCAAGGTGCTAGAGTCCTGTGTCAATAAGCAACTGTCCAGTTTTGTGTATCAAAACAACCTACTTAGTCCATATCAATCTGGCTTCAGACCAGGACATAGCACTACCTCCGCTCTCCTTAAAGTGACTGGCGATATTAGGGCGGGCATGGAGAACACTAAGGTCACAGTATTGGCCTTGGTCGACTTTTCGAACGCCTTTAATACCGTCAGTCACGATATCCTTCTATCGATCCTCTCCCATCTAATGATCTCACCTGGTTCTCTGGAATGGTTCTCGTCATATCTTCAGGAGCGCCAGCAGTCGGTCCACAGTAATGATTGTTCATCGAGTTGGCGTGACATAAACTCTGGTGTTCCTCAAGGTGGCATACTTTCTCCGTTATTATTTTCAGTTTTTATAAACTTCTGACACCTAACCTTCGATGTGAGTACCATCTTTATGCCAACGATTTGCAGCTTTACTCCCAGGCGAGAGTGGCAGATGTGTCAATGGCGATAGCGGAAGTAAATAGAGACCTTTCGGTGATTCTGACATGGTGCAACGACTTTGGTCTTGACGTCAATCCTACTAAATGTCAGGCCATGATTGTAGGTAGTAAACGCATGATACCCAGATTAGATCTTTCAACTTTGCCACCAATCATGTTTAACGGACTTAAAATTCCATTCAGTACAACAGTTAAAGATCTAGGACTACACATAGATTCCACTCTCGACTGGCAGGCCCAGGTCACTGACGTCAGTCAGAGAGTCACCGGTACCCTTCGAGCTTTATACCACCTCAAAAAATTTCTCCCTTCCAGGACCAAGACAATGCTTGTGCAGGCCTTAATATTTCCTTTAATCAACTATGGTGATATGTGTTATTATGACCTGAATGCAGAATATCTCAATAAGTATGACCGCCTTCTCAATAACTGCATTCGATTCATCTACAATCTTCGCAAGTATGATCACGTAACTACTTTTCGTTCCGAACTTAAATGGTTACCCACTCGTCAACGCCGGAGTTTGCGTGGTCTCACTACAATCTTTTCTTTACTTAAATCCCCTTCTCCCCCTTCATACTTGATTTCTTACTTTCAATATCTATATTCTACACATGAGAAAGACCTTCGCTCCTCTCACAATCTTCTTCTTCAGTGTCCCACTCATACTTCAGACTTTGTAGGCTCTTCCTTCGTTGTTCAAGCTATCTTGCTATGGAATAGGCTCCCTCCTGAAATCAGAATGTCTACTAACCGGTTCGCATTCAAATTGAAAGTTCGAGAACTCCTTTCTGAGAGATTGAAAGAATCTGCACATTGTTTTCATCAGTTCTAGTTATATAATATATTATAATTATATATTTTGTATGTATTTATGGGGTATGTGCGTAGTTTATGCAATATGTATCATTATGTATGTAAATATTAATATACTCATTTATTTATAATATAATATACCTATTTATAATTTTATTTATAGTATAATATTCAATTTACTTATATTACATTTGATATATCTGTGATAATTATCTCTATATATAATGCACCTACCTTGCTTGTCTCTGCACCACCAAAAGGTCCGACTGGCAGATAATGCCTTACGGCATTAAGTCCACCTTATGTACTGTAACTGTATATTGTGCATGAAGTAAATAAATAAAAAATAAAAATTCAACTAAATTGATTCAATTTGAAAATAGTTCCAAATTACATCACTGATTTTTTTTCGAAAACATTCTCATAGTTTATTTATCCATTCTCGGAAATAATACAAATAAATTCAATAAATTAATAAAATATGAGACGGTATTTATTTTTATCTGCTTTCATTCATTGAAATTATGTATTTTTATTATGAAGTGCCATGTGTTAAACTGTAAGCCTATTTAGACCATATAGTAATAATCAATCTTAGGATTAGCTCTCGGTAATGAACTATCTTATCAATTTAGTATCTCTGGTATCAACACTGCGATAGATAAGCTATTTAGAGTGTTTTTTTATGCAAAGATATATGTGTACATGTACTTTGTATGGTTCAATTGTAAGATACAATGGCAATAATGATTAAAATGGTATTTAATCATTCTAGGTGCTTGAAGGGTTTTGTGTATTTATTTTAAACAATACTTACATTAAGCTTACTATTTTTATACCAAACCTCTTACGAATCGTCAAATCTTAATTACAATGAAACTGAATGAACCAGATACCTAACGTAAAATATGTAACAAAAAAATAATTAAAAACGATGTTAGTGTTCTGATTGTGTAAATGGAATGAAAATAGCCACAATCACATGATACAATTGATAAATTAAACTGAAATTGATGAAATTAAATAATATATTCTGCTTAATATAATAAGTATTTGTATAAGTACATTGATGTTTTTAAGTGTTGCGACCTAAATTAATAAATCTAGGTATGTATATTTGACTTATAGATATTGAAATATTAACCGACTGGTCTGAATTTAAACTTATTTTTTAACTAGTGTCTGGTTTGACTTTCTACACGACTATTTATTATACCGTTTCTTACCAAGAGTACTTTTACTGGCATTGGCGTCTAGTTTAACTTTAGGCAGTTCACTGACTATTGGTAACATAAATAAGCTATTAACTAAATTGGTTCATTCTTGATTACTAGTTATTTATTTATACTTTTGTACTGTTTGTACCTTTTTTTTTTTTTTTGGTTTCGGGTTGGAAAATCCTCATGGAGTCCCTCCGCCCTGGGGGAAGGACGAAGGGGACTGTCAGACTCTTACTGACTAAAAACCAACCCGTGTTCCTCATGTACCCGTGTGTCGGAGGGTAGGGATTCGCATAAGCATTCCACGCTACCCCCCGACGGGTATTGGCCCGCCGAATGCTCAGGTGGGCCCCGAACAAACCCCCTTGGCGGCGGATGAAGGTGTTGGGCTCCGCCGCCAAAACACTCAGCGGCCGCAGAGGATAGGGAGGACGGCAACGCAACACCGCATCTCCTCTTCCTCTGCGGCCCCACCGCGACGCAACGATGGTGCGCCCCCATTTGGTCGCGAGAGAGAGGGCGCGCGGCAACGCAACACCGACACGCCTCTCCTCCCGCGACCGCACCCGACTGCGAGGGACAGAAGAACTGTCCCTCGCACCCGCCCCTTTGGACGCATCCTGCGCAGGCCTCCGTCAAGCCCACGCGGAGCGTCCCCTCCTGGATCCCTCTTAGCTTCACCGCGGGTCACCAATCCACGGTTACTGAGCCCCCCCACCACGACAAGGTGGAGATCCCACGGGGGGGGTACTGTTTATACCTGCAATACATTCAGGTCAATTTAGTTTATAGCATTTACGGGTGGTAGAATTACAATTAGGAAACAATTATTATGGAACACTTTTAGGAGAGAGGAGCAGTTTAGTAATATACTATAATAGTCTATATATTATACCTAGGTGCATTTGATATATTATAGTTAAAAGATGTATTATAGTAACATGCTTTAATAGGGTCTGCTGCATTTATTATTCTAAATTGATAACATTTTAGTGTATTATTAATATAGATATCAATTTTGATTATGATAAGTTACATTTATAGTCTTTCCTACAGTTCATTTTTGTGGAATATAATAAAGAACTTTGTACTTTTAGATAGCTACGATTTATAGATTAATAACGTTTAGATATTCTTTGATGACATAGTAGCTTTTACAGATAACATTTTTTTTCGTTTTCTTACTAAAGTATTTAAGTTAAATTTTAAAATACATATACAGGGCGGTCTTACTATAGGTTAGAGGTTGTGATAACCATACACAGCACTACATATAAACTTCTTCTAAACAAGGATCGATAATGTAGGCAGCAGTGATGGTATAAAGGTATCTGTAAATATCTATAATAATGTGATAACATCGATTTATTCATTAATGATTAAATAGTTGACGATGCTTGAATTATTATTGATGATTAACTTACCGATGGTTAAGAAGTTGATGATAATGCTGGCAATGATGACCATGTTGATGATAATGATTTTGTTAATGATTTCATAATGATTTTGATAATGATTTCATAATGATTTTGATAATGTTTTGATAATGATTTTGATAATGATTTCGATAATGATTTTGATAATGATTTTGATAATGATTTTAATAATGATTTTGATAATGATTTTGATAATCATTTTGATGTTGATGATATTGATAATCATTTTGATGTTGATGATATTGATAATCATTTTGATGTTGATGATATTGATAATCATTTTGATGTTGATGATATTGATCATATTGCCTACGAACTGCTGAAGTCTTTCGCCTTGTTCTAGCCTGGACTCATGTGCAGCAGGTGTGGGGCTCGATAGTATCAAGGAGATTGACCGTTGTTACTTGTCTATTTAATGTGAAAGGAAGGGCAATGGCAATGACAGTGTATTAGAATAAAATATTGTCCTAGTATTACACTGCTGTTACTTACTTAAATTTTTATGATGCTTCGAGAGGGCTCCTTTTGTACTAAATTATTTTTGTCATTTTGTGGATGGATAATGTAGTGGTGTAATATTCTCAAATTAAAGCTGTACTTCTACGTAACATGTGTATTGTGAATGTTAATGATCCCTTCATAGAATAGTAAATACAATTTGTAACAATAGTATCAAAGCAGCTGATACAGAAAACTTATTTCTAGATTCACAAAATGAAACCGTAATTACTGTAAATATGAGTCCAGTTTATTTTTGTGTAATTGTTTCGTACAAATGGATTGTTGTTGTAATACTATTCTTATAATTGAACTTACTTAGATGACGACGTAAGTCAGTATAGCCGTAGCGGACGTAACGTAACGATACTATAGTTTTTAGATGGCTTTAATCAATATGGTAAGAATTCATTGTTACATAATACAGGGCGCCCGTCGGGCGATTGTTTAGTAAAGTGTTATTTAATTTATTGTACTTCGAGGACGAAGTAATTGTCAGTCTGGCCGTGAGAGATATGTAATAATATCTAGGCTTTGGGCAGAAATAACTGATATCCAAGTGTTACATAATATGTAAGATTATATGTAAGAGAATAGTGGCAATTAAATGACACTGACATGACGTTTGACAGTTAAACTGTCAAACGTGTAAATAAGGTGTACCTATATAAGTCGACAGGCTCGGCTAGTTCGTCCTATTCTCCTTCGACGACTGCTCAGGTACGATATGGTTCTGTCTATTTAACTGCCACTGTGTTTCAATATTGTGTTGCTTGTTCTTTTGTTTAATCATCTAGGAAATAATGTAAGATGGTGTTATCAGTATCTTATTGATATTGATTGTGAGTAGTTTGATCATTGGTGAGATACTAAAGATTGTATTATAGGATAGAATAATATACTGTGGATCAAGTTGTATCAATGAGATTCATTATATACCTGTGGTATACATTTAGTAAATTGTATTGATGCTAAATAATGCTTATTATGTTCTGTTGTAAGACAGATCTTTCTAGTAATATAAAACTACCCACAACATTGATATTTTATATAGATTGGCTGTACCACTGTTTGTTAATTATTGAAAAGAATGACCAAGAGCTTTATTACCCGTTCTTTCTCTTGGTTCTATGTCTTTGCTTTGCGAACTGGGCTCTAAATGTAAATATAGAATCACGACGTAATCTAAAGATCTATCCTTGTGCAAAACTGAATAAATGAAAGTATGATTTGATAGTTGTCTCTTTTATTTATCTAAACTGTTTCTACACTATAGGGAGCTTCTCTGATTCTGACAAGTGCATCGGCCGGCGCCGCCGGCGGCCGCGTCTTTACTTAATCCTTTGACAAAAGCCGAACGTCAACTTCACACGTGCCATCATTTTAGGTAGGTAGGTATACCCATTTTATTTATGAGTTTGTTGCAACAGCTGGTTTATTGCATTATGTAAAACGGAAGGTATTGTTTACGTTGCTTGTTTGTTTCGTGAGAGTGCGTTGTACAGCCAACTTTGGGGTCCGTAAGGCCTACGACATGGCCTTACGATTCTTAGATTCAGTTTCACGTGCCTTCTGAGTACGTGGGCACCCATCCAAGTGATGCCCTGTGCAACCGTTGCTTAACTTTGCCAAACTATTACGATCCAAAAGCTTAGTCACGCTATGAGCGCAGCAGTATTTACGGTAATTACTAATTTTTTTTAATCTTACTTAGGCAGGTTACCTTTAATTCCGAAAAACTTCAACTTACTTCTAAGCTGCGTACGATGATCATGCTCCACATGTCGACCGTAAAGGTTAAGACACTTACGGTACCTTTTCATCAAAGGTACCTATTTGAAAGCACACTAACTAGCACGCTGTATTTCACGAGGTGGTGAAGCCGAACAACGCGCTCCAAAGGCACTGGTAGACCTCGTGGCCCAGCGAACTGTTCCTCCTAATCACTACGTGCACCTGCATGAATTGCATTCACTCCTACCTAAACCCATCGAAATGTTAAAGTATTCAGAGTTTGAATACGACCGACGTAACTATTTCACAACGTTAGTTATTCCGGAAGTCCGAACGAAAATAATCCTAGCGCAAGACTGAGACCTGAGTGATCAGTAGGCAAATTGAAGTTGTAAATAATAGCCAGCTAGGGATGTAACCAATGATATTTATTCTGTTTTTATTGATATTATTATTATTGTCCCCGTACGAGATGGGCATGTATCCAACGCAAAATTGTTGTTTGTTTTTAAAATATTGTTATAACATAAAAATGATGTAACTTTTTTATTTGATTTAGGTTACCGAAATTAGTAGATCATAGTCTTTTGTCTATGATCTACTAAGTTCTGTAACACAAAAGTATTATTTAAGTCTTCTTTACGTAATGTGTCGATATCGTAATATTATTAATGTAATAATTCTTTGAAAAATGAATGTTGTGTCACATTTCATATTAAAATTTATTAAATCGATAAAACCTGCTATCAAACGTAAACATCTCTACCGCGTTTCGGTATTGTGTCGAGCGGCTCGTTTGGCGGTAAAATTGCACTATTTTAAAGGCGGCATGCCCTTTGACACGAAAAGCCAACAATATTTTAATATAATTAATAAAATCATAAAGGATACCGCCGCTGAGTGGAGTGTTGCTAGTTTAGGGAATTTTCCCTAATTTCGTGGTAATGTTTCTCGTTAATACTGTACTAAGGAAATAAATTGTGATGTTTTATGAAGACCTGAATTTTTTTATTATTTTTCCTAGTATGCCTGGCAAGTCAGTAATATGTGGTTTCGGGATCGGACAGGGGGTTATGAAACACGCTGTATAATGTTGTATATTTTCACGATATTTTCTCAAGTGTCAACACTCATATACTTAAGTTATTACGCAGTAAAGGTATATCTACGAACAAGACAATGACTGTGAGAGAAACGGTTTTTTTATGATATAAGCTCCACTCGGTGTGAGTGCCGTATAAAACTTCGTCGAATATTTGCAACACATTGTAGTGACGAGGGGAAGTAAAACCACAAGCCGTGCCTAGAAGTAACAATTCATATAATAAAAATAACCGCCTAGACCGTATTCGGCCACGGCGATTTAAAGCTCATTATTGAGTTCTTCGTTGATATGCTCTTGGGTGACTGACATATCCATTTTTTGCTGTGAACGTGCGTCGACATTCAGCGCAACTCGGCATCCCTCCGACGTAATGGTAATTGACCGCTGATGCTCGGGCCTAGACCTTGTCCCGTTTGGCATCGAGTTCCTTTTTTCGCCGACTTTCAAATTCGAATATCTTAACGCGCACAGTACGCCTCTAAAGCGCCCTGTCCGCCGCCACTGTACTCATACACACATACACATGAGTGTATTTCCAGTATTTTTTAGCATATCCCACATATGTACATTCAAACGTCGGTAGTGCTATGCTGCCGCGCAATTCATAAACGCAACTGCGTTTATGAATTGCGCAGTAATACCACCAACTTCAGTGGTACTAACTAGTACCACTGAAGTTGGTGGTATTACTGCGTTTATAAATAACGCGGCAGAATGTTAACGTAAATAAAAGTGGGCCAGTGGTTCGCTCCCACGGCCGCGATGTCTAAGCGCTGAATGTTGTATGACGTGCAGCTGAATGTTGTAGCTTCATTCATTCAGGTTGTAGAGGCACTCAATGTTAGGGCTAGGTTTGTCACCATTAAAGGTAAGGTTTGTGTGTAAGACTTGACGTTTCCTTTTAGAAGTAAATATATTTTGTGATGTTTATAAATATGTAAGCCAACCTCATTGGTGGTTACCAATGAGGTTTGCTACAACCTTATTTGAAGGTTGATACCGGCCGACAAGAAGAACGACATTCCCATAGAGAACACTGGGCACTGCCGAGGTGGACACTTTTTGAATCGCAGTCGAACAGGAAACAGCTGAACAGGCGCTCGCAGCCACGTGAACGGTGGACGCTAGTTTACGATAAAAAAAATTAAAAATTGTTTTCTACGAATATTGATTGTACTGTGAGTATTTACAATAATAATTGAAGTGATGCATAACGGCTATTTTACCTACCATCTCCTCACCCGACAACGCCACGCCCATACCTACCATATGATGTTGAAGAAACAAATGATAGTAGAAGGACAAAATGGAAGAATTGCAGTAGAAATCCCTTGGCCTACAGTCGAGAGACTAAAAATAGATTATTTATCGATCGATAAGTGTCTTCTTAGTTATGTTGTTAGGCATATATAGTATTATCTTGGGTTTACGCGAATGTTACTAATTGAAATTAAACTTCAGTTTACGGATTTATCTTGCTATAACTGAGATTAAATTTAAAAGGAATGTTGTAGAAACTAACTTTTTATTCTAATCCGACATTTCTGTCATCTGATCTTCAACTAAACAAATAACTATATAAATATGCGCAGATATTCTTAAATTCATATTTTAGACATATTACTCTCAAACAGATAACAAATAATGGTGCTCATCACACAAGTTTTGTCCTGAGTGGGAGTCGAACAAACAGCCACCGGCTTGGCAGTAAGGGTCACCAACAACTAGACTAACAAGCCAGTCAATACATTTTACAATTAATCTTAATATATAAAATCCTTGCGTTACTGACTGACTGACAGACAAGCTACAGCCGAAACTATTGGGCGCAGGAAGCTGAAATTTGTCATGTATGTTCCTTGGGGACCGTAGGGGTGCATTAAGAAGGGATTTCCCGAAATTCCCACGGGATCGGCCAAAACGGGTAAATTTTAAAATAAATGCAGGCGTAGCTGCTGGCGTCCTCTAGTGTAACATATTTCTGAATGACTTCTGCACATGACCATACATTTTCTAACCCCTTCTCAAATTCCATAAGACATTGCATTTCTTGATAAAACCTTAGAATTTGACCCATGCACAGATGCACACTCGATAGTTGTAAAAATTATTTTATTAAATTAACGTTACCATCACTTTATATACTGGAAATGGTAATGTTCGTAAAAACATATCCTCATCTGTTTCCTCGTATGGCAGACAAATTTCCAAGAAATAGACGTGGTGATAGCAAACTGTGTGTACCTGCATCAAAAACTGCACTTATGCGCAAGAGTGTTATTTGCATGGCACCAATTATATATAATAAATTGCCCAAAAGTTGGAAAGAGAAAACTATACCACAACTTAAACACACGATAAAATTATTTTTGGCGCAAAAAGCCTACTATTGTACAACAGAATTTTTAAACGACTCATTGTGACTGTTATAGGAAAATAAATGTGAACCATAATAATATCTAACTTTTAATGTTATTTTAATTGAAGGTAAATTCTTTACAACATTCAAAACTATCTTAGTATTAACCTTAGAAAACAGCTTGTAGACAGTCTCATTTTATCCCGTTTCAATTATTGTGATGTAGTTTATGGCCCATGTTTGCTGGCAAGAACTAAGAATTTAATACAAAGGGTGCAAAATGCATGTGCCCGATTCTGTTTCAAGATTCCAAGACGGCATCATGTCACACCATATATTAATGATAATAACATCCTTAAAATGGAATCTAGAAGAAAATTACATCTTGCCACATTACTTTTTGGGGTAGTGACTAGTAAAAAGCCTACCTACTTATATGAAAAGTTAGAGTGGAGACAAAACCACTTTTCATACTCTACCAGACCCTCAGCCAGAACTCTTTCCCAAACTAAACACCGTACAATGGCTTTCCGTGGCTCTTTTAGATACTTAGGTACGAAATGCTGGAACAATTTGCCTCCTCCGATAAGGGACCTGAAAACAAAAGCATCATTTAAAAAGAACCTCAAGAGCTATTTACTCTCTCAACTGAAATTATAGCTACAGGATACTGCTTACCTGTGAGGATATAGCCCTAGTAACATTAGTCTGGATTCCTGACAGCATATTAGTATCTCTGCTTCAAGGTCTGGTTGGGTACTTGCAGGAACTCCTGAAACATTAAACATTTTACGAAAATAATGTCATATTATCCTCTATGAGCCAATAAGTAAATTAAATTTATAAACTTAGTTAACAGGCATATCTGCTATTTGTGTATTCCCTTGTTACTTGTAAAACATTTATGTTTTGAAGGTGTAGGTACTTAAGTAATCATAAATAGTTGTACATGTTCCATATGTAATGGTACGTAGATTCTAGGAAGATGACCATCACGTTTCAGTGGCCTTTTGACATAATACGTGGCGGCACTGAAAATCAGTACTGTGGTTGGAACTATGGCGTCCATCGCAGTGTTTGCTGAGTGTCAGCCCGAATTGCGGCACGCGGTGAATAGTGCTCATGCGGTTATTATTGTTTAAGTTTAATTATTGTATTTACAAAAGTAATCATTTTATGTTTAAATTGCTCAATCTCTGGTGTAGATACACGTGGCGAGTCACGTGGTGACACGTATCACTTAAATGTCAGAAGTGTCAGGACATTGTCAGCTAACTCAACTCCGTTTATGACAGTTGACAAGACATGCCAAGTGTCATTATGGCAACAAGCTGCCAATTAGCGTCTTTTGAGTTATAGTAGATAGTGTATAATAATATTGACTTCGCCACAATTTTCTTTTTTTGTGTGGTTTATTTTTTTTTCTTGTTATTTAGAATAAGTAAAAGTAAGGAGTACTGTACAGCGTGCTTGCAATAAAGATATATTTTCTTTTCTTTCTTTCTTTCTTAAATACTGTAATGCAAATCATAATAATTATAAAATTTTATGTAATGTGTGACATTGGAAAAGGAAAATAATAATAAATAAATAGATAATATAATAAAATTTAAGACAATTGATATTAGTGACTGTTATTTAATGTATACCTATATAACTTTAAAGTAATTAATCCAATAATAAGTCAATAAAATTGTACTTATGATATTTGCACGTCATGAGAAATGACAGACATGTCATGAGCCACTTTTAGTAATTAAGATCTTGCATACATGTATTATCTAATTTTGTATGTCATACACATTTCTGAGCAAATAAATTTTCTTATTCTTATTGTTATATGTGTTAGTAGTACTACCAGCACTACATATTCGTACACAGACATATATGTATATCTGCGAGAGTGCAGTGCAGACTATAGATTTGATTACCGTGGCGACGTTTGAGTCAGCCGAGCCACTCTGAACACTGATTCTGCACTGTCTTTGGATATTTTTATTGCAGATATCTTACTTTGCTTTTTATTAGCCACTCAACTACAGCAGAAGAGTTATAAAATTATAAAAATATCAACTTTCTTACCTAACTTTGGAAGCCAGGGTTTGGAGAATTGTTCTCATACAGTTTTTAGTAACCAATAGTCTTGACTTTTAAAGTCCCATGTCGTTGCTGCTGACGTTTTTAACATGGCAGTTCCTTTCGTGTAAAATATAGAACCATGCTGTGAATGTTCTGGAATGTTTAGGAATCAGAAAATGTTATAGATATACCAAAAGGCCAGAGCTCGTAATTAATTTAAAGCAATACTTATAATATAATTTTGAAAGTAATATCTGTCTGAACTACGCACATGTTTCGGTCAACGAATATTAAATAAGTATATATGGTGGAGAACATTAGTCAAGATAAACAGAAGTACAAACAAACGGAACAAGGGTGTGATTTACAAAGGCGTCGGATGTGCCCTCACTACTGACTTTTGTTCCACATTCAGAACACACGCCGGTTTGTCTCAATTTTGAGTGTACGGCATGTATACGTTAGGTTTGTTTAAATATCACAAAGAATTATATATTTCATGATTTATAAGTAAAAATATTAAAATATTATTATATATGTATTTTAATATTTTTACTTACAAATCATGAAATAAAATATTGCGTCTTCGGACGGTTCAAGATCGGTTTGTGTGAAGAACAGACAAAGGGGGATGTCTATGTCCTGCAGTGGACGTCTCTGCGCTGACCTGACACACAAAATAAGACCTAGAAAAATTTAGAGCATACAATTTGAGTTCAGTTCGTAACCAAATTGTTAAGGTATGTGTATACAGCATGATTATAATACTAAAGTAGAAAACTATAAATATAAAATGATAGTCCAAAATATATTTATTACTTGCATGTAATGAAACATAAATTGCCTCAAATATATTTTTGTAATCCGCAAATAGTTTTAACGTGTTATGTCTAAGCCTGTCTAGTCTTCAGTGTACTGGATCGAATGAAAATGTTCAAATAAATCGTACTTACTGCGAGACTGAACCGATAGCTAAGCCGATTGGCTTAGCTATCGGTTCAGACTCGCAGTACGTATTGCGCTCTAACAGTGCAAGCTTAGTATTTGCGATAATACTACGCTATTGGGCAACTAGTTTTTAGTAACTTATAACTACTAGAGGACGCCAGGAGCTACGCCTGCTTTTTTTTTTAATTTACCCGTTTTGGCCGATCCCGTGGGTATTTCGAGAAATCCCTTCTTAGTGCACCCCTACGGTCCCCAAGGAACACACATGCCAAATTTCAGCTTCCTGCGCCCAATAGTTTCGGCTGTAGCGTGTCTGTCAGTCAGTCAATAACGCAAGGATTTTATATATTAAGATAATACATAACCCCTTATGTTTGCTGGTGTACAATAGAGTGTTAATCTAGAAGAACACTTATGTCTAATGCTGCTGAGAAACTTGTTTTATTTTATTTTAGGCTAAGTAAAACAGTTTTTAATTATAATCTTCTAAACTTGCCGTGTGGTTGACGGCATAGAATACAAGTGTCACCACCCCCTTGGGTCTTCCCGTGGGTGTCGTAAGAGGCGACTAAGGGATAACACGATGCAAATACCATCTTTGCTTAGAGACGGAAAACTCGACATCAAACCCTATACGACTGCCTCGTTGGTCTCGCAGCATAAATATGCGCGTGGGATCGGGAGGTCCCGGGTTCGATTCCTAGGTCGGGCAGTGTTATTGGGTTTTTCTGTCACGAAATTCTCAGTAGCCGCACGGAGTCTGGAAATGTGCCCGGTACGGCAATAGGCTCGCCCCTTATTACGTGGGACTAAAGTATATCTGGCGAAAAGTGGGTGTAGAAATACACCTCTGCCTACCCCTTCGGGGATAAAAGGCGTGACGTTATGTATGTATGTGTCTTCTAAATTTGGAATTAGTAGAATATGCATAAAATGAAATTAATCAGATATTATAGGCTTGTGACTGTGAAATTCCATATAGTTAACATTCACAAATAGATAGTTGATTCAATGTTGAGGCAATGTGGACAGTGCTCGGTGCTTAACAATCACATGGGAGCGTCGTGTGTTTGTCCACAACTTTAAGTGTGACACAGGAAGTGTATGCAGCCGGGCGTCGTCGCGTCGTCGGTGCACGAACTCAAACACATCACTGAGGTCATTACTGATGAGTTGACGTTAGTGGCGAGGTATTGGTTGAACAGTACAAGTTTTAAGGACTAGACTTTAGGCTTAAAGTTAAAACGAAACCAAAGGAAATTGAGAACGTTTGACATTGAGTAAAAGTTCTTTAAAACCAATATTAAAAAAAATTAAAGTGTAATTAAAGTATACATACTGGCATGAATAAAATATAATACATTTATCGGTTTCGTTTTTTATCATGGAGAAGAAAACGAAGTGAAAGCAATCACTGCCGGCTATTATATTTTTGAACAGGGATGTTTGAATTGATCTGTTTATTGGCTTAAAGTTAAAATGAAACCAAAGGAAGATTTGACGAGAACGTTTGACATTAGTTAAAATATTTAAAGACAATATAAAAATAATTATGAAAGTGTAATAAAGTAATATATATTGGCATAAAACAAATATAATCCATTTATCAGGTATGGTTTTCAACATGGAATGAATGGAAGAAAACGAATTGAAAGTAATCGCTGCCGGCATTGTTAAAAAGGGATGTCTGGCCCTTAAGATTGATCTATTTTGCACATATAGGTCATCCACTCCGTATTTTTTTTTTGACGATTGTTTCAGATAAACCATATACAATTACTTACTCTTACATATTTTAACAATAGATACAGTTTCTCTCGAAAACATTCTAGTATTTTCAATCATACCTTACATTATAAATAAGTAACATCCTGCCCAGATAAACTTCGTATTAGCTCGTAAAGTACGAGTGAAGCATTCACCTCAAACTCCCGGCACTATAGACCGATAAACTGGCAACTTGGCGGGTTCTTTATAAGATTTAGGCATACGTTACGAAAGGATTCTCAAACTCAATCCATAGACCTGTCGAATGGATCGACTTTTCGGTTTATACATGTTTATATCTTGCGAGTGTATTTAGAGGTAATGTTTTCTTCCACGATATCAAAAGGAAGGCAATAAAAGTTTACATGTGTTATAACTATACCAAAGAATGAAAGATAACTATATTGTATTTATTTATTATATGGAAGTCCAACAGCACGTAAATACAATATTCAGTAATAGCAAATAAACGACGGTAAGCCAATAACAGGTCCTCGCGATTAATATAACAGTTTAAAATTTGGACATATAACAATATATTATATTATATATCCGTCTATAGTTGAATTCAAATGCCTTAATTACAAAAAAAAATATGTAGTTATATAAAAAAATAATTAATTAGAACAGATCAATTAAAAATTTAAGAATGTTTATTAAAAACTCTAGACTTAGCAATCGTCTCACTGGTTCCACTTTAGTAATAAATATTTATTGTATGACGTACTCGTAGGACGTTGAGCGGAATGAAATTTTTTTCTTGTTTCTTCTTTTCGTGTGAGTATGTGGCCATCAGTCTCTGTTGTCTGAGTTTATAAACACAGCTAACAAATAACATTAGGCTATTGAATTTCAATTCTTTCCATAGTTGAATAGTATGTATGCATACATTTAATTAGTACAACCTTTATTTTTTAAGGATACGGCTTCATGAAGTAAGGCTATAACTACATACTATGTTGTAACTTTATTAAATAATTGTTTAAGCTAACCAAATTTCCAAATGTCTAATGAAGATGAGGGTGAGATGATCATTGTATAATTCATAAGAAAAAATTCCTTGTTCTTAGCAGAAACTTAAAAATCTTATAAGAGATACACCACTGTACAAGATTAGAAAAATCTAACACGAGGAGAACATTCAATCTACATTCGAACCTCGTGAGAGTCAAGGTGTAAAAATCCCGGCGCTTTTAGTATACCACTGAGTGCCTGCCGGTAGCTTAACACTTACCCAGAATGTTTTGAGAGCCTTATTCAGTGTTACCTTGCTGTGACTTCCTGTACAAATATTTCTAGTTCTTAAAAACAAAACTCAGCGAAATATTCGTCGACGACGTTTCGCTCGTCCTGACCGAGCGTGGTCGCGGAGAGACTTAGGAAACAAAAAGGTATTTATACCTTAAATAAGTCTATTGTACGCGATTAAGAAACGCAAATTTATTTTGTAAAATGATATGATATACAAATCGCAAAACCTTAAAATCTATTAAAACAGATATATTTTTGTGTAGATATACTCGTAAGTATTTCTAAATGTCCATTAATAATTTATATTTTCTTCCTTCTATTAATACTATAAGTTTGATATTAATATTCCATTACGTTAATTGAACAAGTTAGTTGTTATACTCGCGGAACTTATCACAACTAAACAACACAACTAATCTTCGTTAAGATGACTTTACATTTCTTCCTCTCATTATAACTTGTTGCTAAATACAAGTGTTCACTAATTAACACAATTTTACTAATAGCTTCCTGTATACACGGAGTTTTGTTTATTTTCGTGTAATTGTATTAATTTAATAAGGAACTTCATTAAAAATACATACATACATAGGCTCACGACTGTTTCCCGGAGGGGTAGGCAGAGACTACGGAACGCCATTTGCAACGATCCTGACAAATCTCTCTTGCTTCATTCACTCCCATCAAGTTTCTCATGCAAGCTCTTCTGTTAAGGGTAGGTACTTCTGACCTGTCCTTTTTTTAGGATGTCTCCAATCTGGTCAGAGAACGTCCGTCTGGGTCTTCCCCTTTGTTTTATTTTCTCTCCCATTCACACTTGCCTTATATATCTTCTTTGTCAGTCTATTGTCATCCATCCTCTCCAAGTGCCCAACAATCTTAACATGACTTTCTCAATACTTGTCACTACATCTTCTTTTACCCCAAAACACTCTCTTATCACACAGTTCTGTACTCTGTCAGTCAAAGAAACAACACACATACTTCTCAGTGTTCTCATTTCTACAGCATTTATTCTACTTTCATGACTCCTCTGCCATACCAACTATCACTACCATACATAAGAGTAGGTACTAACACCCCTCTATGCACAGTCAAACGTGCCTTTTTGGACACGTTTTGGCTATTCACAAACGCCTTCACAGCTCCATTCAGTCTATTGTTACGAGCTGGGGTTCGACGATAAATTATAACTCACTATGCCACTTAAACTGAACTTTATTTTAACACCAACACTATTCACACTTAATTACACACCAAACACTTTCGAATTACTTCCCTTCGCTTCTTGTTATCGCTTCGATATTCAATTGTTACTGTGTCCGGTCCGTACGCTCCCGCTCTATTTATACTGGCCGGAAAACATCACTAGCGCATTCTAGATGTTTCCACAAAACTGTCGAAATAATCTCGAACAGTCGATTACACGATACAGCAACGCTATCTAGTACAGAGTAGCTGAATTACCTTTAAACCACCGATACATTCAATCTCCTCTAGTTATTCACCGATAGATGGCGTAACACTGCCCTCCTCTTAAACGTGTTCGTCTCGAATATCGTTGGACCCATGGTAACGAGCCAACCGGTCCACATGAACTATCTTCGGTGCACCTCGCGACCCCTTCTGGATTCGATAGGTGACGTCGTTCATCCTGGTAATTATGCGATATGGCCCGTCCCATCTGGCTTGTAACATAGGCGATTTGCCTTTGTTTCGTACTGGGTTATGAAGCCACACCAATGATCCCTCATCGAAGCCTTTGTTGTTTGCCTTCCGGTCGTAGCGAGTCTTCATCTTTTCAGACATCTGTTGTCCTGACTCCCTGATGTGCTCGTATACGTCGTTCATCTTGTTGCGTAGCTCGGTCGCGTAATCCGTTATATTGCGTGGAGATTCTGGCAGAATACCGGTGATTAAGTCTGCTGGTAAACGTAATTCTCTGCCAAAATTGGCAAAAGCTGGTGTTACTTCTGTGGTTTCGTGGACCGCACTGCGATATGACAGAAGGAATGGTTGGATGTGCTTGTCCCAATCTCTTTGTTTGCTCTCCACGACCTTCGCCAGGTACCTTTCCAGTGATTACATTTTTTAGTACAGAGTAGCTGAATTACCTTTAAACCACCGATACATTCAATCTCTTCTAGTACCCCCATTCACCGATAGATGGCGTAACACTATTACTTGCATTAACTCTTCTTTCAATATCTTTTTCATTCTAACCATCTCTTGTAAACAACGTACTAAGTGTACAAACTCATTCACTTGCTCCACTCGTTGTCCATCGATTAAAACATTACAAGTCGTAACGCATTCAAAAACCATAACTTTCGTTTTACTTACATTCACTTTCATTCCTTTCCTCTCTAACGCACCATGCATTATTGTTACCATCTCCTGCAATTCCTCCCCTGAAGACGCATATAAAACTTTCGTGATTGTTAACTTCATACAAAATAATTTCACGGGTGAAAATTGCGTAACATTAAATTATTTATGGTATAAATACCTATGTATTTTGCCAACGTTTCGAAAGACTTGCACTGGTCTTTCACGGAGGGACTGTTCTTTAAAAATGCGTATATAGAGAAGATGTGAACAAAAAACTTATAATTTGATTAATATGAAACACGATTGCCTTGATAACCTATTTATTGATACTAATTTGAGGGACAACTACACGATTAAATATGAGTGCACTGAATGTTA
Organism: Euclidia mi; assembly: GCA_944739405.2. Lineage (NCBI taxonomy): Eukaryota > Metazoa > Arthropoda > Insecta > Lepidoptera > Erebidae > Euclidia > Euclidia mi. The sequence continues at coordinate 5,510,330 of OX123201.2, forward strand.
AACGCCGTGGCTCACGTAGTGTTGAAAAATCGGTAACAATAATTTATTGTGCATTACTAGCACTGAATAATGCACTTATTTAAATGGAAATGGTATGTTTCATAGGCCTGCAACGGCACAATATGTGCAGTATATACTGCAACTATGGCCAACCCAGTTGAGTTGCCTCATTCGATCTTCAAGTTCAATTATACCCAAGTTCTCTATTAACGAATAAAACAATCTGTAGCTTTCTTTAATATATTTATTCTATTATGAGGTATATTTTGTTTAATTTATCTCCAATGTTTAAGACTAAATACTAAATGAGTATATTATCAGTCATCTGTTTGCCATATTAAAAGCTCTGTTTAGTTTCGGATAAGATATGATTATAAGATATATATGATTTGTAGTTAGTACGATCTTACTTTTATTTATGCAAAGGTCTGCACCACTGCCAAAGATATCCCATGTAATAAAAATACGAAATATGTTAAACTTATAAACAGCATTTTAAGCAGTTGCATATCGCAGTAAACAATAAGACAAGCGTTCACTGACTCACACGGTTGCATGCACTCGACTTAGATTTATTGCGATCTCTGTACTTGACACCCCGCTTTCATAACAAAGCCTCAAAGGGAAAATGTAAGCAAAATAAAAAACCTAACATATAATAAAACACAGATGAGTGTGCATCGCAATAAAAGGAGTTACAAAGGTTTTCTGGAGAAGCGCAATCCATATTTAATATCATTAGTAGACCTGGTGTTTTTGTTTGTTTATTTATTGTCATATTTCACGAGACAATGGAACAAGTTTGTGGTATGATGTTTATGTGTAGACATAGTAAGCAGGCTAGAGAATGACATAGGCTTTTAAAATTTCGGTAATCGAAATAATTATTATGGAGCATAACAACAAACAAACACATCTTAAGGAATTGTTTATTGTTATTCTATTTGTTTGTTTGTGCAATCTTTTGAAATTACCAGAACGAGTTTCAAGTAATTTTCACAGGTGAGAAAGGGTTACTAATATTACATAATCCTAATGTTATTAAAATCTGCTGTTTAAAAGTAAAGTTTCAGTAATTCCAAATTCCACACCAGCGAAGTTGTAGATACAGTGCAACCGACTGCTACGCCCAAGGTCGCGGGTTCGATTCCCGCTCAAGTCAAACATTTGTGTGCATGAACATGGATGTTTATCTTGGTCTTGATGTTTAGATTCTATGTATAATATGTATGTATTAACAAAAAAAAGTATATATGTATGTTTATCCATTGTCTAGTACCCATAGTACAAGCTTTGCTTAGTTTGGGACTAGATGATGTTGTGTGTATATAAAATAAAAAAGATTAATACGAGTACAGTAGAATAGAATAGATAATACGTAATACTTTATAGTATAAGACCATTTTAACTATAAGCCCCAAACGGTCGTCTGATTTAAGCAGAGTTTTTACTATAGTGCCCAATCAACTGATAAACATATTTATAATTACATTCTTAAACACAAAAACAGGAATGATACAATAAAATTAATTAACAATGGGCGGTGTTTTACCTTCCAGGAATCCTTATAGCGAGAAGCAGATAAACAAATATACGTAAATCAACATGGCAACAAACATGATTCTAAATTATAAAACCTTTTTGTTTCACAATCTTCAAAAAAGTCTACAACAATATAACAAAAAAAAAAGATAAACACAGATGTGTATACTGATACACCAGGGGATTCCCCCGAGACTGATGCCCTTCAATGTGATGTTATGAAATATCGCACATAAATAATACTAGTCTTAATAGTAAAGCCCCGTAATGTAGGAAGAACGCTGATATAACAAGTGATTACCTACAAGTATCACCGATATTAATTAACAAGATTACAGTTTCATATCACATAATATGTATTTTTTTAATCTCTAATGTTTAGTAAGGGGTTTTATTCATACGGATACGCCAATACCATTGAATCTTATATTATTATTTCCTCTTACACATTTTGAGTTATTTGTCCGCTATGAAAGGAAACTGCTTACGTAAACCAAACCACACAACTCTTTGGCAATCTAGAGACCTTCTGACACCCAGTTTCCTCCAGATTCTTCCAGGTCGCCTGACCTCCAGCGACCCTAGACCCTTGTTAGTGACCGTAAGAACTATCTTAGGGTCGCTAACCATTAGACAAGCAGTTTAATCTTAAGTAACTTTAAAAATAACCTCCGTCTGTAGGGACACATGTGTGTTATTGTCAAGTAGACATAATATATTTGTGTGTGTGCCTACGCGCGGCTGCGCCCGCGATCGAAATATTTCTTTAGTCGAAATAATCCTTCCATCTTGAACTCTTGTCCCGTGTTGTCATTTACGCTCCTATACACAACCTCCGAACACTATTCCGCCAATGTTCCGCGGGTACGATAGGCTTAATAAACCTTTTGACACAGCTAATGTATTATTAGATTAGTTAGTATTTGTGTTAGGCAGTGAAGTCACGAGGATGTGCTTCACGCTACTCACGTCGCCCTCACGTTGTTGTTCACTCTAATTGCGTCATAAAAATAGATTTGTTTCGTTAAATGTCTCTCGAAAATAACGCAAGTTGTTAGAACCTGCCTAATTGCTGAATATTATCTAACTACTATTAATAGTCGGGAGGTACGAGACGAGCAAAGTTTGTGAGGATAGATGAATAAACATTTGTTACTCCTTCACGCAAAAATTACTGACTGGATTTTGATGCAACTCTTCAGTAGTACATTTGTATACGATAATCACTACATAGTATAAAACAAAGTCTGTCTTCTGTCTGTCCCTATGTATGCTTAAAGCTTAAAAACTACGCAACGGATTTTGATGTGGTTTTTTTTAATAGATAGAATGCATCAAGAGGAAGGTTTACATGTATAATTGACGCGGGCGAAGCCGCTGGCGGCACCTAGTAGCATATAATATAGGCTTTTAAGCATTCTTGCCTATTTGATATCCAAGCTATTCGTCGCGTTTCCTTCTAGTCAATAAGATATATAAATAGCCACTCATTTTGTAGCAAAATTAATATTCAATCAAAACTGTTACTATCAGAAATATGACCGCAATGTAATAACACTCGTATCCCACCTTGTCTCATTGAAGCTGCCAACTTAAAAATGTGAAATTGGGCCGTGTTGAATGTGCTTATACGAGACGCGGTGACCTGTGCACATGACATATATTATAGTACATACATGTATGTCAGCTATTGACAAACGGAGAGGCGTCGCGGGATCGCTTTCTTTACCTAAACTACAGCTTACAGGTAATCGTTGATCTCACACGTACCACCGCAGAAATGTACATATTATTATATACTTGTAAAAGTTACGGAGATCATTATGAGGCATTTGGTTTGTAGTTAATCGTTGAAGTTAATATTGCCTTTTGTTGCCGAGACAATAGCTACTGTAAAATAACTAACGATATATTGAATTATTGTCAAAGTTAAAGGCTCGCGCTTCTGCTTTTGTGAAATATACTCAAAAATCACTCAACGGATTTTAATTTATTGTAACAACAAAAAGTAACCAATAAATGTTACCAATGAATAACCCAAAAAAAAGTTTTCATCAGATGTGTTTGTACGTATTAAACGAACGGACACAGACGGCCTCCGTCAGCCTTCATTAGAAGCCTAAGCCTTAATGATGTTCACAAAAACTCAACAGGAAACACTTGACGTACCGGCACATCCTTTATGTTTGCCCTCCGCAAAAACGCTGGGTAGCTGCGACCGCTAAAGGCAATATTACGATATGAATTAAACCTTTTGGTCGCGGAGATATTTTTCTCCGTAATGCTTTTCCTATCTAAATGCTCAATTACTAGCGAAAACATTCATTTAGATATTTTTATACAAGTTTATCAGGTTGTGTTTATTATGTTGAGTAATCTTAATCTCTCGTTAAAGGCACATACAAGACGCAAATGGAACCTTTGGGCAATGACGGAAACTCGACAGGAAACCCTATACAAACCTGTCTGGCTAGTGTGGTATAGCAGGCAAAATACCTTCTATCAACTCTCAATGTGTAGTTTGTGAAGTATAGTAGGAGAGGTCTTTATATAGCAGTTAAGGCATATTATTTTTATTTAGTTAGTAAACATTTTTTTTTTAATTTTTGCGACTTTCACGCAGACGTATTTATTATTCACAGTTATATTTAAGAAACGGGTTTCTATCGCAATTATTTGAATATTAAAGGTAAAATACCTATATACATATACATATTTCTCAATGTTTGTTGCGGAGTGCATACTAGTTACACAACAGACCCCTTCAGTGAAGTGAAAGTTTGTAGTGCGTCAGCTCTGTGCATTGTAAAGAACAAGTGAGTGTAGGTGTTGAAACTCACACTTCTCGGAGATGATGTACACCGACACCTGTCCCGTGACTGAGGTAAGTAACTCATGCGTATCAGTCGTGGACTAAGGCCGCACTTGCAGCTATAACCGCAGGGATGTTCTTTTTTAAATAAATCAGCAGCAGTAATACGGCGTGCGTGCGCTAGAAAAAGATCGAGAAAGTTACAAACTGACGTGGTTTATAATCGCTACATGCAGCTGCAAGTGCGGCCTTAGGCTTTGTTATATAGGTATTGTTTTTACTTCTTTCTTTCTTCGGCTTTCTTTTTCTTTAAAATATTTAACCCATAGTAACGTCGCTACATAAACGTATGCTTATGTTCACAACAGTCATGAAAGTTTTGGAGTAGCTATGTACGATTCGGATGATAGTACTGAATCGTAAGTGCACCATCTATAGTCATTGGCAGACATAGCTGCGACGGTTCGTTGCGCTTCGAAGAGCCATAATGTCAACGTTCTAAGCCAATTAGACATTTAGTATCTAGCGTATATTGAGACAAGACATCATGAAATTTTGCTCGATTTATAGTAAAGATTGTAGCAAGGGATATAAACTCTTTTGTAGTGAGGTAAGTGAACTAATGAAGTGAATAACATCTGCTATCTCGAAAGTCCCACGAGATCGGACAGAAACGGTTAAATTAACATATGCGTGCGTAGCTGCGGTCATCTTTTAGTTGCTAATAAATATGTATTGTATTAGATGCTACAAAACTAACCGCCCTTCAAGAAAATTGTGCAAATACAGAAACCAAACATGAAACTCAAATAAAATAAAAATGAAAATGTCGAATTGATATTTAAGCGGTGGTCGTCATAGCGCTGGTATAATAATTAGTCTTGTAACGAGGCGAACGCTGCATGTCTCGTCCAGTGACCGGCGAGTGCTCGCCATTACTCTTAAGTTCGATGCGACTTGCGCCGGGCTGGAAGCCAGTTAGCTACGTGAGCGATGGAAAGCTACGCGAAGCTATTGTCATGCACCCGGCAATGTAAGAAACACGTCTGTAATAATTACCGTCCGAAGCCCGGGTCCGTTTACTAGTCAATCCAAAGCGACTGAGGTTGACCTCCGCAACCCGAGAGAATAGTGATATTCCATGGCTAGAACAGTGTCAGTGTATTCAAGGGATGATAGATATAGAGAGATAACGACTGTTGAAAATGTTTGTGGCAGCCGAGTCCAAGTCTCTCGAGTCAAATCGAGGCACAGAACAAGCGATAACTATCAATTTAATTTCGATGGGTGATTAACATCGTAGGGCTAGTCTAGCAACTTGACTCTTAGAGTCGTACCAACAATTCTATTGCCAGAATATTCCCTATATCATGTGTTTATGTATATGCCTTCGTTTTAATAAAAATATACTGTAATGTAATATAGTTCGAACACTTATGTCGGTTTGTATGTAATTTTCGGCTTAGTATCTCATCTGCCAGTTATCTTGTATGTTGTCTACACTAGTGTATCTAATATAATTTTCTCTAATTACTTAAACCTTGTAATCTGGGGTTAATGGTGTTGGATGTACAATGACATAGCTTATAAGACATATACCTTGTTGCATTGCCTTATTGTACAATTGTTTATTACCTCAATAAAATAAAATAAAAATTTGCACGTACTCCGCCTTATTACAAAACGTGGACTAAATATAAATCGAGGTTTAGCCCTCAGCTTACCTGCGTAAAATTGATTTTACGTGCACTATAAATATATCTATCTAAAACTATTGTCATTTAAATTCTTTGGGACAAATTTCGAATAATAATAAGTAAATATCTGCCTCAAAAAGTCCTTTTAAAAATTCTCTATCAAGGTCTAAACCTGGTATTATTTTTAAACCGTGTTTTGTAATAAGGTCCATAGGGTTTGTACCCGATATCCTCCGTATGACAATCATTTCTTTTTTTATGGTAATAGGCGGCAAACGAGCAGACGGATTGCCTGATGGTAAGCAATTACCACCGCCCATGGACACAAGCAACACCACAGGAGTCACAAGTGCGTTGCCGCCCCTTGGGGTGGGGAAAATGGATAGGATGAGGAGTGGGATTAGGGAAAAGGAAAAGGGAATGGGGCCTCCGGCACTCTCACTCATCGAACTAAATGCAACAGTTTAGGTACTGTTACTTTACGTCGATTTTCTGTGAGTACTTCCCCGGTCGAGCCGGCCCATTCATGCTGAAATCAGCAAGGCTCTACTACCTTTTAATCCTGTTAAATAACCAATCCGTTGGTATCTCCATTAGGCTACTAATTCACGGCTTCGGCATCACGGAGTAGTAGATAAGACAGCGCATGCTGTATGTAGCACACACGAGTACCTAGAGCATCGTAGCAGATACAGGCAAGTAGCCCCTGTAGTAGCCACTCAATCTTCGAGTCTCTCAACAAAATTTTGGCAATAAGGTTTAAAATTGGATGACACTAAAACAACTCCACGCTAAACCAGAGTCGCTACTGTTTTTGTGTGAAGAGACCCTTAGTAACTTCGTAGTGTCGCACTCGTCGCTTTTTAGCGCAAAGTCTTTAAGACGAGCGATGTTACTTCACCTGGACAAATAGATCGCCTTTATTTCTTCGGATACTGGACTTTAGAAAGTCTTTGTGATATGTTACTTTGGTTTGTAGTGACTAGTATTGCTGCAAGAGGGACAGAGACAAAGGGAATGACGTAAATAGATATTATTGTTTATTATATAATTTTATAGCCCTGTATATTTAGGTTTCGGCTGATCAACGTGGCCTATCTAAATACATTAAATTTGGGCATGCCACGTTGGTCTAATGCCACAACGATTATAACTGTGATCTATGTGTTTGATTGTAGCAAATAACGCATTAAATTACAAGCACTTAAAAAGGATTGCCAAGAAATCGCATATGAATCACAACAAAAAAAAAGATCCTGAGGGACAATGATTAGGCTTCTATAAACAATAATATCTTTGCGGCAATTAAAATAAATAATTCTACAGTAGAAGTTTCTTTATCTTCAAACATATTGTGTTGAGTTAATACGGCTGTGACGTGACGTTTGAAGTGTTTGTATGAAATTGTTGTAGAATTTAATCTCTAATTTTCAAGCCCTTATCAATTTAAGCAATATGTAGCAAAACTATATAAGTCTGAATACCAACTAATATAGTGTCGCTTATTTGTGTCAAAATTAAGGTGAAATTTAATAGAAAACTATTTTTTAAAGCTGTGTTTTGTTTATTTTGTCATCATTGTCATATATTTTCGTTTTTAAATATTCTCAAACACACAAATACTTTAAGTCGTTTTCGACATCGCAGTCAATGTCTCCCGGGCTGTGATAAAAACGTCATTAAATCGTTAATTATTTCAATGACTCCACTGTTTGTCTCCCATACCCGGCTACTTAGTACCAGGACAGCAGAACTCAATAGAAGGTTTAATATTCATCTCGTGTACAAAGATTAGGCGCCTTGTAGTGCCAGCAGTTTTATCTGTTACTGCTCATTGGAAGTTAGGGCGTCCCCTGACGCAGCGTATACACGCCTACAGGCACTAAAACTGAACATATTGAATAGTAAAAAATATGTGCCTAGAACACGTAAACAAGACATACAGGACAGCAGTAAACAAGCGGGCTTAGGTTCGATTCAAACCTTACAAATATATTTTTTTGTAAATCATCAAACATTGACGATCGGTTGATGAAGCGGGAATGTAAGGGCGGTTTCAGATAAGCGTATTTTTCTGCGCATATACGGTCGTTTTAGCTTACGCGCTTACACGCTTGCTACATTAAAAATTCGCGCTTCAAAAAACCGGGTTGCGCGTGCGCCAAAAGGCGCGCCTATATGCGCCTACACGCGCTTCCTAAAACGAGCTTATACGTACGTATAAAACGCTAATCTGAAGCTAAGTGACTGCTACGCCGAAGGTCGTGGTTTCGATTCCCAGTGAAACATTTGTGTGCATGAACTTGGATGTTTGTCTTGGTCTGGGTGTGTCTATGTACTTATAATATGTATGTATTTGCAAAAAAAAGTATATATTTGTATAATTATCCATTATCTAGTACCCACAGTACAAGCTCTGCTTAGTTTGGGTCTAGATGGTGTTGTGTGAATGTAGTTAGAATATACGAGTATTTATCCTTTGGCAGTCAAGTGCCTTTTCGTAATATGCGTCACATTAGAATTATATTGTGAGTTGATAGAAGGATTTGGCCTATTTTACCATACTGGTCAAACGGGATGGTTAGATGGGTTTGATTTTAAGTTTTTGGTCTCTTCCCAAAGATTGTTTGATCATGGATTCGTGTATCTTAGAGACAAGAGACAACTCTTACGACACTCACGTAATTAATTAGATAGTGACTTTTTATTTTTACTGATTTATAATGCATGATAATTGCCATAATATTATGTTGTATCGTATTTTTATTTACAACCAAGATACTACTTACTAATACAAAAAGAAAAATATTTAAAACTTAAATGTAAAAGTTTATCTATGTATTCATATATAATAATTATGTTACAGGAGGTTCCAGTTAGCGCGCTTTCAAAAGATAAATTCTGTTAACTTCGTTTTGAAATTATGCAAATAAATATATTTGCATTTATTTGTGGACCATTATGAAATGGACGTAGAATATAACAAAATATGGTAGTGCAAATTCAGAGACTGAAATTCTTTAAGTAAATATTTAGGTTTCTATCAAAAATCTTACCGATTTTGGTGAAAACTCTCCTTTTAAATAATATGCGCTCTACCATAGATGAGATATGCTAACCATTAAGATTCCAGACCTTCGGCGTAGCAGTCACTTAGCTTCAGATTAGCGTTTTATATCTCGTTTTTGGAAGCACGTGTAGGCGCGTATAGGCGCGCCTTTTGGCGCACGCGCAACCCGTACAAGCGTTGACGCGATTAGCCGTCAGAATCCATGTTGACACTGACAAGATGTCACTACCGTATCGAGCGAAAACGCCGAAAAATGCCCGTTTACTTGGCTAATGCCAACAGGTGCGCCGTAACCGAAAGAATCTATCGACATGCTGGATAGATTACAAGAAGGTTTACGACTCCGTGCCACATACATGGCTTTTGAGGGTGCTGGAGTTGTATAAAGTAGATGCAACTCTATGCACCATTTTAAGGTCATGTATGGGGCAGTGGAGGACCGTATTGCGCTATCCAAGATGTCGATTGAGTTTGGGTTGCGGTGCTCCAATAAGGCTCGAGCGAGGCATATTCCAGGGCGATAGTCTGAGTCCTTTGTGGTTTTTTCTGGCCCTGAACCCTCTAAGTACCTTGTTAGAGGCTTCAGGGCTAGGCTATCGGTTGAGGAGAGGAGGTCATGTTACATCTCACCTCCTTTTCATGGATGACCTGATATTATTTGCCCCCAACAAATTCCAACTGACTGTATTACTTAAGGTAACCGAAACCTTTAGTTCCATAATCCTGCCTCTCTTCACATGCATGACCACACATTTATCCACACCAAATTCCATCCTGATAGAATTCAGGATGGAATTTGGTGTGGATAAATGGCTTGGTAATTTGATCGTGAGAAAAATATCATCATTCACTTAAGCTAGACACGTGACATTTGGACAGCGCGTTCCTTTTATGATGTAAGCATTAGTGGGTACTATGAAAGGTATTTTTGGATATTCTGTCCCTATACGGAAAAATCGGACGTGGAAGTTTAGAGTGGGCAAAGCCGAAGACGACTGCTAGTTATACGTAAAGCAAATAAATTCAAGTCTATACATGGAGTGCAGACTAACTGATTTGGAGTAGCACTTTGCTCCTACAGCCGATAATCTCTCGGTGTCTGATTTTTATCGAAGATTAATAACAAAACTAAATTGCTTTCTGATTTTCTACAACAAGCAGGAATATTAATTGCTTTTTTGTAAATACCGCTGCGGTCAAGCATTGAAAGCAGTTATTACATTAGTCAGCAGAGAGCTCGCGTAATTTAAATAACTAGATCGGATATCTGCGGCCCATGAATACATAATATTATATCACGCAGTCGAGTTACATAGTTACGTATGTGTGTATATGCTGACTGATATCTGTTGTGCTTACGTACGTAAGATCTAAACAATACTGGTCGTGGTGATAATGAGTATCGATGTGTTCTGATTAAATCAATTTTATTAAAAGTGAAGAGCTTACTTCAGTAAGCTCTTCAGTTTTATGCGGTTTGAAACCGCATAAAACTGAAGGGCCAACTGAAGGGAAAACGAGGATTCATCCTTGTTTGGAACCGCATATATAGGGACATATACCTACTATAACATTCCTCATGACTGTGACTATCATAACTATACAAAATAATTTTCAAATCCAACTGGTAGTTCCAGAGATAAGGGTGTTTAAATAAACAAACTATTCAACTTTATCAGAGAGTCCAACGAGGGCACGAAGCTAAAAAGGTACATGTAATTTTATCTCGGGGTGTTATACGGCTGAAGCGAATCCACATCGTTTAACCACTGTATTCAATATTCGATCTACAAATTTGACAAAACTCAAATAAGTAGGGATATAAAACTTAAAAAAAACACAGTACAAAGTATGTCAAACATGTAGCACAAATCTTCAAATCCATGGATATATTGAATATTGAAATGACCGGCTGGACCAATTTAATAAAGTTGCGGAAACTTTTCAGCAGTTACCAAAAATCGTTTCACAAACAAGATATTCTATTGAGTACAGATATAGCAGTGCCTGGATGTAATTCTGCGGCACTAAGCAGCCATTCCCTTTGTCTCACTTCTGTGAAACACTATTAGGACACAAGTCACGCCGGACGGGACGTTGCTGACTGGACCGTTTCAACGTTACGACACTCGAACACTTCGACGGCCTATTTACCTAAACCAGCATCACTCAACACCTCGTTCAATTGCCTGCTATGAACTCCATTTCCTTACTAAAAATATATTCATTAAAGTAAAAAAAAATATCGTGTATCTGCCCGTAAATAAATTGAAAAGGCCCTTTTCCGGTGGTTTTATTGAAGTTTATTACATACACCGCTAAGGGTGCTTTACCAGACCCAAATTACCGCCAACTATGTGGAGGGCGCACAAAAACAGGTTTACCCAAGGTCCAGATCCGTCGGCGGATAGCCTTTAGATGTGGATCATTAGTGGGCTAAAAAAGACATGTACTGATTTAAGTGGTTAAATATAAGGGACAAAGAGAGTTTGTGGAGCAATCAGTATTGTGCGCCGGGGCGAGGGGGGATTGGGGCGAGGTGCGGGGGACGAGGCGGACCCACCGCTCGAATTATATTCACTATCCGTCAATAAGCTGTTTATGATACCGCGCTTAGTGACGCCCGCAAGTCACAGACACAGAGCCTCGTGGCAGCGGGCAGCTCTCAGTGTTTAATAAGCCCTAGATCACTGTTTTGTACTAAACGTTTATTTAACATGGCTTTTTGACTCTTATACATTTATTTACATGTGTATTCAAACTGAATTATCAGCTCTAATTTAACAGCGTAGTTCTATTATTAAAAACGGTTTTTATTAGAGGCGTGGCTGGCCGAAATCTTCATTAAAATCATCATTATTATGATGATGTAATAAAAAGCACTAAAGTTCATTTTCAAAGATCAGCTCACAAACATTTTAGAATTTGGATCTTCAGTCACGTTCACCTAGTGTTCGTATATTTAATTTTAAAGCTATTTCATATATCTCCGCTTCTCGGCCGACAATGGTTGCTGCCTGCGGTCCGTCCAATCCTTCCCGTTTAATGTATATATGGGGAGGCGAGCACGCCCGGACGCGCGCCGCATACGAATTAGACACCACCGGCCACACGATACCCAAACGTCCGATACGGACACTCTGCCGGACACACGGACAAATAGACAGCTGGTGAGGCGTGTGGGATACCAGACGATTCGATAAACCTACTTTATTTAGGCTTATTGATGTTATGACACGTAATACCACTTTGACTTTCAAGTCTTACTAAAATATCTATCTTTTGTATCCATAATTCGTCTTTATAGTACACCTATGTATATCGCTCTACGTCTTGACAGATAAGCAGCTTTATGAAGTAATTCTTCAACATTTATTTGTACGCTACGAGTAATGCTGTAATTGCTCGTCACTTTTCTCTTGTCCGACAAGTAAAGGTGGTATAATCCCGCGTTGGGCCCCAATTTCTCACGTCGTGTGCTAGGTAGGCATCTAGTAAACGAAAGTTGTTAAACTAACGATGTTAGCGATTATTAGAGAAAATCTTAAGCATTAGGTTCTCGTTCAGATTCTTTACAAGTTTTCTCAAGTAAATGACAGTTTAGATCATCATCACCCGCGGCCTAGCCCACGGAGACGTTCACCAGTCTCCCTCCAGTTTTCTAACTATATCTATACATACAGAAATCATGCCGTTGAGACGTGAAAGGGGAACCAACAAACAATCACACTTTGTCATTTATAATATTAGCCTGAAGTATGTTCTAACAGGTCACAAGGCAGTAACATTATTATGCAGAAGCGCCCGCAGTCTCGGGCTGATTTGATCCAATGAATACGATCCGAATTGGACTGATTAAACAATGTAATTGTGCCACCGGCCAACTATTAGCGCAGCAATGTGCATTGATCGCGTGAGCTACTGTTTTGTAGCATTGATCTGTTAATGCGAGCACGCTTATAGAGATACACGCCACACCCATAATCAAAAGTGGTATTGGTCTACTTAGTAATGGCAATCAAGTCAGAAAAAGACCTCATGAAAATACAATAAACATGTCCGTTTTTATTAACATAAAAGTTAAACATACAACGAATCTTACTGTAATGTTTAGATTTCTTTTGTTCAATTCTCTATCATTTGAGAATCGCTGGCTAGGTCGTGAGCATGTTGTTTTCCAACACGCTCAGTGTTCGTGCTTTCTGTATGCTTCAAGAGAAATGACATCTTGTATAAAGTTTAATTTAAGATATCTTCTGCCGCTGCTAATATTGCTTATTGTCGGGTCATTTTTATTTATTTCTATTCATTACCGAGGTTTGTCGATAATTACAAAGTTGTGTTCGAGTGGACACTGTGTACTACTGTGCTCGTGGATGCGTGATGGATTTTTACCTTGTACCCACTTTAAGTTGTTTTATCACTGCTATTCGGTGCAAGTATTTGAGTTACTGTGTAATTTTATGAATTCTATTTTGTGTATGCTGAGTATTAATTGCATATAGTGAAAAATGTATGAGCTTAAAATATACTATCAAAATGTACGTGGACTGCGCACTAAAACAAATAATCTATACCGTAACGTCTGTCTAAACTCTTATGACTCGATTATTTTTACAGAAACATGGTTAACTGATAGCATTAGCAATAGTGAATTATTTGATTCGCGGTACATTATTTGGAGGCGTGATCGTAATTATAATCAAACAATGCAAAAGCGCGGTGGAGGTGTATTAATTGCTGCCAAAAATAACCTATTAGTTACGGAAAGAAGTGCATGGCAAAGCTCAGCTGAGGATATGTGGGTCACTGTAACTGTTAAGAAGAGAGGATCCACTGTAACCCAAAATATTCATATTTGTACTGTGTATCTATGCAGAGAGAACACCGGTAAGTCATATCATACTCAACTCTCAAACTTTACAATTTGAACAATTTAATATCGACAAACCCCCATGATACATTTTTAATTGCCGGCGACCTTAATTTTGGGGGCGACGTCCAATGGAATAGTGTCTCTAATAGCAACGAACTGAAGCCATGTAACGTCAGTCATTATCTATATAACTTTTTCGATACCGTGACTCTGCATAATTTAACTCAATTAAATGGGGAGCGAAATGACAATTTAAGACTTCTTGACCTGGTGTTTACGAATGGTACCGCCACCGTGACAGGTTGTTTGGATCCTTTAGCTGTACCCATAGACGTTCATCATAAGCCGCTCATAATAACGTTCAGTATTATTGACTGTCACGGTTTATCTGAGAGGTATGACAAAAAGTTTAGTTTTTATAAGGGTGACCATGCCGCGATTAAATGCGAACTTGATGAAGTTCAGTGGGACAGGTTTCTCTGCGATGACACCCTCGATGATTCAGTTGATAAATTCTACGAATTATTATACTCTCTTAGAGATAAATATATACCTATTAAGCCCAATAGCAAAATGCATCACCCGGCATGGCATAGTCGTGCATTAATAAAAATATTAAAAGAAAAGCACAAATTCCATCAGAGGTATAAAAGATATAATAATATATCAGACTACCTATCCTTCACGATTCTGAGAAGTCGAGCTATTAGGGTGGAGAAAAGCTTGTTACGACAAATATATAGCCAGCATTGAGTCTGCTATCGCCCCGCATCCGAAACACTTTTGGAGATATGTAAAAACAAAGCGGAGCTCCTGTACCTTCCCTAATGTCATGCGATACAAACAAACAGAGGCATGTAGCGGTGAACAAATAAGCAATCTATTTGCATCCTATTTTGGCTCCACTTACCAGATACCGGATGTGGGTGTTCTAGACTTTGATGAGGATAGGGGTAATACTGTCACGTCTTGCATATCTACGATAGAGATCTGTCCTAATAGGGTTTTAAAACTTCTTAAAACATTGGACCTGAGTAAATCAGGCGGACCAGACAAAATACCACCTATATTTATAGTTAATTGTGCAGAAAGTCTTGTTGTTCCAATTTGCATACTTTATAAACGTTCAGTTGTCGAGGGTACTGTCCCAAAAATGTGGAAAATAGCTTTTATTACACCTATATTGAAAAAAGGTGATAGATCAGAAATTGAAAACTACCGTCCAATTTCAAAACTATGTATCTTTTCTAAAATACTTGAAAATATAGTACACAAACAGATATACTCTGCACTTCGCAGCTACTTTGGTCTGGAACAACATAGCTTTTTAAGTAAGCGGTCCACCACCTCTAATTTGTTCGTTTGAAACGAAATAATTACGCAAGGTATGGAGCAGCATGCACAGGTGGAAGTCATATACACTGACTATACTAAATGTTTTGATCGAATAAATCACAAAATACTTCTCCATAAACTAAAAGCTCAGGCAGGTATCCACGGCGATCTGTTTCGGTGGATATCGTCATACATCGATCGCCGAACACAGGCAGTGGTATTGCGCGGTTACATTTCCTCCTGGATTACCGTCTCGTCTGGAGTCCCTCAGGGTTCCATCTTGGGATCATTGTTATTTTCATTATTCATCGAAGACGTAAAGACATGTTTTCAGCACGCTAAAATACTTTGTTACGCAGATGATTTAAAGATTCTGAAGCCTGTTAAAGCAGTGCCTGACACACAACAGCTCCAGGAGGACTTGGACAGATTTTTCAATTACTGTACGTTCAATAAACTAGATCTGAACACATAAAAATGCTATCAAATATGTTATTCGCGAAAAAAACACACAATACAAACAAACTATAAATTTGGCAATAGTATTATTAAGAAAGTTGACGAAGTATGCGACCTAGGAGTTATCCATGATAGTAAACTTTTGTTTGATAAACATGTTGAATGCATCGTTAACAAAGCATCGAAGGCACTTGGTTTTATAATGAGAGTATCGGCAGACTTTCAAACACTTAAGTCACTAAAAATATTATATTGTTCATACGTGCGCAGTCTGCTGGAATATGCCTCACAAGTATGGAATCCGCAGTACACAGTTTACAAAGAACGTATTGAGGCAGTCCAAAGAAAGTTCTTACGATACTTAGATTATAAGGCAAAGCAGTTTTCAGCAAACTACGAGCACCGTTGTCGAAGATATCATTTTCTTCCTTTAGAAGATAGGCGACATATTAACGACATATCATACCTAATGAAAATCGCTAATTGTAGTATTGATTGTCCGGATTTACTCGCTAAAATTGCACTGCGTACAAACCTGCTTGGCTTTAGGCGACGTCCACTATTGAACATACCATTTTCTACTACGAATTATCGACAAAACTCTTACCTACCACGAAGCATGACCTCTTTCAATAAATTACCACCTCAATTAGATTTTGATTTGTTTTGTACAAAGCCTGAAATAGCAAAGCACATCCTAGCTCAGCGGTTCTTTAGTCTTTAGTTTTTGTTAAATTTGTTGTTTGTTACATTATAAATATGTCATTATTTTAAGCGTACTTATTATTAAGAAACAGCAAAGCGTATCCTTGCCCAGTGCTTCCTTAATTCTTCAGATCTTTAGTCTTTGTTGAATAAATTATTTCCATTGTTTTGTAACTTGCTTTGATATTGTATGTTGTTGTTTTAAGCACACTATATTGCTATAAAAACTGCGGAAGCTTGTAATTGGCAACTTGTGTATACTAAATCACTGTTTAATAATGTAATTAGTCCGTAAGCTTTCCTAAAAGTAAATAAAATAAAATAAAATAAAAATAAAGGAAGATGAAGTGACAAGCATCGAAAAAGGCATGCTCAGATGCTTTGGGCACGTGGAGAGGATGGATGACGAAAGACTGACCAAGCAGATATATAAGGCAAGTGTGGAAGGGACAGGACGAAGGGGAAAACCTAGGCGGACGTTCATGGGAGTGAATGAAGCAAGAGAGATATGTCAGGATCGTTGCAAATGGCGTTCCGTAGTCTCTGCCTACCCCTCCGGGAAACAGACGTGAGTCTATGTAAGTATGTATGTATGTATAATAAAAACCACTAAAGTTGGTTTTCAAAGATCAGCTAACAAACATTTTAGAATTTGGATCTTCGATCATGTTCACCTAGTGTTCGTATATTTATTGCTTTTTCATGTATCTCCGCTTCTCAGCCGACAATGGTTGCTGCCTGCGGTCCGTCCAATCCTTCCCGTTTAATGTATGTATGGGGCGGCGAGCACGCCCGGACGCGCGCTGCATACGAATTAGACACCACCGGCCACACGATAACCGAACATCCGATACGGATACTCTGCCGGACACACGGACAAATAGCAGCTGGTGAGGCTTGTGGGATACCAGACGATTCGATAAACTTACTTTATTTAGGCTTATCGCTTTGACTTTCAAATCTTACTAAAATATCTATCTTTTGTATCTACACTTCGACTAGATAGTACACCTATGTATATCGCTCTACGTCTCGACAGATAAGCAGCTTTTTGAAGTGATTCTTCAACATTTATTCCTACGCTACGAGTAATACCAGGCCTCCTTCACTCGGCCGTACCTACAGCGATAAGTGCCTACACTTTGGCGCGGCTTCCACGCCGCGTCGTCACCGCTCGCGCGCAGGGCTAGCTAATAACGTGAATTTTAATAGTGAACAACAAAAATGTTCACATCACAAGTCTGGTGCGAAGTATTGCTCATTTAACGGATGTGTGTCGGAAGCAACTTGAAATTTTGATTTTATATATTTTACGAGAGCAACTTGAAAATTGTACTTTTTATTTGTTGAGATATCTCAACGATTATGGTGTCAAATTAAAGGTCTAGTTCAAAAACCATTTTATCTGTTTGAGTCATGTAAATCGGTCTACGCGTTTAGGAAATAACTAAGAATTAGTATAGTGAAAATGTAAACCACCAGAATTTTTGTGGTTTTCGTTCTACGAGCTCAAATAGTGGGATAGGATACTTATAGTATAAATATTTATTATAAGGTACGTGTTCAAGTAGGTAGATAGACGATGAATAAATATTATAGTAGCAGCGGCAAGTCGACAACCCTAGCGCACCGCTCCGCGCCAGACAGCGACAGCGTTATGTGTTAGAAAAGAGCGGGAACAGTTAGGTCAATATCGCGTTAGGTACTGAATGCTCATGCGAGCTGAATTGCACTTTCTTGCTTAGTAGCAAGAGTCGCCATTTCTTTAAATTGGTTTGCGAAGTGGTGCTTCTGTTCGTAAGAACTATCTATTCTGTGGTAATACTGTAATTGCTCGTCACTTTTTCACTTGCCTGACAAGTAAACGTGGTATAATCCCGCGTTGGGCGCCAATTTATCACGTCATGAAAGAAACTTGTTAAACTAACGATGTTAGCCATTATTAGAGAAAAATCTTACTAAATCTGAACGAGAGCTTAAAGCTCTTACTGCATTACAAGTTTTCATAATTAAATGACAGTTTATATATTATTACTAGATCCGCCCGCCCGGCAGTCGTTCAACAGTCACCCTCTTGTTTTCTAACTATCTCTACACATTTAAAAATCATTTGATAAAAACATTGCTTCCTTGCTACGTGAAAGGAGGACAAATAAACAAAAACACTTTGGCATTTATAATATTAGCCTGGAGCTAGTTCTAACTGGTCACAAGGCAGTAACATTATTATGCAGAAGCGCCCGCAGTCTCGAGCTGATTTGATCCAATTTGCTGATTGATTAAACAACGTAATTGTGCAACCTGCAAACTATTAGCGCAGCAATGTGCACTGATCTCATGTGCCAGTATTTAGTGGCAGTGAACTGTTTAGTATTAGAATTATATTTAGTATCACTGGCATGTCTAGTAGCTCTGATCTGTTTAGTAGCATTGATTCTAATGCTGTGACAAAATGTCTCATAATAGCACAAGAGAGGACAGCTCATTGCCTTAGTAATCTCTTGGTTTATGCTAGGTGAGGTTAGACCGTGTTATATAAAGAGACGCACAATAACTTGTTTATTGGGTATTTGGTGGTGAGAGAAAAATGCTCCGGTAATGATTTCTAAACTTCTTTATAAATAACTCCTAAATTAAGAATTCGAATACTTCTCATTATTTACTAATGTCATGATTTAATCATTTTTCAAAGAAGCATTCATTTCTTTCGTTAGGATATCTAAAAAGCAATATAAATATTTCAACTTCTTATTATTAGAAAGTGTATGATCGTGTAGATTCATATTCTTATATGAATCATAAGCCAATATATTTAGCGCATCATTAACATCGTTCACTCTCAACGAGAATTTACCGCTGATTGTGGCGCATATTTTCGTGATGCTCATTACCTGTCTTGTATGCCGCCGTCACATGAAACGTATGAGTTTTATTACAAGCAACATAAATTCACGAGGTACCTTATGAAGGCATTAGTAGAACATAGTACAACGAGGGACAGTATTACGACAACACATTAAGCTGACAATATCCTTGTGAGGCTCATGAAGCGAGACCACAATGTTATATCCATCCTAATAAATACGCGTCAAGGCCAGTGCTGCGTAAGACCTGACGATAAATAGCCAAAATAAAAATATTCTATATTTGTTGAATGGCCGCTCGAATCGCTCGTAACGTAAACAACGTCTAATATTGTTTGCTAAGAGAACAAAACAGCAGACGTAACGGGTATAAGCCGATATAATCAAACTCCCGAAGTTTATTAGTGTAATGGAGGATATTCCAGACTGCTGCGGTCTGTTAAACGACTGCGACCACAATACTGATTCACTAAACGTGTCGCAGAGGACGCAATCTATGTATCGATTGTGTTTAATTATACTTTGCAGAACCATTATAATTACGAGAGGCACTTCTAAGGCACAGACGTAATTGAAACTCAGTAGCAGCCCGGAGTCTGGTGATGTGCCCTGTAATGGCAATAGGCTCGCCCCCTATTAAGTGGGACCTAAAATTCATGGCGAAATGTGGGTGTAATATTTACACCTCTGCCTACCCGTTCGGGGATACAGGCGTGAGGCTATATAATATATACTATTAAACAAAATTGATAATTTGCTTGTACATGCCGTCTAGTGATACGGAAAATAGAGTCAAATACATTGTTTTACACATTATTTGACCACTTGTCTGTGGGTGTTAGTATATTAATGATTAATGTGTATTTATGAGTTTACCGAAAAGAAAACAATCTTATAAAACGAAAACCTACACTCGCTCACTTGAAGAGAATACTTTCTTAGACACATCCAAACAACGGACACAAAAAATACATACATACATACATACATAGACTCACGCCTGTTTCCCGGAGGGGTAGGCAGAGACTACGGAACGCCATTTGCAACGATTCTGACATTATCTCTCTTGACACACTAAAAATAGTCAGACATAAAACAACAACGCCATCTGTGTAATCATCACTTATTCCAAAAAGTCAGTCGCTTTCTAAATTGCTGGTCATGTATCTAAATTACGTACATACAAACATACATACAGACTCACGTCTGTTTCCCCGAAGGGGTAGGCAGAGGCATATTAAACGCCCACTTTTCGCCAGTGTTTTGATGCCACGTAATAGGTGGCGAGCCTATTGCCGCTTATCGGGATATTTTGTTTGCCAGAGCCTCGTCCGTTGATCGCTAGGTGCACCACTTGCAGGTGAGGTTGGCTTGGAACCCTAAGTTCTTGGTGGGAACCCTATGCGTAATTGAATAGTCTAAAGTAAATCACGTTTGACCCTTTGTGCGTCGCTAATTAAGTGCGATAATCGTATTATCAGTTGGGCTGTACGGTCTAAGGTATAAAAGAATGGATTAGGCTTTCAGTCACCCTTAATAAGAGCGGTTATGCTCAAGTTTAGTGCTCTTACTATAATTGAATTAATCAAAATGTTAGTGCGTGTTTGTAGTTCGGTGCGGCCGGCCGGCATCGCTCGTGGCGATCGAACCCCCAGTCACAAGCAGCGAACTCTTTGGCACATGAGTTTAGAAGTACTTACGTTTAGCACAAGATACGGAACATTTTTCCGCTACTCGCAAAGGTATCAATACCCTCGTTAGCAGAACAAAGGCCATTTGATAATGTTTTGAAATGTTTAGCTATGAATTTTTTAAATGTAATTTGATACGTGTGTATATAATGAGGTTGTGTTGTGAGCCTGCCGGTCGCTACTGACGGCTACACAAAGGGAACTTGCAATTTGTGAACAAATTTAACAAATGTTTCGGACGAAAAAGTTACTACGAGCGGCGATGTTCACTCTAATTTGAGTAGAACTATTGTTTGTGTGCAAACTCAATTAAACTTGTGTTGGGGGCTGTAGGCAATTATAGTAACGGTGCGGTGACGATTGAACACTTAGAGTAGTATGAACAGCAGTGGAGTTGCGCAGGTGTTCCTCGAAGCGCTAAGGGCACCGCATCGTCGCGGAGAACCGCATCGTATAGAAGAGGCACTGACGTCGAACTTCCTTGTTTTACTTAAGGAGTAGAACTTCGCACCCTTTTGAAAGGGTTGTGCCTCAGGTAATAAGACAAGTAATCTTTAACATCATACACAAATCCTGCAGTGTTTTCAATTACACTATAGACATATCTATTTATAACAACTTTGACACAATTGTGTCTACAACTAAAATTCTCACTATATTTAGTATTTGTAGTGTGATAACTTCATAAGAATAATGATCTAGAAACCGAGTAACGTAAGTGAATGTAAGATAATTGTTATGACTGTTGGAGAACTTAGTTAACTACGTGACTGGTGAGAGGCCGGGACTCGGCCGCGTCAAAAAGTGCCTGACTGGCGAGAGGCCGGAAATCGGTCGATCGTTATATTCGATTTTTTTTTCCTTTTTTAATTTCAGCAGTTTTATGATTAAAATGTATAATTACGTAAGGATATTTATTAGCGCCACGTGACTGGTTAAACAATAAGACAAACTTCAAATACAAAACAATTTAAGTTTAAAAGCGTGTGAGTTGTTAATAAATAATAGATACTGGTATAAATTATGTACTTACACGCGGTAATATTAAATCAACTGGACTGATAGCATAATATTATTCTTAGTTTTAACATATGGTGTAGTGATAGTGATCGCCTTGTCATTGTCAATGCATCGAGTGTTCACATGGGACAGCATTGTTTGATCCCCTGCTTGCTGTTCCTTGTGGTTGTTGTTTGACTGTTTGTATGCCTCGCGATATATGAACTTATACACATACATACATACATACATACATAACGTCACGCCTTTTATCCCCGAAGGGGTAGGCAGAGGTGTATTTCTACACCCACTTTTCGCTAGATATACTTTAGTCCCACGTAATAAGGGGCGAGCCTATTGCCGTACCGGGCACATTTCCAGACTCCGTTTCCGACTCCGATGAACTTATACAGATGCGGAAAAATCACATATGTCTATGTCTTGAAATAGGTCATGATTAATAGCATCCGACCGTAAGTCATACAGTTGTAGACAAGTGCTATCTATAAATAGCACCCTGAGCGATACCCGAACACAGGTAAATATTAATGCTAAAATGACGTTACTCAGGTATTCTAAAGCGGAATAACAGATTCCTGTTTCGTTTGACGCTTCACGTACATAGAGATATTAACATTTATTTCCTTTTACCATTTTATATTTACTCTTTTATATAGAAAGAAGCAATACCTTTAAAATATATGACGTGTAAAGTGAGCAATTCATTGGCCAGTTCCCTAATCTCGAACATCTGTGGAAAAAGAGCTATCGGCCTTGGATTGGGTTTCAAAGGTCAGACGGAAAATGCCTCTAGAACATTTCAAATCTCATATCATATCTAGTAAGATGTGAAAAACCGGGATATAAGGATAAATTTAATAGGGTTTAGGATGGAATTTAGTTGAAAAAAAAAACACTTCGAGGGTGATGATGCCTTTCTAAAATACAAACATCAGGCTCCACAGACAATATTTTATGGAACTGAAATCGCTAAGATGATGATAATCGCTTTTCTTCTTGCTCTTTAACATGTAACTCTAGATACTAAGGGAAGCCTACGAGAGTTCGCAATAAACATTTGTTACGTAGAGACTCGCGAATAAGATATGAATACCGCCGACGTTCAGTCGAAGGAATTTCACCGCTGTTAGCTACTTGACTATGACTCGTAACTACTCGAGACGAATTCAACAACTACTCTCGTATACATTTCTTTTACCTACATATCTTACGACATGACAGCAAATATAGAATAATCCATGAAGTCTAGCCAAAATCTACGAGTTGTTTTTTAATTTATTTATTTTAGTCCGTGTGGTGACGAATTAAGAATACGGGGTGTCACCACCCCATATCATCCCATGGGTGTCGTAAGAGCCGACAGAGGGAGCGTATTATGCAGAGAACAGCATTGTAAGAGAAGGAAAACTTGATACATACCCTATACGGTTGGTATAGGGTTTGTATCAAGTTTTCCTTCTCTTACAATTGGCCAGCGTGGTATAGTAGACCAATTCCTCCTTTCAAGGGAGAGACCTAGTCCGGCAGTGGACTGTTAAAGGCTGATGATGATGATTATTTTATTTATAGACTCACGCCTCTATCCCCGAAGGGGTAGGCAGAGGTGTAAGATTACACCCACATTTCGCCATGAATTTTTAGGTCCCACGTAACAGGGGACGGGCCTATTGCCGTTACCGGGCACATCACCAGACTCCTTGCTGCTACTGAGAATTCGGAAAAAACCCAGTAACATTTTTCTTTTAATGTTCAAATAAGTGTACTTATGTATAAAGGCAGCGATAAACAGGCAGCGATAACTACTATGCATAGTGTCTCGGGTTGAAACACGACGGACGACATAGACTTTTCAGTGTTATATGCGTATTAAATTTTAGTTATCTCTAAGTTAAAAAGCATCGTGAGTAAAACTGCATGTCTAAGAGTTTTCCATCATGTTCTCGAGACACATGTGAAGTCTGCAAGCCCGGACTTTGCAAACATGGTACACTATGGCATAATCCTTTTTATAATGAGACAAGACCTGAGGCTGATAGTGGGACAGATTATAAGACAAGGCTGGTGATGATGATGATGATGATAATAATATGTGTCTGGTATGATATAAGATATAACGTGATTTTTGCCTGTATCGTATTTGTCTTTTCACTCTCTTATATAATTTGTAACTTGTTATTTCAAAAATTCAAGCTAATCAGATTATTATATTGCATATATATCTATGGTATCCACGGGCATTTCATAGTTGGCCGCGATAAACTAATTTTAGTTAACTTTAACTTATTATGTTATGTTCTGAATTCATGTAGCGTATGTGTGTATTTTATAAAGTGCCTAATTCAGATATTTATGTATCTTTATTTGTGAATAAATCCAATATCAGACACTTCATAATCATTCAACAAACAATTATTTGTGGGTTACACTAAGTGCTGTCCCGTCTGGGAATTGAAACCGCAGCCGGCGGCGCCGCGACGGCCATAAACATCTTGCCTCTGTTCAATTTGATTGCTTAGCGGAGCTGAACTAATACTTCAGTATTGGAATAGTGTAAATTAGTAATGTTTTTTATTCCATACCTTTAGTTATCACCTTGAACCAAGTCCTACAGCAAGTTTTTTAATATGTTATACTTGTTCTGTATCTGTGACAAATAAATAGTTTTTCTTTCTTTCCTTCTACTTTCCTTCAAGTTTCAGGCTTGTTTAGCGAAATTGTTGGTTGACCTAAGTCACTAGTAATTTCTACAAAGATAATTTAATCTCCGTATGCACGTTAAATATGATGAAGTACACTTGTCCTGCGGTTTGCCCACTTGCGTGTTGCGACAAAATGTAAATAGCATTTGTATACTTTCTGATTTAGCAGCAGTGTTGCAATATAATTTGTTCGACAATCATTAATATTGTTACATCCATTTTGATGAAGCAATTTAGCATTATCGCCGTGACCTTTATCACACATCATCGCTTTTCCGTATTCATTGACGGACTTGTATAATATTATGGAGTCTAGCCAACACGACATGACTGGCTATTGAGTAGATCGCTATCGCATACCTAACATCGTATTAGAACATACGGGTCGATGACCTGTTCGACGTGTTATGACAAGTCTGATTATTCTATTGGAATATATTTTTGACGTTCATAAGCGTTGCTTTTGTAACCTATATGAATAAATGATTTTGAATTTGAATTATTATATCGATCGAAGTTGGTTATTAGGTTGTTTTCTATAATAAAGACGAAATTCAACTCGTGTTACGACGAGTTTGAGGGTGACTGATTCTTTTACAATAGCTGCTAAAATGTTTTTTTTTGTCTTGCCGCGGCAATCTAGTTAAGTGGTTCCCTCGCCGGTATTACCAGCGCACTATTTTTCCTACGACCCATCGTGATTGGAATTATATTATCTAAATGGAATCCAAACTGCTACAACTTGCACCTTTGATGAATGTTTTAATTTTACTCAAAGAAAAATTGAGATGATTACCAGATACCATAATAGATAATTTTAAGTAAATAGTAGATTTTAGATTTTTTTTAAAATTCATTGTAAGGAACATCTTTCTTTTGCAATATTTTTTTTTTACTTTGGGTTGGATTTAGTTTCTCTGATAAATTATAATGCCGTGTCATACGCGTAATTATTCGACCCTATTTTAAAATGGCAAACTTAACCTAACTGGATTAAAATATGCTATTTCAAGAGTAAGATTAATGTTGAAACATACGTGAGGTCCGTAGCGTGTGAAAGAGGTATTACAGTGCTAATACGAACACCGCGAGTACAATGGAGCCTGAAGGCGTGCGCGCCTGACCGACGGTCCCCAATTTGTACCGAGTCTTGAACAAAAGCGCCTGAATGTAGTGGAACAGTCCCCAGCGACTGGGCCGCTGAAATAATTTAGTGGTCAGTCCTCCGACCAGACAATCGGAATAAGTGTGAAATTATTTAAACCCTCGTACTTGCTGCCAAGATTTAGCATTTTATGTATTTTGAAATTTACTGTTGCAAAATAACATGTGCTGCAAAACAATGCTGTTGGCTTTGTAGGGATTTCAATTGTTATCTACACTAATATTATAAAGAGGATTTTTTTTTATTTTTGTTTGTAATGGATAAACTCAAAAACTACTGGACTGATTTTAAAAATTCTTTCACTTTTAGAAAGCTATATTATCTGCGAGTAACATAGGCTATATGGTTTTTCGGGTACGCGAAGTAGTTCCCTCAGGTCGCGGATGAAACCGCGGAAAACGGCTAGTTGTAAATAATAATATGCTAAGAAAGTATAGTTAATTTTGTAATAGGTATTGAAGACAACGCTAAAATTGTTTTTGTTTAAATATATGTTGTAAATTATTATTAAACTGGCATCTTACGTGGATAGCAAATGTCTTGCCATGCTACCTCTGCCAAAACGGGGAAGGCCAAAGACATGCTGGCTTGACATCGTAAGGGATGATACGCGTGCCAACCAACTAACCACCAGGGATGCTGAAGACCGTGCAAAGTGGAGGAGATTCAGCCGGAAAGCGGACCCGGGCTCCAAGTCTCTCCAAGACTGTTGGGTTTTGGAGCGCAAGCGGGACAGCGCTAGGATGATGATGATTATGATGATATGATGTAAATTATTGTTTGCTGAACGGTTAAGGAAAACATCGAGATGAAACCTGCATTTCTGAGAGCCTCATCATCATCATCAGCCTGCCGTAGTCCATTGCTGGATATAGGTCTCTCCAATGGCAATGAGTTCATTATAAAGTTCTCTAAATATAAACAAGTATGAGTGCCAACACGCTTCACGCACAACGTAGACGATGGCTTTACATTTTTCATGAACTAAAGACGCACGTGCCCAGTAGTGATTAAGTTTATAAATAACCAAAAAAATTTATAGACTAACTCGATAGTTATAATAAAGAGCTTTATTGACTTTTTTAACTCAGCCCTAAAAAATCCTATATAATTTTATTAATACTTCATAAAGTTCACGTAAGCAAACATGATATGCAAGATTTGACGTCTAAACCAATGTAATTGACAAATGAAGTCATGCTCAGCGCAAAGTATGTTGTTTTACAATTAAACGGAGTTTGTTATTGAGTCCAACATTAAACAAATGTAATAACGTGAATGACAATGACCTCTTTATAAGGAGCTTATCAGCCTTCTAACTATTAACTTTCACTTTGACTTTACCGGGATTCAGTCCATATAATAATTATATTATGTTTCCCATTTTCAATAACATTTATTTCAAAACCGTTCAAGTATCAATCGAGGAGGCTTGAGAATATAACACAAAAATTGTTTCTTGTAGTCCGATAAAACAATTTATTCACTTGAGCAGCCATATTGTGTTTATATTGTTTGTAATATTTTATATTTATGGAACACACTAAATATGTTGTATTGAGCAATTTAGAAACGAATCAAACGTTAAACGGGCGAAGATAGAACGTGCGATATTAATAAATTCTGCCAGATCAACGCAGAATTAACGATACGTGGTTATATTATGATAAATATATTATCTACTATCGGCATTTTAATATAAACACTTTCTATTTCACTGCATTCCTAAAGCAGAGATTTAAATAATTGTTCGCCCATGGACACGTTAAACACCTTTTGTGAGGTGTGTATTTAATCAGCAAGGACTACGGGATTCGGATATGGTTCTACTCAAGTAGAACCGTATCCGAATCCCGTATCCGAATCCCCTAGTACTAGTAGGAGATTACGTATTTGAGCCGTTTGGGGTCTAAACGTTGGGGCCATGTGGTCCGAGTGCGAGATCTCTTTTTAGAGACCTTGCAAAGAGACTGGTCGACGCTCGTGACCAGAAGCACAGAATAAACAGTACTTACGTACAGAAGCACCACTTGTCAAACCAATTCATTGAAATTGCGACTCTTGCTACTAAGCAACAAAGTGCAATTCAGCTCGCATAAGCACTCAGTGCCTACTGCGATATTAACCTAACCGTTCCCGCTCTTTTCTAACATGTAACGCTGTCGCTGTCTGGCGCGGAGTGACGCGCTAGCTGTCGCGCTAGGGTTGTCGACTTGCCGCTGGTACTATAATATTTATTCATCGTCTATCTACCTACTTGACCACGAGCCTAATAATAAATAATCATCCTATAAGTATCCTATCCCACTATTTGAGCTTGTAGAACAAAAACCACAAAAAATCTGGTCGTTTACATTTTCACTATACTAATTCTTAGTTATTTCCTAAACGCGTGGACCAATTCACATGATTCAAACAGATAAAATGGTTTTTGCACTAGATCTTTAATTTGACACCATAATCGTTGGGATATCTCAACAAACAAAAAAATTAATTTTCAAGTTGCTCTCGTAAAATAAATAAAATTAAATGGTCAAGCCGACAACCCTTGCGCGGCGCGTCGGACGCCGGACTTGGAAGCCGCGCGAAAGTGTAGGCACTTATCGCTGTAGTACGGCCGAGTGAAGGAGGCCTGCCAGAAGGCTGGGTTGTATTTGCCCCAGAAGGTAAGTATCGCCATACAACGTGGCAATGCTGCCAGCGTTCTGGGCACGCTTCCAGTTGACGGCGATGTGGATGAATTTCATGACGCCCTCTAAATTATTTTCTTTTCGTTCTGTATATATTTAATTGTATGTTGTGTATACATTTCTTTGTTAGGTATTTTAAGACTTAGTTACATTTCAATCTGATATTTACTTTGTTTTATATATTATGAATATTGAGTAGAAAGAGTGTGATCCGGCAATACTTTTGTTTCTTAAGTATTAGACGTTTTAAAGGTGGCTTTTATATGATAATTTTAATCAGTAAGAAACTTTTGGTAATAACATGTTAACTTTATCTTTGTATATATACATTATCATACAAATAATCTTAGTAATAGGTTAACTCAATACAACCAACATTGCGTATAACTTGTATGTATCAAAATAATAAAAATATTGTGTAAAACCAAAACCAATTTCCCTGTACGCTTAGTAGAATACCATAATAACATATGTTTGTTTCATCAAATTATATTTAGTACAGTTATTCTATCTTTATCTAACATAACAACAAAAATAGTATGGAATAATAACAATATGGTAGAATATTATATTATTATATGTATGAGTACCAAATTGTGTATTCTGATCCTTTGAGCTGGATAATATTGTTAACCAGTAATTCCACATGATTAATGTACTAATAACACGAGATTTTTCTTATAAACAAACCAGACATATATGAAAGCAACCACGGACCACAGTACATCAGAATTTCATAAACACCCTTTGGAAAAGTGCCACCATTTTCACTCAATAGTTGAGGCAACTCAAACAAAAGTTATCCTAGATTGTCAGAGCACGCACTGCGCAGCGTTGTACGTTTGTATACGCAGGGATTTAGATAAAAACGAACATAGGTGTGACGTATTTAGTGCGACGACCAAGAGTGTCACTGACGCTCGACCTCTCAAAAGAGGAGTTACAATTAAGATAGATAACAATTATTATCATTTGTGTGTAGTACTTTAATACCACCGCAGTGAATGATCGTCGCTCGTGGCTAAGGAAATACGTTGGATATGAAACTAAACGGAAGCTCAATCGAAAATTGCACTTAAGTATGTAGCGACACCGTTGAGTGATGACCGATGTATGTAAACACGCTTAGGCCCTACCTATGTAGAGCGCGTTTACATACCAACCTGTTGCAGCGCACACCGCTCACGAGGGCAATGCGGACGTTCAGGGCACTGTCTGACGTAGTTGATTTGTTTTCGTGCTCACTGAGTGAACTCACACGGGCCGCTTTTTGTCACCTTTCTAATATAAGTTTTTAGTTATAGGTATATTATAGTTACTGTATATTGTTTTACTTTTTTGTGTTGCTACACTATTGCAATGGGTTATCCTGTAATGATAGTTGTATATAAGGATGTGATAAATAAATAAATAAATCTACGAGCCCTATGGCTTATTAAGTGCGTCAGACCATGCCCAACAACCATACCTAAAACTAAGTAATGTTTCAAAATCGATCATGTAGACGTCTTTCCAAAATTTTCACGTATAATAATAGGTTTTTGTTTTTGCCTCCTAAAAATATAACTAGTCAACAGTACCAATTAGCTACACTATCAATAATAACTGAAGTGTTCGTGGAAACGCCTTCTACTGTCCCTTTTTTAATTTGCCAGAAACCGGTAACAAAGGTAAACAACAAGAGGTTGCTTTGTTGTATAGTCCGGTCAATTTAGACATCCAAGGTTACAAAAATACCCACTTGGCTGAATATTGGTAGGATTGTTCACTACACTATTATAAAGGAAATGTGAAAAGTCCTCATCGATCCGGCACGTGCAAAAAAATTTACTCGGGGTCAAAAATCACAAAAACGGGTTTTTCGCGATTTTCAGCAAAATGGTAAGTTTTATCATAAAATTGGCTCAGACAAAAATTGTAGATCAGATAATTATCTATAAAAAATGTCAAAATACTTTTTTTCCTAAGAGCCACCGTTTTTGAGATATAACGATGCAAAAAGTTGAAAGAGTTGTAATCGTCATAATATGTATAAGTACACCACGTATATACATCACTGAAGCCTTAATACACAGCCCGTTTTTGTGACCTTTGACCCTGAGTAAATTTTTTGCACGTGCCGGATCGATGAGGACTTTTCACATTTCCTTTATAATAGTGTATTGAACAATCCTACCAATATTCAGCCAAGTGGGAATTTTTGTAACCTCACCCCTATTTTTTTGTCTAATTTTACCGGGCTAGTGATTGTCTACAACGTAACTTCGATAGCTCTATTGCGAGTGAGATACAAACTTAGTCTTTGATACTTAATATTCTCCTGCCTAATCCATTTCTCGGGATGTAAATACATACTCTAAGTTATCTTACGATAATTTTAACTTCTATTTGCGAGCGATAAAAATGGATATTGTGCATGAGCCCTCCTATCCTAAGGTCTATGAAACCTTGGCTCAACATGCACTGGGTTGGATTTTTACTTTGTTATTTTACAGCAGTTTCATAGCAGTAGTCAAAAGTATCGAAAGAAAAGAAGAAGAAGGAAAGAAAATCTATTCATTTGTCACAGACACAGAAAATGTACAACATATAAAAAAAGAAACAAAACGCAAGGCATAGCATTAGTCTGTGATAGATAGGTACACACTCATCTATATTGTTGCATTGTGTAATCTCCACAATTCAACGCTGGTATTAAATAGGTACAGCATAATCAACTAGCCACGTAACATTATGTCCATTATCTTAAGCATAATTCTCTGAACGTTCACGTAAAGTGTGATCAAAGTGGGAATTTTACGGCAGATTGCTAGAGAGTGTAGCCACACTGAAGCACTTGTGCAAAACTATAATTAACGCTCGCACGTACCGACGAGTGGCGAGAGGCGAGACTTGATATAGATATAGATATAGTATTATTATAGCTGTATGTGAGTGTATGTATGTGTACTTGAGGTCTCACATGAGGAATATGGACCTCAGTTAGACTTACTCTAGATGCCTTCTCTTAACAACTATAATTATAGTATCAACACCAGTACTAAGTGGTATGTGATCAGTTGATCACTAATAATAAATTATAGCTGTGCAGTAGTGAAATGTTTGCGATCTTCTTTCTCCTTTTTGTGGGTGTGCGTGGTCAACACTAGTATCATCGTTTAAAGGCCGCCCGAAGGCCTCCGACATGCCCTAATGATTTCGGTCTGAGACAAAAGTCAAGACCATCGTCTTTATGTGCTATCCACAGCACGAAAGCGCTCTGATGTAAACGTTACAATAGACGGTCACCCATGCCAAATTTGACCTCTGCCAGCGTTGCTTTACTTTGACGATCTGTTACTAACGGCAAGACACGATATGAGCGCTATTTAACAGCAAGTCAAGATATGGATCTTTTCGTGATCGAATGGCAGGCAATCCTCGTAGTACTAAGTTTGTAGAGAGCGAATGTGCTGAGCCCGCACTTTTTACGTAACTTCTTAATAACATTTACAGACGAAGTACTTAAATAGCCGTTAGACGAGTAATTACATAACTTTCAAGTTAGTAAACTGAGATTTGTTCGTATGTATTTTTAGATCTAATCTAAAGAATACGATCCGCAACATCGACTCAACGGTGTGTTCGCGTCAACGGCTTGTCACGTGGATCAATCCCTCAGACAATTTATTATAAATTGAGCAAACTCCCACGTGATATTGGTCTAGTATCACACACAAATTACACGCGGGTACGGATCACATGAAGCGAAAAACCAAATTAAATACAGATAGCTGTGATGGATATATAATAAGCCTCCATTCCGTTCTCCTCCTTACTTCTTCCTAATCCCGCTCCTCCCTTTATTTATTTTCCCATACTAGTCAGCACTAGTAACTTCCCCGGGCTTGCAGGTGTCGATGAGTGGTGGTAATCGCTTACCATCAGGCGATACGTCTACTCATTAGCCTCTACAAAAAATAAGTTAAAAATAACTCAAGCTGAGTGTCTGCAGAACGATCAATCATTCTGTCTCGAAGTGAAACCTGTGATGTAACACTCGTAAACTTACTGCTACTTAATATTATAAAAGCAAAGACTTTAGTGGTTCTTTGTCATGTTTTTCTTGAAGGCGAGAGTAAACGACAGGATCTTGACAAAGATAGACACCGAGAAGTGACGTGACGACGCTATTTTAAATAGTAGGCTTGACATGAAAGCCTTTGTCACATTTATCTTAGTATAATCTCAAATGTCTTTACGCCCAGGATCCGCTTTTTTGTTTGCTCGAGCAATATTTTACAGAATATTTTTGGTACCGAATGATTGCCGTCTGTCCTCTGTAAGCCAAAGCGCTGGAACCTATAGCTATGCTTTTATGAATATTTTCATTTATAGGTATTGGTCAAGAGGCAAATATTTTCTGAAATTCAGCACGGATGAAGGCCGCTTCCAAGTACGTTATAATAGATATTTTACCAAACAAATTATTATTATGCATTTTAATAGTCTTTCACGCAAACAACGCTTTACAGAGATAAATAAAGTGAAAGCCATAAAGGCCAGGTGTTGTACCGTTGATACAGAATATATACTAGAAATAACTGAAATGAAATGAAATACTTCTTTATTTCGTTCGTAAAAAAATCACGTTATACAATTATTTTTGTGTGTCGAATTAGAACAGCTTAGTCCGAAGCGTTTTGGTCGTCCTTATATTCAGATATAAGGTCGTCCTTATAGTATGCTATTGAACACAGTTTCGCTTTTACAATAAGCAATGTTTCATATTTTTCAAGAGAACCTTGCTTGTGTCTGCGTGATTTGAGTGGCTCTACCTGGAAAGTACCTCATTTCTACGAAATTCGGCGTGAAAAGATTGGGTTTGAATCGGTAAATGAAAGTGCTAGCTCTGAGCTTATATTTTACTTCGGCTTTATAGCGAAATAAACATAGAATTGAGCTAAGGAAATAAAATACTCTTACTTTTAAAATGTTGCCAATTATTTGATTAACCTAGTATAACTAAGCATCTAAATCGATATGTAATAATAGTGAGCTTTTAACTATTTCAACATTTTGGCGATAAAATTAATCAAATTCTCGCTAAAATAATCGAAAAAACAATATCAAGTACTATACGCTGAAAAAATCAGGCTATGAATTTTATTACCACAACGAATTCTATTTCGCTTACTCAGTAAGTACCTAGCTTCAGACAAATTTTACTGAGCTCACAAAATTTTATAGCGTCGAGTTGACGAGGAAACGTGCGTACATTCTAGAAACATCTTCAACAGAGTGAAGACGAGAGGATTTAATGAAACATCGCCAAATAACGAAGTTACGTACTTGTGCAGATAAGATAATTCAGAACATAGTTCCATCAACCACACATACAAACAATAATTTTAAAAATTGTATCAACCTGGTGCATCAAAATATACAAGGGTTGATGGGTAAGGAGTTAGAATTGGAATTGTTTATGAACTGTAACAATATTGATATTGTATGCATTACAGAACATTGGCTAAGAAGCCACCAGTTCATATTCAATTTTAATAACCACCAGGTTGTAAGCTCGTTCAGTAGAGAAAATTTTATCCATGGTGGCTCGTTAATCATAGCAAGTAAATTTCTAAAATTTAAAGAAAGGACTGACATTGTGAGCCTCTCTGTTGAGCGAGTAGTAGAGATTACATGTGTTGAGTTTGAGCAGTTCATTGTTATGAGTGTATACAAACCTCCATGTGCACCATTTGAAAGTTTTTTAGTTATTATGGAGGATGCTCTAAGCAAAGTTTGTGATTGCCGTAAAACGGTTGCTATTTGTGGAGACTTTAACATTAACATATTAGAAAAATGCTCTTCAACTATCAATTTTTTAAATTTACTTAAGTCATACAATTTATGTCATAATTTCTATGAACCAACTAGAGTGACTGCCACAAGTGGTACTTGTATTGATAATATATTTACTAGTATAAAACCAATACACAAATCTTTGATTAATATGCTTCAGTCAGATCACAGTGGGCAGTTAATCTGTTGTCCAAGAGAATGCCCGAGTGAACAGAGAAAAATTGTTAAATATATACCAATAAATGAGAAACGACTTAAAACTTTTAAAACAATTTATCTCGAAAAATGCGTTGGTTGCCAAATCATGACCATCCGGATCAGTTATATAACTCCTTATTTAAATTAATTAATGACGAATTTCAGACTGTATTTACATCCAAAAAATTAAATGTAACTGACCGTCTGATGTTTAGTGATTGGGCAACTGAAGGTATTCATAAAAGCCGAATTAGGTTATATGAACTGTATAATGAAAAGTCTTATAATAATAGTCAGACCTTTATTAATTACGTAAGAAAATATTCCAAAATATTTAGACAAGCTTGTAACACGGCAAAATCTATTTATTTGAGAAATAAAATAAAACTATCAGAAAACACTATAAAGGCTACCTGGAATGTGATCAACAATGAAACTGGCAGAGCTAAAGCACGCAGCCGCGACTACCTGTTAAAAATCAATAATGTGAGTATTTCAGAGGACCTGGAAGTTGCGACAGAATTTGAAAATTTCTTTGCTAATATACCTATAGTGACAACAGAGTCGCTCAACTCATCTTCTATGTCTGCTGAAATGCTTCTTAGGGACTGCTTGCCAGAATGTGATGCAGCCTTTGAATTCACTGTTGTTACTACTGACGATATTATTAAACAATTTAAAACTTTAAATATGAAAAAGACAATGGATTTGTCGGGACTGTCAGTGAAGACTACTTCATCTATTATTAGCATAATTGCTCCACATCTTGCAGCGGTATTCAACGGTTGCGTCGCTTCTGGAATATTTCCTGATTTAATGAAATGTAGTAAAGTTATACCTTTATTTAAATCTGGTGACACAACCGACCCTTCTAATTTTCGACCTATTTCTGTATTGCCGACACTTAGTAAAATTTTTGAAAAATTAATTCTTAGTCAGTTGCTTAGTTATTTCAATAGACATAATCTACTCCACGAGAAACAGTTCGGATTTACGAGGGGTCGTTCGACTACTGACGCAGGAGTTGAACTACTCAAAAGTATATTTGCAGCTTGGGAGAAGTCGCAAGATGCATTAGGTATTTTTTGCGACTTGTCAAAAGCGTTTGATTGTGTACATCATGACACTCTGGTCAGGAAATTGTATCATTACGGCGTTAGGAACAAAGCTCTCGATCTCCTGGTTTCTTACTTGGGCAAAAGAATCCAGAAGGTCCAGATCAATGACAAGACATCTCCAGGTTCTGCCTTAAAAATGGGAGTCCCGCAGGGGTCAATTCTCGGACCATTTCTTTTTCGATTTATATTAACGATCTACCTTATTATGTAAAAAAGAATCATGAGATTGTGTTGTTCGCGGATGACACCTCCTTAATTTTTAATATTAGACGACAACAGATAAATTTTGACGAAGTAAACAATGCACTCTCTAAAGTTGTTAGTTGGTTTAATGTAAATAATTTATTACTTAATGATAAGAAAACCAAACTATTAAAATTCTCAATGCCCAATGTTAAACAGATGGAAACCAATGTACAACTTAAGGAATCCAGAATTGAGCCCGTCGGGACGACTATGTTTCTAGGTATTATGCTTGATACCAAACTCCAATGGGGTCCGCATATAGAAAGACTTTCGGGCAAACTTAGTTCTGCAGCTTATGCAGTTAGGACAATTAGACGCCTTACAGATATAGATACAGCTAGAATGGTTTATTTCAGTTACTTTCATAGTATTATGTCTTATGGGATTCTTCTCTGGGGGAATGTTGCAGACCTTAACACAATATTCGTTCTGCAGAAAAGAGCAATAAGGGGAATTTACAACCTTGGTCCTCGTGTTTCTCTAAGAGGAAAGTTCAGTGAGATAGGCATTCTAACTGTTGTATCGCAATATATATACGATAATCTCTTGTATGTCCACAAGAATATTGACAAATTTAGTAAAAAAAGTGATCTTCACACTGTAAATACTAGACATAAGTATAATCTTGTAGTTCATAGTACCCGCCTCCACAAAATAAGTAACTGTTTTATGGGGCAGTGTATACGCTTTTATAACAAGCTCCCTCTTAATATAAGAAATTTAACAATAAATAAATTTAAGATAATTGTTAAAACTAAGTTGTGTTTAAAAGCATATTATAAAATTTCCGATTATATAGATGACAAAAATGCTTGGGATTGAGCTGCTCTAATTCAACATAAAAATATAAACTTGTACAACTGATAAATTTAAAATTGACGTATCGTAAGCACTTTATACAAAGTTTACACGAAATAAAGAATAATTTCTTTCTTTCTTTCTTTCTTTCAAGTGAGAGTGCCGGTACTCGCGCCGACGTTGAGTAAACTCGTGTTTACTCCTTCGGAGACCTCTCGCGAACATAAAGTACCGGCGAGCGCTGCCGCGCTGCCTCACCGCACCACCGACCACCGACATTATACCAAATATACATGCTTTCTTCTTATTCTATTCAAATAACACGACCAATTAATCCTGACCTCTCAACTAGAAACCGCACCGCCGGCAAATATTTTCTGAAATTTAGCCCGGGTAAAGGCCGCTTCCAAGTACCAAATTATACATATTTTACAATAAAAATATTAATCATGCATTTTAACAAACTATTCTTTACAGAGAGAAAGAAAATGCCATAGAAGCTATGAGATAAGATACCTGGCAAGTACCTACTTAATTAAATGCAAAGTAAAAACTTACTTAACAGGTGGTAACTGTTAAATAAGTTTTTACTTTGCATTTACATACCTGTAAAGTCTTAAAGTGTGAGTCAATTTTAACGTTTAACAGTAGAATTGAGCTACCAAAATAGGAGACTCCTACAAATTTTAGAAAGTTGTCAATTATTTGATTAACCTAGTATAAATAAACACCAATAGATTTTGCGATATGCAATAATCGTTAACTTTTAATTGTTTCATTTTTTTGGCAATCAAAGTGAACTAAAACTTGCTAAATTAATCGACAAAAAGCTATCAAGCACTATACTCTGAAAAATTCAGGCTATGAATTCTCTCAACGAATTCTATTTAGTTTACTCAGTAAGTACCTAACTGCAGACAAAATTTACTGTCTCACAAAATTGTATAGCGTCGTGTTGACGACGAAACGTGCGTACATTCTAGAAACAGGCCTCAACAGATTGAAGACAAGAGGATTTAATGAAACATTGTCAAATAACGAAGTTTCGTACTTGTGCAGATAAGTGGGAGCGTCGATATTCACGCTGACGTTGAGTAAACACGAGCCTGCCGAGACCTCTCCGAACATAAAGTGCCAGCGAGTCTCACTGCACCACCGACCACCAACATTATACCAAATATACCTGCTTTGTTCTAATTCTACTCAAATAACACGACCAATGAATCCTGACCTCTCATCTAGAAACCTCACCACCCGCTCCGTACTGTCTAGCAACTAAGATCGCGAGGAGCGTCGGTCAACTCCATTGGTCATATAAATAGAAGAATATGCGCGAGTAATCGCTTCAGTGATGGGATTGTGGGGGCATAAAATCGATTTACTTGGAAAACTTCGATACAGATGACCTCTGTGACCTCTGATTAATCGATTTTGCGTTTTAATCGTACAGGCGAACGCTCGGGGTTTAATTGTATCGATGGATAATAGTAGTCATTATGTCCGAATAATGCTTAGAGTCGGATCGTTTCCAGAAACGAATCACAATAAATACTGAAACAGAGTGCCTACTGGGGAGGAACGGATCAAGTTTCTAAGTCGGCTAATTAAAGCGTTCGTTGAGCTTAATGAGATGTCCTGAGTGATATCAGTGTAGTTAACAAACTTTAACGACTGTGTGAATGGCGCGTTTATTGCTAGACTACATTTAATAAATATGTTGTGAAGCACCAGCAGGCACTCTCAGCGCCAGCTTATAAAAAGCTTTTTACTTACATAAGTCTTAAGGCAACGTATATGTTTTATGCCTTCCTAAATTTAATATAATATACGAATCATAATATCTACTTATATATTTTTGAATACTGGTGTCCTTTCTTAAAGAACGAGACATATTCTAAATAGCTATCTATAATGTTCGTCCATAATTGTTGTGTGTGAATTATCATGAAGTTAATGTCTTATTGTTGTGGTAGCGCTTCAAGGTTGCGTGTTCACTGTGTGTGTGTGTGTGTGTGTGTGTGTGTGTGTGTGTGTGTGTGTGTGTGTGTGTGTGTGTGTGTGTGTGTGTGTGTGTGTGTGTGTGTTTTACTATCTGAATGTCTACTTCGTGTTCACTGAGTTACGGTGGCGAGGGTATACTTTTGGAGATAAATGAAACTTAGAGTTTGGTCTAACACAAGGTCTATTCGCTTTCACAATAGTTCTTACGCTAACACGTTATTCTAGTTAGGAGGCTAAGGGCCTATGCAAACCACGTTTTTAAACGCGCCGTCGACGCGCGTTTGTAGCGATACAGAAGCGAGACGCACGCAAGTCAGACGCAGCCTGTAGACCTTTGCACACCTGTATAAATTCAAATATTCGCGCGTGTGTAGCGATTCAGACGCTCTCAGATTATAGAACAAGAATCAGATGGAGCGCGCGGAACAGTTGCGTGAGGCCACTAAAGCAAATACAAATTGAAAAGCGAATACAAATCCGGCTCAGTGCGAAACGAAGCATCGTACAGTTCACGCGCCCTAATCAACTCAACTTTTAAATTCATAAAATGCCGTCATGCGTTTTAAAACATTGTAAAAGTTGTTTCCAAAAGCAAAAACAGAAAGATAGAATTATCTTTTCACAGTTATCTTTGGATTGTTTGACTGTTTCTTAATTTAATTTCGATTAAATTCGTATTTCTGCAAAAAATGTGTAAGTGTTGCCAGTATACGTCGACGCCGTATTCCCTGTATTATGGAAGATGCACTTGTCAATTGATTTATGTAATATGTGATAAGAATTGTCATGTTAATGAAAAATATATTAACATATTATAAAAGTATATTTTAGATATATCTTTATTAGCAAATATTGTTATAGGCTTTCCAATTGTTTTTCCATTGTTTTGGGTTAGATCCCTATACGATCTAAATATTCATGTACTTAATGTGTAGAAACAGAAATAATTTATTGCAGGCATTCATTATTTTTTAATAGCTTATGTTGTCCCACTCCCGGGCAAAGACTTCCCCCAAATCTTTCCAGGTATGCTTGTCGCACGTGATCTCAAGCCAGCTCTTGTGGTAGGCGTCTAGGTCATTTCGCCACCTGTTTTGTGGCCGGCCTCGGCGACGTCGTCTATCCTCTGGTACCCACAGTGTTGATACTCTTGCCCAACGAGCCTCGTACATACGGCTGACGCTGCTCGCCCAGTTCCATTTGAGACTGGCAGCCTTTCTTCCCACGTCTTTGATGTCTGTTCTAGAACGCAACTCGGTGTTTCGTATCCTGTCTTTAAGTTTAAGATCCAGGATGCAGCGCTCTATGGCTCTTTGGCAGACCTCTAGGCGTGACCTGTGAAGCTGGGTAGGTGACCAGGTTTGAGAACCGTACGTTAGAATGGTCAGAATAAACAATCATATCCATGAGTTTGCGCTTCTAATATTTAATTTTTTGAATAGTAAAATTTGTGTTGTCTACAAATCCTAATATTTATACTTTATTGTGTACTTAACAAAATTTCGCCGGTTTATGAATACCTTTACAAGGGTGAGAGAATTGATCTATATTCACCTGTATAGTGTACGTCGGTTTTATTAATGTTCACTGTCTCCGGTGCATGAATATTATACGTAATGAAATATATTACAGTTATACAGTAAATTATTCAAGACCGCAAACTAGAGTCAGTACATAACTTCCATAAAAACATTACAAAACTATGTGCAAAATAGTGGGAGATTGGGTGACGGATTAAGATTACGGAATGCCACCACCCCATATCATCCCATGGGTGTCGTAAGAGCCGACGGAGGGAGCATATTATGCAGAGAACAGCACTGTAAGAGAAGGAAAACTTGATACAAACCCTACACTAACCCGTTTGACCAGCGTGGTATAGTAGGCCAATTCCTCCTTTTAAAGGAGAGTCTTAGTCCAGCCGTGGACTGTTAAAGGCTGATGATGATGAATAGGAGATTATTCATAATCTGGCAACTTTACACGCACATAGACGGTCGTGTCTGTACAGTGCAGTCGCCAAATGTCACGCACACATAGCTGTCAACGTGCCTCACTTTGATGAATGCGCTCCATCTGCCTTTTGTTCTAATAATCTGAGCAAACGCTATACTAACGCGCGTGTGTATCGATACAGACGCGCCAGTGCGGCGCGTTTGTGTCGATACAAACGATAACAAACTGCTCTGTAGGATAAAAGCGCGCCGTCGAGACGCGTTTTTTAAACGCGCGTCGACGGCGCGTTTAAAAAACGTGGTTTGCACAGGCCCTAAGGGACGACTGGCGTGGCTATGGGCGATCAGTGCGGGGGAAACACAAAATGTTTTCTCTGAAAAATACCATATAATGTGGCACTCACGTAATCAAGTTACTGGTTGCTCAGTGGCGGCTAGTGCTTCGCATTGCTATCGGCGCGAGACGTTCCTT
Source organism: Euclidia mi (assembly GCA_944739405.2). Taxonomy (NCBI): domain Eukaryota; kingdom Metazoa; phylum Arthropoda; class Insecta; order Lepidoptera; family Erebidae; genus Euclidia; species Euclidia mi. Next base: position 5,551,584 of record OX123201.2, read on the forward strand.
TGACATTAAATTATTGGGTTTGATTCGCTTATCCTGGTGTCGCCCCCCTCCCAGTTACAATTTCTCACTTTACCTCCCTCCCCCTCCCCACTCGTGGTCAAACCATCAAACCACGTTGATGTTTTCTCTTTAGTATTACAAATCAGTATATTTTTGTCGAATCATCTCACGTCTAGTCTTTAGTAAATAAATACATAAATATAACCCAACTAATTTAGTGTTGTAGAATTTGATATCAAGCTTAATTTTATCTGATAGTAGGCACAAAGATATTTTAGGTCTTCATTATTATGTCTCGGTAATTTGATAAAGATGAAGATGGTTGTGACGTCTGTCCGGTACCTACCGCGTCTACGTCACACTACTGTGAATACGCTCGACCAATCAGAGAAGGCCATCATCAGCATCATCCGCGCTCGCGAAGCCTGACCAAATATGGTCATGAACGGACTCCAATTCTGATGGAGGGCCGGTATATAAAGGGGCCGACAGAGAGGCCGGCACCGCTACTCTAACGTCGCTTCTACTACATATCTACGCGTACCCACTGACCCTACGTCTTACGTGTATTCTGATCCTAGCAGCTGGGTGAGTTACTACATTTACTGCACTAGCGTACTACCCATCTATTGGTTGTGGCTCTCCTAATGCTGCTTTCCTTCAGGTTCCAGGTCCACCTTAAGGCTCCGGGCTAGTCTACCTAGACTGCTACACTTCCTGCATCGCCTCCGGTGTCACCTCTGCCGAAGAGTCTGGCCTGCCCTGCTCATCGCACTCAGACCGCCAACGCCTGCCAGCTGAACCAACGGCCTGCGAGGATCTGCCCGCTACGCGTAGCCCTACGAGCAACCTGCCATGCACACTACCGGAGGGAACAGCGTGGGAGACTGCAGCCCTTAGTGTTCAGGCCAGTGTCGTGTTGTTGGTCGGTCATACTCGTGGCAAGGGAAGTGAGACAATACTCGGCAATAAACGCATCTAGAACCTCTACCGCGTTTCTATTCTAGAACCCGTCACAGTGGCGCCTACGTGGGTTATTGTCTCGCTTTCCGTGCTCGAGTTCTCTTCTAGCAGGTCTCCATTATTGTAAGCGAGCAGGTGCGGCTACAGCGAACCAGTACGTATTGTTATACTAATTGTCTACCTTTTAGTGTAACTACCTACTACGTAATAGTTCGCAAATTTGAATGTAACGTTTTTCTAATTAGTCCTAACGGTCGAACTTTTACGCCTAATCGTAAAGTAGGCCATTTGTAAGGGCAGAACGCTTGCGCACTAAGTGTAGTGTGTAGTGTTATACTTACGCGGTACTCTTTCATAGACAATGGGCTCACACCCCATAAAATACTTTCTTTTAAATCAAAGCGAGTTAGCCTACGAGGTTGCGATTAGAGGTGAGGAGCCGGCTACCTCTGTCCTAGGTCTGCGAAAGCAGCTCTTTAAATTACTGGAAGCCATTCCAGATGATGATATTTTGGAGTCGGGCCTAGCCATCACGGTGGACTTCGAGGGCGCTAGCGAGGCCGTCTCTGAGCTGGCCAAGCGACTAAATTCATTATCCTCTTCTTACGACGTGAACCTAGGTAGGAGGTTTACCACACTGCACAACCATCTATTCCACAGATTCCGTAGGATGGAACGTCCTACAGCGTATTGCAAACGTATTACCGAATTGTGCAGCCGGTTTGACAAGCTCTCGGCGGCGCTGTCCGCCATTGAGCAATCAGGTGTTCGCTCAGCTGATGCTGTGGCTGAGGTCCAACCTGCGCCGTCTACCTCGACGCAGGCAGGGTTAGCCCCAGTATTGCATTGCGAACATTTGAGAGTTAGCGAACTGTCTAAGCTAAAATACGACGGTACGGGATGCGTCCGAGAGTTCCTACAACGCGTAACCGAATTCCAAACCGTGCGTAATCTACCTTCCACTAAAATTTTATCGTATGCCTCTGAAATATTCACCGGCAACGCACTTCACTGGAACCGCGGCCTAAAAGAATATTTCACTACATGGGAAGAACTCACCACTAAATTAATAGACGATTTCACACCGTACGATTATGACTACCGGTTATTAAATGAAATCCGCCGACGTACTCAAGGTGCTACCGAAACTATAATTATTTATCTCTCGGTAATGAATCAACTGTTCGCTAGGCTCTCACCGTCAAAGCGATTGTCCGAACGCGAGATATTAGACATCCTATTGCATAACATACGTCCATGCTACTCGCTAGTGCTAGCTCCGTCAATATCTTCAATAGACAGTATAGCAACACTGCAGACGTTATGTTTAAACTACGAACGGATGAAATGTTTGAACTCTCAATTCCGCGAACCGTATTATAGTAACGACACGTTGGCACCAGACCTAGCTTACAGTCACAAATCTAATAACCGAGCGCGTAATAATTCCTACAATAATTATACCGTTGCCACTATAGAGGGTACGCCAGGAAAACCCAAATACATTGAGAATAACGAACCTAGAAATCCTAAGTCTAAACCTAGCTCTGTCGCTTTAGTCACGTCCAAGTACTGCCCGCGCTGCCGTATCAACGATCACAGTTTGAATGAATGCAAACGCGATCGGTTTGCAATTTGCTTCAAGTGCGGCCGTAGGGATGTGACATTCCCTTACTGCCCGAACTGTAAATCGACGAAACCAAAAAACTAGTTGGTCAGGGTCGGGGCGTGTCAAAACCTAAATTTGGTTCTACAACCTATGCAACTAATTTTGACAAAGATGATTGGAGAAATTGGCTAAACACTCTAAAAGTGTATTTCTCTAGATATTCCGTCGCCTCGATCCTGGATAATAAACCTAAAAATGACCTACGGCCCTATGTTAACGTAACGATTAACAGTCTACCTATTTGTGGATTGCTCGATTCCGGTTCAGCCATTACCATTCTAGGTAACAACTCCCATATGGAGGTAATGACTAAAACAGGGTTAGAAATACAGCAGTGTCACAGCACTAATTCCATTCGGTCCGCGGGTGGAAATATATCGTTGCCGCGCGGTTTTATCAACTTACCCACTACTTTTAATAATCAAACCCACTTATTGAAAGCTTATATTATTCCAGAAGTTAAAAGTAATTTAATTTTAGGCATCGATTTCTGGAAACTATTTAAATTACTGCCTAACCATATCACATCCGTATGCATGTCTTTTTAGACATGCATACGGATGCGTGTCTAAAAAGACGATTGCCGTGTAGTGTGTTAAGTGAAAATAAGCTAAGTAACACGAACGTATTGCAATCTTTTAGTGAATTGAGTGAGTCACAACAAAGAACGGCTAAGTTAATTATAAAGCAATACGAGTCGATTTCTACTGAAAAAACCGGGTTAGGACGAACTCACTTAATAGAACATGCAATAGGCACTGGCGATTCTGCGTCGATACGCCAAAGATATTATAGGTTACCGCCGGCGAAATTAAAAATAATTATTGATGAAGTAGACGAAATGCTTGCATTGGGAGTGGTAGAAAAATGCGAAAGTCCTTGGTCGTCACCTATTTCACTAACGCCTAAGAAGGACGGTAAACTAAGGTTTTGTTTAGATAGTCGAAAACTTAATTCTATTACTAAAAAAGACGCGTACAAACTACCTTACATATCCGAAATTTTAGACAATCTTAGGAACGCTAGATATCTTAGTAGTATAGACTTATCTAAGTCCTTATGGCAGATGCCTCTTCGCGAATGTGATCGTGATAAGACTGCGTTCTATGTGCCTACTAGAGGAACATTTAGATTTGTGACTATGCCGTTTGGTTAAACGAATGCGCCTGCGCCACAACAGCGTTTGGTGGATCACTTGTTTACGAACAGTCCAGAGTTCGAAAACTCTGTAATCGTTTTTTTAGATGACATCGTGCTTATATCGCCATCTTTTAATGCTCATGTGTCACTATTAAATAAAGTATACGAAAAATTAAAATCAGCCAACCTTACCATTAACTTAGAAAAATCTAAATTCTTCCGTGATGAATTGAAGTACTTGGGCTACGTAGTAAACTCTAAAGGATTACAAGTAGACCCCTGTAAGGTGGAAGCCATTCTTCAATATGCTACGCCTAAGAATAAAAAACAAGTCAAAAAGTTCTTAGGCATTGCATCATGGTATCGGCGATTTATACCTAATTTTAGTACTATTGCCGGTCCTTTGACCAAACTTACTTCTACCGGTAAGAAAGCTCCACCATTCCAGTGGTCGGTGGAAGCTGATGACTCGTTTTGTAAACTTAAACAATTGTTAAGCTCCGCACCAATATTATCGTGTCCCGCTTACGAGAAACCTTTTCAAGTTCACACAGATGCGAGTGCGAGTGGCATCGGTGGGTTGCTTACACAAGAAATAGATGGCGTGGAACTACCAATTGCTTACATGAGTAGGTCACTAAATGCACAGGAACAAAACTACAGTATAACAGAACGGGAGACATTAGCAGTTCTAACAGCCCTCGACTATTGCCGCTGTTATTTAGATAACGGGTTAAAGTTCGTGGTGTATACTGACCATTCTGCACTGAAATGGTTCATAAACTTGAGCAACCCGACTGGTAGATTAGCTCGGTGGTCGGTTCGTCTGTCAGCCTTTAACTTCGAAATAAAGCATCGGCGCGGCGCCGATAATATTATAGCAGATGCGTTATCACGATCTCTACCTGTAAATATAATTAACACGAATAATAATATTCAATACTCAATACTTTATTTGCATTCTACAATGTTAATTTGGTGTTATAAAAATAATACATGGTATCATCATGAACCCTGTCAGGCACAGCAAATGTAGAAGGGAGGAAGAGGGCTTTAGCTGCATTGTTCTGGATTTATTCTGTTTCATATTTAATTATAATTATATTAATTTTTCATTATTTCTAATATAGCATGACAGTTGTATTACTTATAGCAATGTATATATACTGTATTTTAATTAATTTTTAGCATCTTTCCATTTTATTATAATGATCATTGCTTTATAATTATTCTATGTGTATTTGTAGGTATAGTGGATATAATATTAATTTTGAACAACCCTAATGTTGACACTGATCAATGGTATTCAGCCACTTACAATGGTTGTTTATCTTCGCCTAATGACTATCCAGACTGTTCTGTTAAAAATAATAAATTATATCGTATGATAAAATCTAGGTGTATGCTACGTAAGGAGTTCGAATGGAAAGAAGTGCTACCTTCTTCTGATCGAAATAATGTCATATAAGAGAACCATGCCGAACCCACTTCGGGGCATGTCTGTATATTTAAAACTTACAAGCGCTTAGCACTGCGTTACTATTGGCCCAAAATGCACGATGACGTGGTAAAGTTCATAAATTCTTGCGACACTTGTATCGCGCACAAACATCAGAACCATGCACCATTGGGAACCATAGGACGACCCAAAGTGTGTTCACGACCCTTCCAAACCGTTAGTGTAGATTTGGTGGGGCCATTACCCGTCACAAGAAAACAAAACGCCTACATCTTTGTAGTAACTTGTTGTTTTAGTAAATACTGTCTACTTTTTCCTATCAGGCGCGCAACTGCTGAAATAATAACTAATATTTTGGAAGAAAAAATATTTTTAGTTCATGGTATACCATCTACAATTATATTGAACAATGGTAAACAGTTTGTAAGTGCTATTTTAAAAGCTATGTTGCGCAAGTACAAAATCCCTAATCTTCATTATACTCCTAAATATTCCCCACATGTGAATACGGTCGAACGCTATAATAAAACCATTGGATCTACCTTAGCGGCGTTTGTAGGAAATGACCAGAGATTATGGGACACTCAGGAGAGTGTCCCATAATCTCTGGTCATTTCCTACAAACCTTAGGTAGGAACCTAATGTGCAGTTTGCATTAAATACTGTAGTTAATGAAGTCACGGGCTATACACCTAGTTTTTTAGTCTATGGACATGAATTAGTTCCATGCGGCTCACACTATGTCGACACGGACGCTGATGATATAGTATACATACCTAGGGACGATTACGCAGAAACTTATAATTTACGCCGTAAACCAGCCGAGTTTAATGTGGGAGACACTGTGTGGAAAAGGATTTTTTATCAGAGCGACAAGGATAAGTCCTTCTGTAAGAAACAAGCCCCTAAATTCGTGAAGTGCACAGTGATTAATAAAAAGTCGCATCTCGTTTACGAGTTGTCGGACGCGTCTGGAAATTCTATTGGGTTTTGGCACATAAAAGACTTAAAACTTATACACTATGGCGCCTAACCAATTGTTACAAACCATATAAGACTTTCCCTTCCTTCTTTCTATATGCCGTCTTAGCTTGGACAGTAGCGGACTCGTAGACCTAACGCAGCTAGTCGGATTTTTCTTGTTAGCCACGCATCCTCTCCTAAAACGGGCGGTATTGTGACGTATATCCGGTACCTACCGCGTCTACGTCACAGTACTGTCCATACGCTCGGCCAATCAGAGAAGGCCGTCGTCCACGCTCGCGAAGCCTGACCAAATATGGTCATGAACGGACTCCAATTCTGATGGAGGGCCGGTATATAAAGGGGCCGACAGAGAGGCCGGCACCGCTACTCTAACGTCGCTTCTACTACATATCTACGCGTACCCACTGACCCTACGTCTTACGTGTATCCTGATCCCAGCAGCTGGGTGAGTTACTACATTTACTGCACTAGCGTACTGCCCATCTCTATACCTGCTGGCTGAGGCCGGCTGACGCCGCCTGCCTGACTCTATTGGTTGTGGCTCTCCTAAAGCTGCTTTCCTTCAGGTTCCAGGTCCACCTTAAGGCTCCGGGCTAGTCTACCTAGACCGCTACACTTCCTACATCGCCTTCGGCGTCACCTCTGCCGAAGAGTCTGGCTTGCCCTGCTCATCGCACTCAGACCGCCAACGCCTTCCAGCTGAACCAACGGCCTGCGAGGATCTGCCCGCTACGCGCAGCCCTACGAGCAACCTGCCCTTCACACTACCGGAGGGAACAGCGTGGGAGACTGCAGCCCTTAGTGTTCAGGCCAGTGTCGTGTTGTTGGTTGGTCATAATCGTGGCAAGGGAAGTGAGACAATACTCGGCAATAAACGCATCTAGAACCTCTACCGCGTTTCTGTTCTAGAACCCGTCACATGGTCACGTTACCATAATTATATTGTATTGTGTATTATTTTGTTTTTTTTTATCTGTCTTGTTTGTTACCTTTTGTTGTAGTTTACGGGCTATTGGAATGAATGGTAAGATATCTGTCGTTCAGTTTAAAGTTAATATATCTAATGAAATAAAGACCAACGTTGTAAGTATAGATATGTCAAATAGTCAATTTACAGCCCTGTGTAAGCAAGTGTACTAATTGAAATCTACATAATAAAGGCCCACAGAATGCTTTTCCTTAGTTGTAGGTTCTCATCCGATCGCGGCGCCATCTGCTCATTTTTAATCGAAGTGTTGACTTAGCGCACTGAGAGTGCTCAAATGGCTCCCTCACAACAATACGAGTAATTCTGTTATCGATATCGAGAGGTTATATATCGAGTTACTTGCTGTTTTACCTTATAACGTTCAATGTTCATTTATAACCAGTGGTGCGCAAATTGGATGACTCGAGTTACAGCGAGGCGACGCATATAACTTGTTATTTCATTAGGTTGTACGTGTATTGCCGATACTTTTGCAATGGTATATTTAACTAATGTTGTTGTTTTAAATACGCTGTTTGACGACAATTTTTCCAGTTACGTATCCAACGTGGGCGTGAAAATGGGGTCATGTCACTTTGCAATCTTATAATGTGATGTGTGACACTAGTCCATTTCATTGCTTGGGTATCGTAAGAGGCGCCTAAGGAAAATACGAAGCAAATAGTATCTTGCGGAAGGAACCGAAAACTCGACATGAAATCCTGTATCAATACATCTAGTCAGCGGGATATTTAGGCCAAATCTCAATAATTGAAAAAGTTATACTGACGTAAATTAAGAGAGGCCCAGCAGTGGACTACAAAAAAGGCTGTGTGTATGAGGTACTTAGACAAAAATGTTTTTGTGTCTTTTAGACTGTTTAACAGTTATATAAAAATTGTCAAGAGTATTGAATACAGCTACAGGTGATACATGAACAAAAAAAGCTCAAGTAATGCTCAGCGCGACTGTATCGCGATATTACCAATAACATTACTGTTACTCTTTAAAGGTGTATACTGAAAGTTTTGAAGGCGATCAAACGATTTTGTGCATGTTATACTAAGTCATAAGATTGTACAGATATTATATAATTTGAAGCAGTTACACTAAAATCAATAACACAACTAGGGAGATGCATTTCTGAATGTTTATCTAACTACACATGAGTTCTAGCGAGGCCTTCATAAGTTACCAATATTTATGTAGTTTTCCCATGATTACCTGTTCTTTAATACATTATTTTCTACGCAACCAAGACTCGCTTTATTGAGCATTGCTACGTATAGTCTGAGTCTTCTTTTCAAATAAATAATTGAAATCTTATCCCCAACTAAATTTATCACTAATAACCTAAACATTTTTCTCGCCAACTGTCAAACGCATTTGCCATTACACGGGCTAATATCTTTATGCAAATATCGTTTAAGGGTAAGGCCACGGAGTAAAGGAGGCAGGCGAACAGGAGGGGTAGAGGGGTGAGGCATGTGTGACTTTGACAGGTACAAGTATTTAGGCAGAGCCGACAACACTAGTAATAAAGGCCGTCACGCGTGTGACGTGCCTCTTCAACACGCGTTGTCTATTGTCATGATGGTCTGTGTCGTGTTAATGCTCATTTACTTCACACTGTTGGAATTAAATGTATACAGAGTAATTAATGAAGCACTTGTCGTTGAAATTGTGGTGGCCAGGGCCAGGTGCTCTCTCTTGCCCTCTTTTGATTGTCATGACAGATATTATGTAACGGCCGGTCCCAATATTTGGGGATATCTATCCATAGATATGGCTACTAGAGATACATATTTCACATATTTTTAATGGAAATTACATATGTAAAATATGTGTCTGTCTAGTACTAAGTAACTACATCGTAAATTCATGTAGATATACAACGTGTAATGGAAATAACGCACATCCTCAGACACCCCAATTAGAAAACCTTGTTACAATCATAATGCATGCATTGAAATATTTTTTTTATTTGCGTAAATAATGTTTTTTTAAAGAAAGTATTAACTCAATTAAAAGTAAAAATCGTGGTCACTCTAAATCTGCGCACGCACACAAACGAAACGGTTGCTATGGTAAACAAACAACAGCGATCTGATAGGAACGAAACACGATACGATATAACAAAATGTATGAAATTCAGTCTGTAAACCACACCCTGATAGAGTTGGGTTTTCAAAAATGATGTTTGAACAATTTGTCGGCCACTGTTGATATTACCAAAGATATTATGAGTATTTCTTTCCATCATACTTTGAGGCTATGGAGTGGACGGTCGAATCATTTATTGTTTGTTATTAATATGCACGATCTATTGTTTCTTAACATCGTAAGTGACTATTGTGACTATCTTAACTTAATCATACCTAGTTAGCATTATTGATCGATAAGGTAAAAGAATATCAATGAGAGAAATAAACAAGAACGGCGTGTTTAAAGTTGTCTTGTGAATCTAAATACTTACAATAATAGAATAATAAAATAACTTACAGGCTTAAATCAAAACTTCACTATTTCCTCACAAATCACATCTTTTCACTGTTTCAAAAGCAGCTAGTATCTTAATTAATTAACTACTCGGCACTTTTTCTCTCGTCACAATAAACTGGTGATTTAATATTTCTCCACAATGAGAAAGTCCAGGGGTGTCAAGTCAACATCAAGATGATGTTGAACATTCCACACCGGCACCGGCTTGTTGATAATTATTAAATTATACACCATTACACATTTTGTAAACAAGTGAACTTTTAAAAAGGTTTTCACAGCACTCACTGATCGAATCAGATAGATATTCCCGGTTGTACTTGTCATAACATGTTTAGCGCATCGCCCGCTGCGCTTGTCATGCGCCAGCGCGAGCGAGACATTACGTCTCACTCTTTCCCGTTGTTTATTACCTACGTTAGTGAAAGATGGATGATAGACATTTTGGTGGTCAATTGTGTGCTATTGTCTTTTGCCGTCTATTGTGTTGTATTAATGTGTGCGTTTGTGTAAGTCAACGTGGAACCATTTAACAAATGCATTTAAAAATAAGCCGTTCTGCTTTGATTTAAGGTTTATTTTCGAATAGCTCAATTTAAATAAAATTGTGATGTATTAATGTGTGCGTTTGTGTAAGTCAACGTGGAACCATTTAACAAATGCATTTAAAAATAAGCCGTTCTGCTTTGATTTAAGGTTTATTTTCGAATAGTTTTTTTTTTTAAAAATGAGTGACTACAATTTACGTTATTTTAATTATTTTAAGACTAAAAATAAACAATATTAAAAATGACGGAAATGGATTCAGTTGCCGATTCTGAACAAAGTACTTTCAGGATGTGCATTTAAACTTGTTACATGTTGTATATCATTACACTAGAAGATGCCCGCGGTTACACCCGCGTTATTTAAGGCTACTGTTCTGCTCCCATCGCTCATAGCGTGATATTATATAGCGTATAGCCTTCCTCAATAAATGGGCTATCTAACACTGAAAGAATTTTTCAAATCTTGCTCTTTTACTCTAAGCCTAACAAACAGCTATTGTATATGTGATCTTACAATAAGAGCATCAGACTAATAGAGTAATTTGGCTTAATAGGCTTTGAGCTGTTTTTGATTGAGTACACGATTATGCAGCTGTTATGACAAGACATAATGTAATATTAAACCACGAGAGAAAACCCTGTGCTGAAGAGTTATATTTTGACTAAGTTATTCATCTTCAGAACTTGTTTTAACAGTATGAGGCTATGTGACATACCGAGGCATCGTATCATTGTAAGTTAGTTCAAGTATATTTACAACTTTTTGAACATCTGCAATATGTAGAAGCTTATTAATAACATCGAAGACGATTCTCTTAAATTTGGTCAATCAGTGTACGGTGATTAGAATAAAAATATTAAATTATACTATTTACATACTTTTTTTTTTTGAAAAGACAACTCCCGCTTTAGGACTAAATCCTGTGTCGCGGGGAACTTTACAAACATACAACTAACGGACACAACACCCACTTATATATACCCTTCAACTTTAACAACCACCGGTTTAGAATGCCGGCAAACGCTTCCTTAAAGAGATCCTACTGTACTTAAAGTGCTTCTTGATTGAAAGAATATTAAACAAGTAGAGCTAGCGGTTTGGTTTGTTCGTTCAGACTTCTGTCAATCTGTTATTTTATTGTTTTATACATAGGTACACATACAAATTTCATGCATATATAAAATGTGAAGTAATTCACTCCCACATTATGCATGTTGTATCAAGTGCTCCTACTTGTAAGCTCCCACAAACGATGGTAAGCGTTCATCTCTTGACTTGTATAGTTTTATGCACAAACTGATATTATAATATGATTTGTGGCTGCGCTGTGGGCGTGCGCTTTGAGAGATATTACACACGATGTTTTTGTGATCTCATTTGTCAAGAGGCTTGCTTTTGATTCGGTTAGAATAAGTTGACATATTTGTTTATAAAGAAGTTTTAGGCTAAGAACTCACGGAGCGATTTTCTCCCGCGACCGCCGCGGTGGTGGAACTGCGGTTTTATTTCTAAACTCACGAGACTGGTTATTTGCGCGGTTTTTCAGCCGCCGCGGCTGCGATCATCGCCCGCAGATGTGGCGGGCGATGATCGCAAAACGGGCGGTTGCAAAACGTAAGTAATTAGTAGATCGATTTCAATATCCATTTTATAATGTTTGTTTAATTTTAAACATGCACAAACATTTGTCACGAAGCCACAAGTCACTGGCTGGTGCAAAATTACGTTGGATTTCTGTACACCCCGCCCCTCGCCCGCGACCGCGGCCTGCACGGTTCCACTAGTTGCCCGCCGGTGCAGCGGGAACCGCAAACAACCGCGCACGCCGCGGGCGAAAATCGCGTCGTGAGTTTTGCTTTAATTTTTTACATATATATCTGCATTTTACAGAAGCTGCAGGCCCGCAACCGCGGCGGTCGCGGGTGGAAATCGCTCCGTGAGTTCTTAGCCTTAATTGATGAAACACCCGACCAATTAAAACAATGTATTGTCTGAACTACTTTAATGCGTCACATTACGTCTGCTGTCTGATATCATTATAAAGGGTTTATCACATTACAGTTCATTGTGAAAATCCGTGCCAGCTTATAATCTTAATATATAAAATCCTTGCGTTACTGACTGACTGACAGACACGCTACAGCCGAAACTATTGGGCGCATGAAGCTGAAATTTGGCATGTATGTTCCCGGGGGACCGTTGCGGTGCACTAAGAAGGGATTTCCCGAAATTCCCACGGGATCGGTAAAACCGGGCAAAATAAAATAAAATGCGGGCGTAGCTGCGGGCGTCCTCTAGTAACCTTATATTATCATCCGCCATTCGTGTTGTGTGCTCCTCGCCGAGAGATATCATTGTCAGCTATTATACTTTTTTATGTGTGAGCTCACACCTTTGTGAGGTACCTCCGGTTGTAATAACGTGAGTGCGTTAGGGCCTGTAACTAGTGTAGCTGTGTGAGGGAGATGAGTGGAGCGAGCAAACCATCTAGCCATTGAATTATTTTTTCCTAAATTACAGTACATGTCATCAACAGCCTGCTGTAGTATGCTGAAGAATATAGGCCTCGCCATTGTCACGCCACTTGGTTCTATATGTCAAGCCGCTGCTAGCCACTTTACGTAAATCGTTTGGTTCTCTGTCAGATCGCTTTGCTTTACATCATTTAGAAAAACTCCGTAGCCCTCTTCTTCAGACCAAGTGATAATATGGAATTGATTATTTTTTCGTACTGTGTTCACGTATATTTTTGTTGCGGTGTGAGTCAGTACATCGTCGACATAACGCTGTGATGTAATGTGCGTCACCGTATAACAGCCATCATCTCCTTTGTTATTAGATACGTTTTTAAATCAGACGGTACGTTTGACACGGTCCGTATCATCTGTCACGAGGATTTGTACATTTCGTTTATTTTATGTTTATTTGTGTAATTCTAAGTATTACGTTGATATTGCACTGATGTTGTTTGTTGTTAGTAGAATATAAAATGAATGTTTTTTTTAGCTTGATAGCTTTTTACGGTCTTGTCCTCCGACGTAAAGGGAATGCCGAAGGTGGGCTTAGAAAGAACAGACTACCCTCTAGGTGATCGGGGGTTTCGGTAAGACCTTGAATTTGAATACGTTCAATTTCTTATAATGGTGAGACTTTAGAATACGAGAGTGATAGATAATCATAGAAAGCATGCTTTGCCGCAGCTCCACCGGAACGGAAACTAACCTAATAATATATCGAACACCCTTACGTACTAGAGCTCCTAATATTGGTGTTAAGTCATCATACACACACGCCCAAATACAATACAATAGATCAGTTGATTCCATTCGTAGTAATACTCAAGTGCCAGAATTGCCGAACTCGTATAGGCACAAAAATTATTAACTACTGCGCGGTCACAAACATCTATACATATAAATAAACTAGCTGACCCAGCGAACTCCGTATCGCCTTTTTAAGAGTTTTAATTTAATTCCCTTTTTTCCAAGCCCCTTTTCCAATGTTACCATTGACTTAGCGCTTAATCTCTTATCATTCCAGGGTCTATAAATGATGCAAAAACAAACATAAATTTTTATATAATATTGAATTCCCCATTCAAGACAGCGATAGCCTAGTGGAGATACCAACTGACTGCCATGCAGAGGGTATCGGGTTCGAATCCACGGCGCGCACCACTGACTTTTCGGAGTTATGTGCGTATTGAATTGTTAATTATCGCTTGTCCCGTGCCTCGGAGAGCACGTTAAGCCGTCGGTCCCGGTTGTCATGACGATCTTTGACAGTCGTTACAGGGCGTCAGTACCTTATAAAATAAACTGACACTAGCCTATACCATGAAATATAGCTATCCCTTTGGGTTGCGGAGGTCAGACAGGCAGTCGCTCCGCGAAAAAGCTAATATTCAGCCAAATCCGGTTAGACTAGAAAGCGGACCCCGGGTTGCAACTGGGATAACGCTCAGAGGATGAGATTGAATTCCCCATTCCTTAAAATATCGGAAACGATACCCATATCGACTGAAAAAAAAACTCCCGTCCGCCATCTTTGATTTCCTATCCGCCATCTTTGATCACGAAATAGATGTTTTATTTGGTTTCACCATCCCTTAAATCATCAGAGACGATACCCATATTGATATTTTAAATTTTGCCCATCCGCCATCTTTGATTTCCCATCCGCCATCTTGAATCACAAAATAGATGTTGTATTTGGATTCCCCATCCCTTCAAACATCGGAGACGATACCCAAATTGATTAAAAAAAAAATCCCATCCGCCATCTTTGATCACGAAATAGATGGTGTTTTTGAATTCCCCATTCCTTAAAATATCGGAGACGATACCCATATCGACTTTAAAAAATCCCTTCCGCCATCTTTGATTTCCTATCCGCCATCTTTGATCACGAAATAGATGTTGTATTTAGATTCGCCATCCCTTAAAACATAGGAGACGATAACCATATTGATTTTTTAAAACTTTCTCATCCGCCGTCTTTGATTTCTCATCCGCCATCTTTGATCGTGAAACAGATGTCGCATTTGGATTCCCCATCCCTTTAAATTTCGGCGACGATACCCATATCGACTTTAAAAAAAAATCCCGTCCGCCATCTTTGATTCCCTATCCGCCAGCTTTGATCACGAAATAGATGTTGTATTTTGATTCACCATCCCTTAAATCATCAGAGACGATACCCATATAGATTTTTAAAAATTTTCCCATCCGCCATTTTTGATTTCCCATCCGCCATCTTGAATCACGAAATAGATGTTGTATTCCGATTCTCCATTACTTTAAACATCGGAGACGATACCAATATTGATTTTTTTTAATTTTCCCATCCGCCATCTTTGATCACGAAATAGATGGTGTTTTTGAATTCCCCATTCCTTAAAATATCGGAGACGATACCCATATCGACTTAAAAAAATCCCGTCCGCCATCTTTGATTTCCTATCCGCCATCTTTGATCACGAAATAGATGTTGTATTTAGATTCGCCATCCCTTAAAACATCGGAGACGATAAGCATATTGATTTTTTAAAACTTTCTCATCCGCCATCTTTGATTTCTCATCCGCCATCTTTGATCGCGAAATAGATGTCGAAATTGGATTCCCCATCCCTTTAAATTTCGGCGACGATACCCATATCGACTTTAAAAAAAATCCCGTCCGCCATCTTTGATTCCCTATCCGCCAGCTTTGATCACAAAATAGATGTTGTATTTTGATTCACCATCCCTTAAATCATCAGAGACATAGATTTTTAAAAATTTTCCCATCCGCCATTTTTGATTTCCCATCCGCCATCTTGGATCACGAAATAGATGTTGTATTTCGATTCCCCATCCCTTTAAACATCGGAGACGATACCAATATTGATTTTTTTAAATTTTCCCATCCGCCATCTTTGATTGCCTATCCGCCATCTTTGATCACGAAATAGATGTTGTATTTCGATTCTCCACCCCTTAAAATATCGAAGGCGATACCCATATTGATATTTAAAATTTTCTCATCCGCCATTTTTGATTTCCCGTCCGCCATCTTGGATCACTTAATAAATTTCATTTTATTAATCAGCGTCCTGAAAATCTCGAAAACGATACCCATATAGATTGTATCTTATTCGTTTAGCCTTTTTTTGCCTTTGACCCAACCCTCCCCCTTCTCGTTTGATCATTTTATTATTTTTGACTGGCCCCTAAACGTTGTGGCGTAATTTTATATAGCCTATAGCCTTTCGGAACAATCATTGGGCTATCATAGGCAATAACTATTTTTTAAATCCGACTGCTAGTTCCTGAGATTAGCTGACATTATGTATTAGCCTTTTTAGCCTTTTGCCCGGCCCCAAAGAGTCGAAGCGTTATGTTATATAGCCTATAGCCTTCCGGAATAACTGGGCTATCGTATACAAAAAGAATTTTTCAGATCTGACCGGTAGTTCCTAAGATTAGCGCGTTCAAACAAACAAACAAACAAACAAACTCTTCCGCTTTATTATATTAGTATAGATTTTGAGTTTCTGGTCTTTATATTAAAAACGCTTTTTACTAAATGCATATGGATGTATACACGGTACATATACCGAAATGACATTTTTTACCATTTATGTCTTTCTGTCTGTCTGTTTGTTCTCACTAATCTCTGGAACGACTGGACCGATTTTGACGGGACTTTCACTGGCAGATAGCTGATGTACCAAGGAGTAACTAAAGCTATAAATGAACCGGGTTTGCGAAGTAGTTCCCTCAGGACGCGGGCTGTTCATAAATAAATGTCACAAAATATCCTTTGTAATATGGTTCATATTTAATTAGTATCGCCATAGATAAATATAATACTTTACAGTACAGATGCCGCAAGTCGTCCATAAAAATTGGCCACGTTAGATCCTTAATATTAGACCTTTATTTTTATAAGTACTTGTTAATACCGTAAATAATACAACAGATGGCGCTAGCGACGAAAAAAATGGGAGTCGATGGTAGCGACATCTTACGTCTCATTTTGTAAGCAATGTTATTTTAAATTAAAAAGAAGAGATGGCGCTATAAAAAAAAAGCATTCTGTCTAAAATGTAGAAATATTATGATATTTCACCTTGTCACCCAAGTGTGCCTCATTTCAAGGTTATAACACGATCAACCGATCTAGTAGGTACCTATTTTACGTATGTACCGGTGGCGTTAAAACATCTAGCGATATTTTTATGACTTCGTGTCTTTCCGTTCAAAATTTGGAATGTACTTTGTACACTGTTCCATAAAGCTGATATTTGACATACTTACGTAAGTTTGGTGGCTATGTTACGGTAACATTGAAATGGTGCAGTGATGAATGACCTTGTGAATGCACCTTGGTCTGATGATGAAGCCGGGAAGATGGTTACAGGAACTTCTAAACTACATATTATGATAAACTACTCGTGTTTGGGCTCGTTTGAATTGACTTGACAAAACCTATGACCTTGTGAGGTTGCCTTGGTCTGATGATGAAGCCGGAAGATGGTCACAGGAACTACTAAACTACACATGATAAACTAGTCGTGTTTGGGCTCGTTTGACAAGACTTGACAAAACCTATGACCTTGTGTGGTTGCCTTGGTCTGATGATGAAGCCGGAAGGTGGTCACAGGAACTCCTAAACTACACATGATAAACTAGTAGTGTTCGGGCTCGTTTGAATAGATTTGACAGAACCTATGACCTTTTGAGGTTGCCTTGGTCTGATGATGAAGCCGGAAGGTGGTCACAGGAACTCCTAAACTACACATGATAAACTAGTAGTGTTTGGGCTCGTTTGAATAGACTTGACAAAACCTATGGCCTTGTGAGGTTGCCTTGGTCTGATGATGAAGCCGGAAGGTGGTCACAGGAACTCCTAAACTACACATGATAAACTAGTAGTGTTTGGGCTCGTTTGAATGAACTTGACAAAACCTATGACCTTGTGAGGTTGCCTTGGTCTGATGATGAAGCCGGAAGGTAGTCACAGGAACTCCTAAACTACAAATGATAAACTAGTCGTGTTTGGGCTCGTTTGATAAGACTTGACAAAACCTATGACCTTGTGAGGTTGCCTTGGTCTGATGATGAAGCCGGAAGGTGGTCACAGGAACTCCTAAACTACACATGATAAACTAGTCGTGTTTGGGCTCGTTTGACAAGACTTGACAAAACCTATGACCTTGTGAGGTTGCCTTGGTCTGATGATGAAGCCGGAAGGTGGTCACAGGAACTCCTAAACCACACATAATAAACTAGTCGTGTTTGGGCTCGTTTGACAAGACTTGACAGAACCTATGACCTTGTGTGGTTGCCTTGGTCTGATGATGAAGCCGGAAGGTGGCCACAGGAACTCCTAAACTACACATGATAAACTAGTAGTGTTTGGACTCGTTTGAATAGATTTGACAAAACCTATGACCTTGTGTGGTTGCCTTGGTCTGATGATGAAGCCGGAAGGTGGTCACAGGAACTCCTAAACTACACATGATAAACTAGTCGTGTTTGGGCTCGTTTGACAAGACTTGACAAAACCTATGACCTTGTGAGGTTGCCTTGGTCTGATGATGAAGCCGGAAGGTGGTCACAGGAACTCCTAAACTACACATGATAAACTAGTCGTGTTTGGGCTCGTTTGACAAGACTTGACAAAACCTATGACCTTGTGAGGTTGCCTTGGTCTGATGATGAAGCCGGAAGGTGGTCACAGGAACTCCTAAACTACACATGATAAACTAGTAGTGTTTGGGCTCGTTTGAATAGACTTGACAAAACCTATGACCTTGTGAGGTTGCCTTGGTCTGATGATGAGTCATAAGTCATAAGTAATTTATTTCATAACAATAGAAATATTGTGTTGAAAATTTAAACATAACAAATTGCAAATAAATTAAATGAAAATAACATACAATATTACATTTAAAATAGATCCAAATTCATTAAAATGCGTTTAGAAAAACAGTAACAGCCATTGATAGATCATGTGTTGGATTTTAAAACTAAATTAAATTGGATAAAAAATTTCATAAAACATAACATTAAAAATTACAAATAAATCAGATTTTAGAAATAAAATAAAACATCACACAATCAGATTAAAATTCATTATAACACATTTAGAACAGTCAGTAAATAAAAACAACAACAGTCAATTAAATTAACAAGTAAGATGATTATTATGTCAATAGTAAATTTCAAAGTAAATGTAAATGTCAAAGTAAATAGTAAATGTCAAAGTAAATTATATAAATTACCACTATACAATTACAAGTTACAATGTCTATCTTCCATGAATTCATTGACACTATAATAGCCTTTCCTCAATAAATAAGCCCTCAATTTATTTTTAAATAAGTTGACACCATAAATACTTTTGAATTCTATGGGCAATTTATTGTATAAAACTACAGATTGATACCGTGGGCTGTGATGTACAACTTGTAATTTTGGTTGTATGTTGTAGGGCACATCTTTCCTCCGTGTACTAGCTCTAGCTACTCTCTGCTCATCGGTCTCAATTGTGTGCAATTTTTTTACGAAGCTAGTCAGTAACACTAATATATAAAGGCATGGCACTGTCAAGATTTGTAGTTTTATGAAATGCTCTTTACATGAAACCGTCTGTTTCATGCGGAGCATTGTCCTAAGAGCTCTTTTTTGAATAACAAATGCCATTTGCACGTTATAATTGTAACTGTTACCCCAAAATTCGATGCTGTATCTAAGCCTGGACTCTACCAAAGCGAAGTACACACTCCTAAGTTGAGGCAAAGTTAATACTTCTCTCAGAGTTCGGATCGCGTAACATGCCGCGCTAACTGATTTAGTTAAAGCTAATGTCTCAACCTTCCAATTTAACAATGCATCAATGTGTACACCCAGGAACTTGACACTATCAACTATATCGACATTGCTTCCACAAGATACAATATCCAACTTGACGTCATTCCGTGTAGTGGTCTTAAATAAGACACATTTTGTTTTATTGACATTCAGTTTCAAATTGTTCGTACTAAACCAATTTTCAAAAGCGATCAGGAGAGCATTGAGTTTGGATTCTAATTTCAGTATATCGTCTGCAGTAACTATTGCATTTGTATCGTCGGCAAAGATAATTAATTGTGTGTCTTTAATACGGGTTTTTATGTACTCAATTAAATCATTCAGGAATATAATAAAGAAAATTGGACCAAGGACAGATCCCTGAGGAACACCACGGCACACAGTGACTAGGTTAGACCTACTTGTTTTTTCTTCTCCATCTATTACCGATTTAATCTCTACATACTGCTGTCGGTTATACAGATAAGAGTTAAATAGTTCCAAAACATTCTCACGTACACCATAATGTTCTAACTTAGCCAGGAGAATACCATGGTCCACTGTGTCGAAGGCAGAACTGAGATCTAGAATTATACCAGCAACTTTTTTTTTATTATTTAAATTACAAATAACATCGTCTATTAATGCCTCTATAGCATCGGTGGTTCCTAGTGATGTTTGGTAACCAAACTGTTGATTATTTAGGATATTGTACAACTTTAAATGCTTTACGAGCCTATCCTTTATAATCTTCTCAAAAATTTTCGACAATACAGGCAAGAGAGAAATAGGTCTGTAATTGCCAGGGTCTTTCTTTGATCCCTTTTTTAAAACCGGTATCACTTTTGCGATTTTAAGCTGATCAGGAAATAGGCCTTTTTCAATGCACTCATTATAAAAAGATGCTAATGGAGTCGCTAATAAGTCTATATTCTCCTTAATTATTGTTAAGGGAATTTCATCATAACCGGAAGAAGGCTTGTTGATCATTTTATTTACCATGTTGAAAATTTCTATTGGTGTGACTATATCAAAATTCATTTTATATTCAACCCGACTAACCCCTTCAGTCAAGAATGCCATTGCCAATTCTCTGTCACAAGCCTCTAAGTGGACTGTGTTGTCAAACCTTTTGGAAAATATTTTAGCCATTTCTAGTGCATTATTAGTTGCTGCGTTATCACTCTTAAGTGTAATAGGGTCAATATTTATGTCTTTGGTAGCATTGCGCTGTCTATTAACTATTTTCCATATCATTTTACTGGAACTAGATGCCATGTTTATTTGTTTTCTGACATCATTCCTTTTTGCACAACTCACTACTTTCCTAAACATCCGGATATAGTTGTTCCGATACTCCAAAATTGAAATGTCGCAATGTGTCTTATCTAATGTGTTAAGGAAACGTTTTACTTTGCTAGCTGTTCTAATTCCATTTGTTATCCATCCAGAACCTTTATTCCTATTAATATTAACTTTTATACTACGCTTCTTAAAGACAGTAGAATGGATTTCTTTAAATTGTGTCAGGAATGTATTAATACCTGTGCTCCATTCAGTCTCAGATAGAATTTTTCTGTAGATACTTTTGTTATCATCGTTATATCTTCTTTTACAAATACGTACATAATTTGACTGCTCCTTAAACCTAGTTTTTTCTAAGCGCAAAGTGCAGAATATACCCGCGTGTCCATCAGCTAAACCATTATGATCGATATACGTATTTTCTATAAGGCAGTCTGGTAAGTTGGTAATGAAGTTATCTAGACATGATTCGGACTTATTTCTCCGAAAAGTAGGATCATTTATTAGGTACCTAAAATTGTAGCAAGTCAATAATGATAAGAATGAACTATGCTTCAGATCATCTTTCAATATGTCTATGTTAAAATCGCCACAAATTATACAAAATTTATTGAGGAAATGCTGTAACAGCTTTTCAAGGCCATTCATGAAGTTGTCAAAATTTTTGTTTGTGGGAGTTCGATAACAACAAATAACATTCAAATTGGTTTCAACATCTCTAACGCCACAAACCTCAAAACAGTCAATTTTATATAGTTGCTTACACACTTGTAGTTCATCTACGTTACTATTTCTGTGTGTTAAAATCATTGAACCACCCCTTTTCTTATTGAGTCTAGAATTGTAACACCCCATTCGGTAATTAGTGAAATTAAACTGTTTCGCTAGAGTATCATTTAGAAAATGTTCAGTTACACACAAGAAGCTGATTTCCTTAGAAATTTCACTAACATATATTTCCAGATCATCTCTTTTATTTGTAATGCCACATACATTTTGGTGGAAAATATTAATGATTGAATATTGATTATTGTTATTATTTTCAAGCTTACTATTAGTTTTTCTCTCACCAGTTGTATTAGGAACGAAAAAGCTGTTCCTTTATTATGTCAGTAACAGTTCCTAAATGTGGGTCCTCAATGTTTATAAGGGAAGAATCCGTAAAATTGTTAAGATAGCACCTAAGATTATCAAAAATATTTTTCATACCATAATTATTTAGAATTCCTCGTCGTTTATAAAACATAGTATCATCGTATGTCAGATTTAAATTAGAATCAAATATCATTGCATAATTATAAGTACAAATATCTTGGTAAAGCAAATTACTAAATGTCTCTATTCTGGAGTTGAACATAGAACTAATTCCATCAAATTTATAAGTTGGTAAACAAAGTAAAATGTTCGTGTGTTGTATTGTCATTAATCTGTTCCTTAAAGTATTGATTAATTCGAAGTAATTGACAGTTTTCTTAAAGTCTTCTTCGCCTATCAATATTAAACAATAATCATTTATTGTATAGTTTGTTAATTTTCGTTCCAGATGGTTGATTAACTGTAATACTCCACAATTTGTAGAAATGAAGTGACATAAATTATCATTCGGAAATGTAGTCTGTGCTATAGGTAGTATTTTATTAGTTTTGTTGCTACTTATTAAACAAAGTCTGCGCTGTTGTCGTTTCAAGAACTGTGATTGTTGTGTAGTACCATCAACATCTTTCTGGGTCCCCACTGCAATAGATGTTTCATTGCTTGTTCTATCCGATTTTCTGTACAGTTTGGATTTGTCGCTGGTGGCGCCATTTGATGTCACTTCCGCAGTATCTACAGATTCAAGCCCAAGGTCTACACAGCTACTGTTGAAGTCCTCGTTCAAAGATTTTCTCAGCTCTCTTGAGATTCTTTTCTTTCTCTTGCTTTTACTCTTTTGGGTATTGCTTCCTCTAATTTTTGTGTCTGAACAGATTTTTTGTAAATGTTTGGATCTATTCCTTTCTTTGTCTAAATCAGTTTTTAGTGCCATGTTTTCCTCATTTAGGCTTTCTATTTCCGCATGTGCACTGTCTAACTCACTTTAAAGCTGTGTTATTTTTGCTTTTAATTCATCTATATCACTGTCAAATGCATTCGACAAGTCAGGTAAACTATATTTCCTGATTTCAGAGTCAGTTGATTCAAAAGATATATCTTGAGATTCATTTGAAGTGGTCTTAGGTCGACGCATAGTTATATTATTATGTTCCATTATGTGATTTTCTTTTTATTTAAATTAATATTTTCTTCAAAATTATCTCAAAAATTCGAACAGCTTAGAATGCGTGAAACGGAACACAGTCTCAAAAAGCTGGTGTTCAAAACCAAAAGTTTTGTTAGAAGTTAATTTCCGAACGACAGCTTTTATGTCAAATGTTTCCTCGTGACTTCTGATTGGTCAATAGTTTTAGCAGAATAACAATGAGTCAGCTGTGGTTTGTTTACATTATAAAAACAATTTTTCGTCAATTAGAATTAGTAACTGTTTTCAATACCTATGTGTTTCTTGCCATAGCAGTACTGTAATTGGTATTATATAAGCGATTTCCACTCACGATTGGTTATTTTAAGTGTGTAATCCTTTTCAAGCATTCATTTGAAGTTTTAACTTGTTTTTATAGTCCACAACCACCAACAGTCACTGGTCATTAATTATTATTGTATTCACCGAGTCACTTTATAGTTTACATGGATAACACTCTCACGATGTTTTTATCGAAAACTACGCGTATTTCTTTATATCATAACTTTGCTGAACAATAATATAATTAAATTTGTATAAAAATCGCGAAACGATTCAAACCACGGCTAGTGTTGCCAGCCGATGAAGCCGGAAGGTGGTCACAGGAACTCCTAAACTACACATGATAAACTAGTCGTGTTTGGGCTCGTTTGATAAGACTTGACAAAACCTATGACCTTGTGAGGTTGCCTTGGTCTGATGATGAAGCCGGAAGGTGGTCACAGGAACTCCTAAACTACACATGATAAACTAGTCGTGTTTGGGCTCGTTTGACAAGACTTGACAGAACCTATGACCTTGTGAGGTTGCCTTGGTCTGATGATGAAGCCGGAAGGTGGTCACAGAAACTCCTAAACTACACATGATAAACTATTAGTGTTTGGGCTCGTTTGAATAGATTTGACAAAATCTATGGACCTTGTGAGGTTGCCTTGGTCTGATGATGAAGCCGGCAGGTGGTCACTGAAACTCCTAAACTTCACATGAGAAACTAGTAGTGTTTGGGCTAGTTTGAATAGACTTGACAAAACCTATGACCTTGTGAGGTTGCCTTGGTCTGATGGTCGGTGGTCCCAGGGTCTGTGGTGCATGCTACAGATAATATAATAGGTACATTACTATACTAGGTGGTGCTTTCCTTTGAGTTCTGCTTCGTGAAAATTGTTATTCTTTATTTGTATTATTATATTCTTAATTAAATTGGTATTCAGGCGAAATTAATGTAACCTAAATGGCGAACCCCTGGCAAAGCGAAAGTCGAGATTGCAAAAGGGGAATAGGTAGGTAACTATTAAAATGTAGAAATGAAACAACAGTTCATTTTATTTTTTTATTTATGAAACCATGATACCTCGTCAACTAACAAAAAATCTTGCAAAAACGTTGGAATTTTTTCTCTTCAACTTTCACGGGAACGAAGTCGCGCGCAAAAGCTAGTCATTACAATTGGTTTATTAATTTGGCCTTACAAGCAAGTTATGCAAACGTGCAAGTTAGTTATTTAGATAATTAACTCAAATCCAGATGTTGGCAAATTAATATTTTTAATTTGATAAATTAGGTCGTTTTTTATTCCTCCATTAAAGTGGATAAACAGAATTAGATAAAAAACTAAATTTAACTATTATAAAATCATTTATTTTGTAGGATTCGATATTTTGAAGCTGATTGTAACGATTTTTTTTTAAATACTTGCAACACTTTCAAAGTATTTCTTACTTGAATTAAACGTACGCGATCGCGTCTCGCGTTTTGCCGATCCACGATCGTAACGGAGTACTTTTACTTTCATGGGATATTATTCCTTACCGCCATACATTTACGGAACTTTGTCGCGCAAAACACTAAAATATTTGCAACACTTTCAAAGTATTTTTTACTTGAACGTACGCGAACACGTTTCGCGTATTACCGACTCCCGACCGTAACGTAGTAGGGTAAATACGCTAAATGTCGGCATCCTTACGGTTTTTCTGTTTTGGAATCGGTCTGGCACCATCAATTTGCAACGAAAGGATAGCTTCCGATGCGGTTTTGGATAGTTTGATAAATCTATTTCATGTTTATGGGCATAAGGTTGACATTTCTACTACAAGGAAAAAGTACTAAGGTTTATATGCGTCGAGAACGAAAAATCCCTAAAGTCGGCCATTCACGGGCCATGGTCGGTCGCGTTTTTCCCAAATATCGGCCGGGTATAGGATGTTTTAAATTAAGACGGATAAATATTATTAATATGATTTATTTTGGCAGGAGTCTCACTAAGTATACGTTATTAATCGTATTTGTTTAATAGTAGGTAAAGTATTTTTTTATTTGCATTTAAATAACGTTAGGTAAGTATTACAATTTATAACAAAGTAAACATCAAAATAATTATAATTAGTTCTGGATATCTTTTCAAAAATAATTCATACCATTTTTGGCCCAGAGTATCATTATTGAATATATTTATATTTTTAAGCTACGTAATTAACATGGGTTAAGGTAGCAAGTTCCAAAGAGCAATTTATATCTTATATTTCCATACCATAATAAGCTAATATAAATGTTTTCAATAATATCAACTCCTACATTTAAACTTAACTCTTTATATTATAAATAAATAAACATATAATAAATATTTAATTTTGAGAAAATAAGAAAAGTAATCAGCCTGTATAGTTGGGCTCGAATTCGAGGCTGGTCGACATTACGATCTTTAATGTTTCTAAAGCCAGCCTCTATTTTGTGTACATTATTTCTCGATATTCAACTAATATCACCCCGGCCGGTATTTGGCGATTAAACGTAAAATAGATTTATTTGCCTATATGCGTTGCAAATTCTCTTATTAAGGCAATGGAATTAGTACAATAGGAAATTATAAAACAGACTGCATTTACTTTTAGTCGGCCACGGCCGAGAATCCGGTTTTAATTCAAAATTGGTATTCTATTGGCGGCCTCCTATTTTCCCTTAAAACAATACGTTAAACATTGAAAAATCTATCTCAAAATATAGTAAAAATCACTAATTACCAATAATAATGCTTAAAACAATAAAAAAGGAATGTCTGACCGTTCTAATATCAATCCCCGAAGTGTGGGTATTCACAGCAAGTAAGGTACTTTAAATATGAAATTGACGCTTCGACGGCGCAATCGCTACTGACGCTCAGTGTGCGAAGAGTGTGTAACGTAATCGGAAAGTAACGGTTGTACATATAGATTATGAACTAAGATTGTAATTAGAGTGGCAAATTTGTAACTTCAAAACGTTTTAAATGAACGCAAGCCGAAAATGTGCAGACGGCCGAAGTTTGGGGAGGGGCCGACGTATGGCGTATTTACCCTACAGATACTTTTATGAAATAATATTCCTTACTGCCATACATTTACGGAACTTTATCGCACAAAACACTAAAATACTTGTAAGTATTTTGAGTACTCAGGAATATAAAAATTGCAAGGTTTTGCGCGACAAAGTTCCTTAAATATATGGTAGTAAGGAATAAATTTCCATGAAAGTATTTAGAAAAGTCCATTACCAAATTTTGCGATAAACATCCTTACTCATATTAAGATAAGGTTTATTTTTCAATACAAACTTGCATTACCAGGGCGTCACACGAAGTTTTCTATACTCGAGTGCCCAAAAACTTGCAAGTATATTGATACAAGTTTTCGACCCTGGTATTTTTATAGAGACGCACTTGGTGTACTTGGTACGCGATTTTGCAATTGTGCGACTCATGAAGTCATGACTATCGGCATAGATAAATTTAATACTATACCTATCGGGAACCAAGCGAATGAGTTCTAGACTTCTAGAGAAGTCGGCTATCAAAGTTTAAAAATGCGTTTTGTTTTTTTCATTAGCTTGATTTGCAACATACTCAACATCAACTGTTTATTAGTTGCTATTGTCTGTTCAAGATACCTACGAAAAAAATAAAAGGTAAAAAATATACAGTATCATTTTATGAATTGAAGGGACAGGCGTATTTTTGTAAAACTAACTGCATCTTTCGCTTGGAGTATTTAACTTAAATCTACTTTTGTTGCGATGGCGACATTAAAAGAACCATTTTATGGTTTGTTTACATTTTATTTTTTCGTATCTTGAACAGACTATAGGTAGGTACCTATAAATGTAAGACGCATATTGATTAACATAATTTATGAAAATTAATCATATAATACTACTACAAACACATTAAGTTTTTATTATGTATAAAATTTAAATTACACTACTTTTACGTACTTAAATGTAAAAACAAAACGCAATCGCTCGACTAGGTACCTATACAGGTACTTTTTAAAATAAATGCTCATGGCCGTTCATTGGTTAACATAATATCTTACTTTTTCAAATACTTGATGTTTATTTTTATTAATAAATATTTATTTATTTTACCATCTACAGATTAATACCAAATTAAATAAAAATAAATATATACATACGTAAAAGCGCCATCTATGAATGCCGAGTGAAAGTTAACTCATTGTAACGTTTTACTACAAGCTAGTACGTATTTTGGCCACCAGAGCAACGAAGTGCACATCATATTTTTCAAAAATATTCATATTCAATTAAATGTTTCATTTTTTTATTTAATCGTAATAAAGGGATTTTTTTATTAATAAATATCATATTTTAGAACTTTATTTTCTTATTTATAATTTATGCATAAAAGTCATCAATAACAATCGATACTAGTAAAGCCATCTGTTGAGAGAGTTAAGAATGACGGCAAACGTTCTAAGGAATGAGACCCCATGGTATCGCCAACCTATAGAGGCACGTACAACCGTGATCATTTCCAGGAAGTCATTTATAAAATATAGCTGCTCTCGCATTTTCATTATAAGCTACAATTGATACGTGTTATGAGGCCAAGGTTTGTAGAGTCATTCATGGCAGTGATTTTAAAATGTTGTCCAGCCCACATGTTTAGTTTTTTTAGCTTAAGTTTATAATGAGCGTGTGCAAGACCCTGTTACATCCGACTCATTCAGCCTGCCAAAGTGCAAATAAAATGTAGTGTGTAGTGCAAAGACACAATATAAAATGTATCATACAGCTATAGTATAGGTTATTCAATAACGACAATATTATTGAATAACTCTTTTATTTCAGTGACTCACTTGGAATTCATTACAATGACATGGTTAAAAGTTAACCTCGTTTTTATTCAATGACATAAACGGTAGATTCAAGATTCAATATCAGTCGCACAGATCTCCTAAAGGTTAAAATGCATCAAACATTGTTGACTCGGTCACACAGATGAGTTCGTGATTGCACCATCGGCTCGGGTTAGGTACCGCTAATCGCGCACTTTGCAAGCGTCCCCTCTGCATCCCCCCGACGTCAACTTGATTAATCCTTTATAACCGGCGAGCGTGTTTGTGCATGTCTGTTTGTGCCGACACGTTGGCCAACTTGTGTGCCGATAGATTGTCATGTTGCTGGTAAGTTTGCAATTTATACCGATACCTTATGTATAAGTGTAGAGAGTTTTAAAACTTGTTTATATAATCACGAACTCAATCAACAAAGTCATTCTGAAAGGGGACTAACCTAACCTAATCTAACTCCAAAAAAATATGTAAGCGTGTAGACAATTCAATATGCATTTTATATGAACTCTCATAGACATTCCAACACGACCAAAGAGGGAATGTATTTAAAAATATTTATATTAGAGTGTTAATTAGGTACCTGATTGCCATTTTAATGCCCTGTTAGTCTAAGATTAGATGTTGATTGTCCCAAAATAATTTTATTACGGAGTTAAGCAAAATTCAGCTACGTTTATGAGCTAGAACTATAGTTTAACATCAGGTGATTCCAAGAAATTCACAGTATTAAAAAACTCAGAAACAGATTGAATTGTCTTGACATCCGTCTTAATTCAGCAAATTCAGTCAGAGCTAATTTCAATGCATTGGTATACATATGTATGAGGACTACCCGTCATAGTAACTCGTTTTACACTAGGAATCAATCCTGTGACCTGGAGGACTTTACAAGCATTCAAACAACGAACGCAAAGAACATCACGGTCCAATAAATAAGTGGCGTATCAACAAATTATTGTCACGAGCGAATATCGAACATACAATAGTGGGCGTAGTGCTTAAAGGCAAGGCGGCTGCTTAAACAACTACACTATCCGTGCAGTACTAATTATAATATACTTGTGCGAATATGGCTCGAAGTACTTCCCAACGTATTGTATCTACCTAGCACCTGGTTGATTCACCTGTTAAGTTACAATTAGCTCGTCGTTGTTCTAACGTGCGCTTGCGTGTGCCGCGGCGGCAACCAGCGGCTGTGGCCTCTGATCTGAACCGAGTTTACTGTTGTTTTTATGTTACTATTCCTAAAGATTTTGCCTACCTCTTTACCTTGTCTGCGCAATCCAGCAATATTCTATTTACTTGTAATAATTTCACTTGAAGCCTGTTATTAGCCTTAATATGGATATTGTTTTATGTATAGTTATACGATTGTAACGCTGTTGTTTTTAGTAAATAAATAAAATAAAATAAATAAAATTGTAAAGCGCGTACAACCACACAAACAAGACGTTTGTGTGGTTGTACGCGGCTATCTCAGCAACTACTGGTTCTATTTAACCATGTTTTCTGTGTTGGCTAGTCCATTTCCAGAGGAAAACTATAAGCGATAATCACACTAACCGCGTGAACAGCTAGATAAATACATATATTGATTGACTTATTACAAACTTTGTTATGTAAACAGTTTGACGATCAGTCATCACTTATCATTAAGCTATGTTCTTGATTACCCATTCTGCGGGTACGGCAATAAAATGAAGAGTGTAATTTTAATTCTTAGGTGAAGTGTCAAAGTTCACTCGTCGTTATCCCGTCCCGCCTTCTAAATTTAATTTTAATTTATTTTTCGTCTTGTATATATTAAATAGGCTTATTTTAATTTTTAGACATAATTAAGTTGCTTTTAATATTTATGTAATAGTTGATTTTGTTTGGAAAATAAATACTACATGAATATTTATTAAATTACAAAGACATGAAGTTCTAGGTATAGTTGTGCACGTTGAGTGACACATGGTATGGCACGTTAGAGCTTAAACCAACTTCGCTTATTTTACTTTATAAAATTTGTTTACAAAAGAGAAAATATTATTTTAGACGCAGTGACTATCGCTCTGTCGTCTCTTGCAACTATGAATAGAAAAGGTTTTATGTTAACGAGTAGTGTCAGCATAATCCAAAGAATTAGTCGATGAATAGTACGACGAGTGTAATACATCTCACTGGCACACACCCAAGCTAATTCTCTATACATATAATATGTAAATGTTTGCGTGTATGTATGTCGACGTTTATCGGAGCCAATTTATTTCGTATCACGCGAACATGTCACACAAGGGTAAGTAGGGTGCGGGAGGGGGCAGGAGACATTCTACCCTCTAATATTGTTGAAGATAAAAAGACGAAAGATCTCTGACACGTTCCATTGATGGTTATAGCGAGTTATATGAAATAGCTGACATTGTTAACGCGAGGCGTATAGAGCGATGTACTTTTAATTATACGGGAGGCAAATCGCTGGGAAATGTTACTGAGAAAATATGATAAAATGTAATATACCCGACTGTTATAGGAATACTTAAAGTTAGCTTCTGTGACGTAGTTTGAAAATACATATTGCATTTCTATATCGTTTTGATTGTTTGAACTAATGTATTTCCAGATAGCTAATATTAGATTTCTTCGTAGGAATATATAAATTATTATTCAAATACAAAATACTCGCAACTCTGACTTGTCATAGAGTATCCGGAATTATTATCTGGCATTTGATTTTAATACTTTATTTAATTATACATTTTACATGAAGCTAGTTTTTTTCTGTGTGGGTAGTTGTAGCCGTAGCAGTAAAAAATTTTAGTCCTCGCTTTTTAATTAATTATAATTTAATTCATATATATAGGCTAACCTCGTTGGTGGTGGTTACCAATGAGGTTTGCTACAATGTTACAGGCCGCCAAGAAGAACGACATTCTAATAGCGAACACCGGGCTCTGGCGAGGTGAGCACTGTTTTGAATCGCAGTCAACGAGGAAACAGCTGAACAGGCGCTCACGGCCACGTGTACGGCGGACGCTAATTTTTGATAGAAATTTTAATGTGTTTTCTATGTTCGATTATATTGTGAGTACCTATTTACAATAATAACTGAAGTGATGTACAAATGCTGTTTTACTTACCATCTCCTCGCCCTACTATCTACGCCCGCTCACAATTTGAAGGAATAAATGATAGTAGAAGGACAAAATGGAAGAATTGCAGTAGAAATCCCTTAACCCACAGTCGAAAGACTTTATCAGAAGTGGTTACGAAGGGCAGATGAACAGGAGATGGCATTCGGTCATGGAAAGACAGATCTCGTGTGAGTACCCATGTTTTTGTTATCAATAACGAAGCGATTGGGCAAAGCCGTTACTAGCAACGTAACCCGATTCTGTCGTGAAATTACATTCCTGACGATGTTGAAGCTGATATTGAAAGATGGAGAAACACCAACATCATATTTGAATCGCCTTAAGCGACGCATTGAAGAGACGCGCCGCGTTAATATGAAATGTGATGGCCGCATTTTTAGGAATTGCTACTCACAAGGTTCGGCAAATTGAATTGATCATTGCTGAATTGTGAACCCAATACATACACCATCATTTAAGCAAGGAGGTATCTCTTTACCGACCTCAACGAGATCACTGACCTACTTTGTAATGCGACTGGCCGCAAATACTAATTTGACAACACGATGACAGCTCAATATTGTCGTGCACCTAGAAAAATATCGCTGAAGAGAAAAATTCGAGAGCTAAAATATCGCGCTGTGATGATGATGAAGGGAACATATGTTTAGTTGCGAATTTATAACTGGACGGATCCTGCGTCCTACCAACGTCGTCATCATAAGCACAAGATGGCAGTAAAGCAAAGTTAAAGAGGGTGTCGCTGTTATAAAAATGCTGGAGAGAAGATCGCCATTTTTTTTTCAGGTTTCAAAAGATATCCGAGTTTAGAAAAAACGCTAACGTTTGTGAACAGAAACTAGTAAATGGTATGGTATCGACATTAACTGGTAAGTCAGTCCTTCAGGTGATATAATTTTACAGTGAGACAAGTAAGACAACGTAAGACTATTCCTAGCTTTGGTCTACATCCATCCGTAAGCACAGCCGCGAAGGGTGAGTTGTGCGCTACACTGATGGTTATAACAACATGGTATAGTTACAACTTGAAAGTTATGGTACCTACAGTATTAATTTTGGGACAACAGAACTTTCAGTGGTGTCTCACGACCGAAGTCCAAGACCGAAGTCTGAGTACCACTCGTGAGATTTGTAAACCCTATCAGTGACACAACTAGTCGCAGTTTTCGTTATATCTTGATGGTCAACATCTTACTATTCATACTAACAGAACTTCAGGGCTATTTCTTGAAAGCTTCTAAATGTCAATGTCAAAACTATTTGTCACCTCATGTTCATGAGGACGAGAAACGCATACCATCCGTTTTTTTCTTAGCATATGATGTTACCTGTCATGTAGTGAGACGTGACTGCCTCCGTGGTCCAGTGGATAGCGTATACGACTGCCGTTCGGAGGTCCCGGGTTCGATTCCCGCGTCGGGCAAAAGTGTTATTGGGTTTTTTCCAAATTCTCACTAGCAGCACGGAGTCTAGTGATATGCCCGGTAACGGCAATAGGCTCGTGCGCTATTACGTGGGACTTAACAATTCATGGCGAAATGTGGGTGTAATATTATAGCTCTGCCTACCCCTTCGGGGATACAGGCGTGAGTCTATAGTGAGACGTCAAATGGCATATGCCGAGCTTTTGTCTAGAATATCTTTAGCTCCCTTGTCTTAGAGTCTGAAACTTTAATTGTGAGTTAGTTAACCTCAAACTCCTTTAGTTTTGAACACTAGACTTTTGTTAAGGTGGTAAATTATGTCAAATTAAACAATAGTTGATTTCAGGCAACCTTAAGTGTCAGTGAGCTAGTCAAATCTGCACATTACAAGGACTTATGGGCGATGGAGCAAGCGTGTCTTATAGTGAAGAATGCGACTCAGTAAACCTAAGGACCGCCGGCCCCCCCTGCTAGGAGGACCGACAACCTGAATAAGTTAGCTGGGTTGGACTTGATGCGGAAGGCTGAAGACCATGTACTGTGGCGCATGTTATGCACAGCAGTGGACTCCGGTAGGCTGATTGATTGATTACAGGTAAAGCAGAAACAGGCTCCCGATATTCAGAACCTAGCACGAATAAGCCTCTGTTAGATTCAACGGTCAGGTGAAGTGGGTACATGCGTAGCTTAAAACAATCCGCTATATGTCATCATACCTACTACCTATGTATCATCTTCGTCCGCTACACAAATAGTGCACGATTGGCGTAGTGGTTAAAGCGACCATCTCACCACTTCACACTGTGCCGAGTGTTGTAGGTTCATTCCTACACGAGACAACACTTTGTGTGGTCCTCAAATACCGCTTCACACTGAGCTGAGTGTTATGGGTTCAGTCCCCATACGAAACACTGTGTATAACCCACAAATGATGGTTTAGATGTACTTGAATGTCTGTTGGTTGTATGTTTGTAAAGTCGCCCGCGTACATTATTTATAGCTAGTGCATGAAAGATGACTTAAAAATGTACAGTAACAATTCGTCATAACTAGTTTTGGATAAGTCTATGAGTAAAAGTAAAGGAGATGAATATGCTGCACTGGATGTGTGGTGTCACGCGCATTAGGAACTCCCGCATCCAGGGTAGCCTTCATGTCCGTGACATTGCTGACAAACTGCAAGAGTGTAGTCTACACTGGTATGGCCACGTCTTATGTCAACCGGCATCTTACGTGGGTAACAAATGTCTTGCCATGCTACCTCCGCCGGGTCCCGGTAAACGGGGAACGCCAAAGGAATGCTGGCTTGACGTCGTAAGGGATGATATGCGTGCCAACCAACTAACCACCAGGGATGCTGAAGACCGTGCGAAGTGGAGGAGACATAGCCGGAAAGCGGACTCCGGGCTCCAAGGCGTGGGTTTTGGAGCGCAACCGGGACAGCGTTAAGATGATGATGATAATGATGATGATGAATAAAAGTAAAGCATCAATCGCTTTAATCTTGTTCACAAGTAGGCTCATTAAAACTTGTATGCTTCAGGATTTTGAAGACCTGGTAGAAATATTTACTACTCTAACCAAGATCTCCGATGAGGATGAAGTGCCTGCGATTAATGGTAACGAAATTGAACAGAGTCCTAAGAAACCGACGGTGAGACAGCGTCCATTCCTGATGAGAAGACATGACTGCACCCAGCGTCGATAGTCTCCGCACCGTAGGATAACTCGCTAAGTAATTGTAACTTGAGTAAAGGTATGTGTGTACTTACGTGTGTTGTATAGTAAGTTGTTTGTGTCGATCGGAAGGGTCCAGTATGCCCTGTCCATGATTGAAGTATATCGGAAGGGTCCAGTTTGCCCTATCCATGATTTGAGTCTGTTGAAAGGGGTCTAGTACGCCCGGTCCGCACTCATTTGTTGAAAGGGCCTTGTCAGCTGAGCCTGATAAGCCTGTGTAGCATTTTGGTATTCGGTCAGTAGGACCTGGTACCCAAGAGGGTCCATGGTTATACTATGCCTGTACCATGGTTGGTAGTTTTGTGATGGGGCTCCACGCACCCGACCCAAGTTACTACGCAGTAGCGATGTATTTCATTCTGGCCAGAATAGGCCGAGCGAATGATAATGTGCATCTTTACTCATTGAACAGTTCTGGAGAAATAATGCTGCGTCCTGTAGATGCTGGACACCATGCGCACGAGGTCGCGCGATTCGTCAGAATGGCCGTATAGGCTAACCTCGTTGGTGGTGGTTACCAATGAGGTTTGCTACAATGTTAGAGGCCGCCAAGAAGAACGACATTCCAATAGCGAACACCGGGCTCTGGCGAGGTGAGCACTGTTTTGAATCGCAGTCAACGAGGAAACAGCTGAACAGGCGCTCACGGCCACGTGTACGGCGGACGCTAATTTTTGATAGAAATTTTAATGTGTTTTCTATGTTTGATTATATTGTGAGTACCTATTTACAATAATAACTGAAGTGATGTACGAATGCTGTTTTACTTACCATCTCCTCGCCCGCAAATCTACGCCCGCTCACAATTTGAAGGAATAAATGATAGTAGAAGGACAAAATGGAAGAATTGCAGTAGAAATCCCTTAACCCACATTCGAAAGACTTTATATATATGAACAGTTATTTTATGATTTAATTTAGTCTATTACATTACGCTACCTACCGCTTTACATGCTTAGATAATGTTTTTTGCAATTGTCTTTATTTAAGTAAGGCTGTTTTAACTGACTTGACATCGGATCACTGCGGGCAAAAGGTTGTAATTCCAACTAATACAACCCCAAAGTACAAGAAATTACATGTAGGCCAATGACCTCTGCTCGCCTAAAACACTTTAGTAATGATGTTGCTGCCAAGATCGCCAGTATTGACTTAACCGTAGATGATCCTGATGAATTATATAAATGCTTATTTAAAATTGTTAATGATGAGTACAATAAATTTTTTAAACTGAAGACGTTTGCAAGGAGCATTAAAGTAAATTTTTGTGATTGGGCAACAGTAGGTATATACAAAAGTAGAGCTAGGTTGTATGATCTATATGGTATGAAAAAAATACAATTTTAATCCTAAATTTATTCAATATGTTAGAAATTATTCAAAGGTTTTTAAGAGGACATGTGCTTTAGCCAAATCCTTATATTTAAGCAATAAAATCAAAGAATCCAAGAACAAAATTAAAACTACTTGGAGCATTATTAACAATGAGACTGGTCGAGCTAAATTGGTAGATAACAATTATGAATTAAAATTTAATGGTGAAATTATTACTAGGAAAACTGATGTTGCTCAGACATTTAACAATTTCTTCATAAACATACCAGTGAACACAACCAGCTGTCTAGATTCATGTCCAAGCAAAGCAGAAATGTTGGTTAGGGGCAATGTGAATGAGTGTGATGTGCTTTTTAATTTTAAATATATTGACACCAATGACATACTGAAGGTATTCAAGACGCTCAATAATAAAAAATCTGTTGACTTATGGGGCATTTCTGTTAAACTTGTGCGACAAATTATTTCTAGCTTAGCTCCATATTTAGCTGCAATATTCAACAGATGTGTAGATACAGGAGTATTTCCTGATCTAATGAAACACAGTAAAGTAATACCATTATTCAAAAAGGGATCAAAGAGCGACCCTAGTAATTTTCGGCCAATTTCTATCTTGCCTGCTACTAGTAAAATTTTTGAAAAGATTATTTTGCATCAACTAGAGAGCCACTTTCACACAAATAATTTATTTCACAGTGAACAGTATGGCTTTACTAAGGGTCGCTCCACCGTTGATGCCGGTGTAACTTTGTTAAAGCATATTTTTAATGCTTGGGAAAACTCAAAGGATTCCATTGGTGTTTTTTGTGACCCATCAAAGGCCTTTGACTGTGTGGAACATAATAGGCTTTTACTTAAATTGAAACTTTATGGTATTAGAGATACCGCACTCAATCTTGTTGCCAGCTACCTTAGTGATAGAATTCGGGAGGGAGTAGGTCTCTAGGTTTGCCAGTAGGAATGGGCGTTCCACAAGGCTCTATTCTCGGTCCATTCCTTTTTTTAATATATATTAATGATTTGCCGTTCTTTGTACAAAATTTATGTGATATTGTTTTGTTTGCCGACGATACGTCACTAATTTTTAAAGTTGATCGTAATTTAAGTAACTTTGATACCGTCAATAACACACTTGCACAAGTATTAGATTGGTTTCGACAAATAATTTGGTATTCAACTCAAGCAAAACCAAATTTGTTAAATTCTCTTTGCCTAATGTCAAAAGTGTTCCTACTAATATAATTTTAAATAAGGAAACAATTCAACTAGTCGAATCAAACGTATTCTTAGGTGTAACATTAGATTGTAAGCTTCAGTGGGGCGCCCAAATATCCTGTCTCGCAGTAAAACTTAGTTCTGCAGCGTTTGCAGTTAGAAAAGTTAGGGAATTCACAGATATAGATACTGCTAGACTAGTTTACTTTAGTTATTTTCACAGCGTAATGTCTTACGGAATAATGTTATGGGGTACAGCTGCTGATATACAGACTATTTTTGTCATTCAAAAAAGGGCCATACGTGCAATTTATAAGTTAGGTGCTAGAGATTCTTTACGTGATAAATTTAAAGAAGTAGATATATTGACAGTTGCATCGCAATATATATGCTAACTTAATGTACATTAAGAAAAACTTAATTCTATACCGCAAAAATAGTGATTTGCACAAAGTGAACACAAGGAATAAGCATAAACTGGTGGGAACTAACTACCGTCTACATAAAGTTCAGAACTCATTTGCGGGGATTGGTATACGATTTTTCAACAAATTGCCTCTTGAAATAATGAATTTACCCATGCACAAATACAAACGGACAATTAGGAACTTTCTTTTACAAAGGGGTTATTACACTATTAAGGAATTTTTAAATGATAAGACACCGTGGGGATAGGCTTAGGCTTGTTTAACTCACGATTATTTTATTTACATGTTAAGTGGAGGTGCCTCGTGAACACATGATTTTTGCAGGATTTGGATATTTTTATGATTTGTTGAATGTAGTTTAACATTATTTATCCCTGATC
Organism: Euclidia mi; assembly: GCA_944739405.2. Taxonomy (NCBI): domain Eukaryota; kingdom Metazoa; phylum Arthropoda; class Insecta; order Lepidoptera; family Erebidae; genus Euclidia; species Euclidia mi. The sequence goes on from OX123201.2 coordinate 5,589,523, forward strand.
ATATCATTGTTCACTTGTCACCTTCACAAAATTCTTTCTACTGGTAATTGGCGGTCATGGTCAGTATACCAATAGATTGTTTTTTACTGCTGGTTCGTATACCGTTGTCGTCATGCTCACTAAAATGTCATTTCTTGTGGTGGCGTCGTGTGTCGGGTCATCCCTGTCCCTCTAATATGGCGAGAGGGATGATGGCTGGCACATGCGTCATACTCGTGAACGGGTGCTACTTGCAATGACTGGTCGATGATGGTCTTGCGGGCTGGTATTAGATTTTAATATTTAACTGCATCATTTCCATCATGGTTCTGATCACTTTCGCGGATTGCCTGTTTCACCATGTCTATTCTGAGGAGGCTAACCAAAAGTATTATGCTTGAGTATTATTATGTACAGTAAATTTATACAAGTGATATAGACGGTGTAACAGTTGCAGCACCATACAAAATGTAAATTGTGTATTATGCAAAACCTGGCGATGAAAAAGAGTGACCGTGAGTTTTATTGCCCGTTCTTTCTCATGGTTCTACCTATTGCTTTGCGAACGTGGCAGTAAATGTAAATGTAGAAGCATACAGTAATAATGTTTTAAATTTGAGTATAAGTAATTATTTTATAAATTTATTATTTTGACGTTCATAAGCGTCACATTGTGACCCAAATGAATAAAGGATTTTGAATTTGAATTTGAACTACCTGCCAGTGAGTGTTATCTCCTTTCTAAATTCACGGTACACACATAACACAAATACAAAATATTATGGAGTCATTGCAGAGCACAATTCAAAACTTGAATAGCATGTTCAATCAAAGGATGTCTCAGTTTGAGGACAAGCTGCAAAACACAACCCATCCTCCTTCAAGCATGGCTGGTCTGGCATCGATTTTACATTGTTCCGGGCGTTTGTCACTGAAGCATTAAAGGGTCTGCAGCAGCAAGTCCAGTTACTAATGCACAGTGTGGACAACTTAGAAATGCAGGGTCGCCGTAAGATTCTTCTGTTCCATGGTGTTAAGGAAGATAAGAAGGACGACCTTGTGCAGACCGTCGTTGATGTTTTAAAAACACACCTGAAGCTTGACGATATCACTCCAAATAGCATTAAGCGCTGTCATCGTATGGGTAGACTCGCAGCTCCCAACAGACACCGTCCAATATTGGTAAAATTCCAGAGTGTCTTGGTCCGGGATAAAGTTTGGTTTACCAAACCTAAACTGAAGGGCTCAGGTATCACAGCCCGGAATTCTTGACGAAGGCCCGACATGACATATTTGTAGCTGCACGGGCGAAGTTTGGAGTGTCCAAGTGCTGGACTAAGGAAGGGCAGATCTTTGTCCTCGGGGAAAAGGGTGAGCGACATCGCGTCAATTCCCTGATGGATGTTGAAAACCTTTGCCACCTTGTCGCCGTGGATCAGCAGCAACGAGAGCCCTCTGCTTCGAAGAATGAGCCAGCAAAAACAAGGCGAACTGCAGCTACTAAAAAATAGTCCTGATTTTGTTTTCGTGCTATTATTTCAAACCCGGGTAGGTGGCCAAATATTACTTTTACTTTACTTTTGTGCAAAGACGGTACTTATAAATCTTTTGTATTTATTTCCATTATAAATTCAGATGTATGTTTCGTATGTTACAACGTTTATTTTCAAATATTTTTACGATGTTGTTTACATATACCGACTTGATAAATTTTACTACCTACCATGGAAGAATAACTAAAGCATGGAATGAACGATATTTTTATGAACAAATTGAATATAGCTACACTCTTCACTCATATGACAAATTAGAGTTGCCAGAAGAAGATGGCACTATGTTTGTCAGTTAGGGCTAAAGACAATTTGAACACAAATTTCGTAACTTTTTAATTTTTTAGTGATTGAGCAAATCCGCTATCGATATCGATCAAAGTTTCAATAATATAGGTTCAAAATCAAACAGACTTGTAAAAGTAAGTATGTACATGTTATACATTCCGTAAGTTTGTGTCCACAGCAGTCAGAACGCTAGTTACATACAGTACTCGCCAATCTTTATGGCCGCTCTGAATGTAGCCATCGGTACGAACTTGCGCATGGTACAGTCGGGTGGACATTTCATAACATAACCACAGTCAAATAATCCATACAGTCGTTCGACGAACGCGCCTAGACGGCTCAATCGTGCGGGGGCCAAGAGGTGAGACGCGGGAAGAGCGGTACCTAGTTACGTATATCTTCTTAGTTCGTAACTAGGTACATGTTTTTGGGGGCTGGCACGTGCTTGGTTTTTGTTCGTTACTTATTTATTTGCCTATGAATATTAATAAAGATGGTGCATACGACTTGTGCTGTGAGACATTGAAATTCTTTATGCTGTTTAAAGATTTAAATAAATAAGGATAAAAAAAATCTGCGATTTCATCAATTTACTTATACCAAAAAAGAAAATTTCATTAATTATTAATATTATTTTGAAATGTACATACATTTCAAAATAATATTAATATTAATGAATATAACCACTTAAAATAATGTGCACATTCCTACTAATCTACTAACTTTTTGCAATATCTCATGTCTGGCCAAATTACAGAATAAAGTAGCAATTATTGTACGTAAACTACATGGCTGGTAGACGTAAGAAAATTTGCGTTGTAAGTAATATTCGATTCTGGTGTAATTTTAATTTCATTCAATAAGTGCCTAGTACCTTCGCATTAGGTAAGTACCTATCACATATTATTATGTATCTTGGTAACGGCGCATCCTAGCTCAAAAATAACCATATTTTTGGCCCCCTTTTATAAGCCCCACACATGTTCTCCGTAATCTCATAGCCCGGTCACCCATCCATAAAATGACCGTGATGTCTATTGCTTTACTTTAACGTAGTTTGAACGAAAAAGATCTGCAAAATACTTCATATCGATAACATAGGCTCTGCAAGCTGATCCCAAGGTTACCCATCCATTAAACCACAGCTGTGTCTATCGCTTTATTTTAACTTGGTTTGTACGAAAAATGCTTTATATTCTTAACCGCCTCCCACGACACCTGAAATAGGTGCTGACTGATATTTTGTATGCAAATCTGTCACCGCACGAAAAATGCAACGTGTTTTATAATAATTATTTATTGTTAATTATTGTAATATAATAAACTAGCTGTTTCCCACGGTTTCACCCGCGTCCTGAGGCAACTTCTTCGCGTACCCGGTTAATTTTTTGCCTAGGTACTCCTTGGTACATCAGGCCAGTGATGGTTCCATCAAAATAGGTCCAGCCGTTCCAGAGATTAGCGAGAACAAACAGACAGACTGACAAAAATAGTAAAAAATGACATTTCGATGTATGTACCGTGTATACATCCATTATGCATTTAGTAAAAAGCGGTTATTTTAATATTACAAACAGACACTCCAATTTTATTTATATGTATAGATAAGTGATTTACTTTTATTCATGTAGTGTAGCAATTGTAATATTTTTCTAAAATAAATAGACGGTGTTTAAATAAGTAGGTATTGTTTACATGTGGCAGCCCTAGCCTACTTACCCTTGTCTAGACATTGTCGGCTTTTTCTACGAGATCAAAGGCGTCAAACTACTGTATGTCTTTATACTGTGACACAACCAAGAAAAAATATTTGTAATTATTGAAAATTAAACTCTTCAGTTACGTTGTTAGATTAGCTATATTATATTATAATATTGTTTAATTACATATTCAATCAAATTCGATTAATGTAAATTCAGATAGGTGAAGGGACCTTTAAGCTTAGACTTATTTCCTTCTTCATAAACGTTAAATACGTGAAACACCATTTTCCGTGTTTGGCGACGTAAAACATGAAAACGACCGCGAGGCAATCAATGAAAATGGTAACTATCTAAGGAAATCAATATTCGATCAATAGTTAGATCTGTAGATTTTAGACTCGTTTTTGACATAAACTCCATACAAAATATGTCAAACACCAATCTCGAATCTCAAAATACATGTATGGATCGAATATTGAAAATGGCCGTATATCAGTACAAATAACAGCAAGAAACAACAAGAGCAACGAGAAACAACAAAGAAGTAACACTATGAAACTATTCTAAACGCGACGATACTGTCAGAGCTCAGCGAATATGTGAGTCGTGTACGAACGTAGCACTCACACTAACGCGCGGGAGGCGACAGGACCCTAGCGGGTAGAAGACAGCGCGCGCGGGCGTGCCCTGCCTCCACGCCCCGCGTACGTCCCGCTGATACCTGATTTTGTGTTCTGCGCAGCGCAATGCGGCTAAGTTCGGAGCGGCCATAAAGTTTGGCGAGTACTGTACATACATACATAACGTCACGCCTTTTATCCCCGAAGGGGTAGGCAATGGTGTATTTCTACACCCACTTTTCGCCAGATATACTTTAGTCCCACGTAATAAGGGGCGAGCCTATTGCCGTACCGGGCACATATTCAGACTCCGTGCTGCTACTGAGATTTTCGTGACAGAAAAACCCAATAACACTGCCCGACCCGGGAATCGAACCCGAGACCTCCCAATCCCACGCGCGCATTTATGCCGCGAAACCAACGAGGCAGTCGTATAGGGTTTGATGTCGAGTTTGCCGTAACTACGCAAAGATGGTATTTGCATCGTGTTATCCCTTAGTCGCCTCTTACGACACCCACGGGAAGATAGGGGGTGGTGACACTTGTATTCTATGCCGTCAACCACACGGCGAGTTACAGAACGCTAGTTAATGGATAGTATTTATATAATTATTACACAAACTTGCATTTTTAAACGGAATCTATATTTTTTTGTTTCAAATGGGTACTCAGTAGCACATAATAATGAAGCGTCACAGCATTTTTTTTAACTTCAAGCTAATCTCACGTGTTTTGTCACCAGCCGCGCGTGAAAGGTATTTTTTAATAACACTGTTATTTTTCACGTGATCTAAAATTATCAAATCCTTCTTCACGATATTTTCGTTTTGCAAACTATCAAGTGTATATGGGCGCAAATTAATATATAATGATTATATTGTTACGAAAATGTTAATAATATTTAAGATTGATATTTAAATAACTACTTATTTGTGAACACAGAACTGAGAACTTCACTACTTTAGAATATTAGACACTGTATTGACTGCTTCACTGTTTTATAAATATTGGGTATTTAATTTATCGCTTAATAATTAAAATAACTCCGGAAACTTTCAAAGTAAAATCAATTAGTATTAAATAACATTATTCTGATACTTTTATGTTAACGGTAATAAATAACCTGCGCTTATATTTACATCCTGTTGATAGCGCCATCTGTTGCGAATGTTGTAAAGCAGTGTTTGATTATTACAATAGATTTGTTATTCGTATAAAATAAATCATATGGTGTTGTGCAATATTCATAACAATATTAATGTTGATTTTTGATAATTAATTGTACAGTAATTTCAATTATATGTTGAAAAGGAAGTGGCAGTTGTTAACATTAAGTGTAATGACGGTTAGTTTATAAAAAGGATTGTAGGTCACATTTTAATTCAATTCTGTGCTAGAAATCGTCTGAAAATAAACCAAGTAATATTACGTGAGTCTTTTTATTATAATGGAGTCTGGACTGGACACGATAACCCTGGCGTATCGCCGACATATACGTGAATTCATAGCAATGTTCTTTTTCATCAGACGTTTAGAACGTTGTCTTAAATAGGTAATTAATTTTTAACAAACGTCTTTTAACAAGCTGCTCAAGGTGAAAAACTTCTTTTTGTAGTTTTTCTATTGTACGTAAGTGTTTAGCGCACACGATTTTCATCGCTTCTGTACCTACTGGCGGAGAAATTGTAACTAACGTAGGCGCTTTAGTGCTGGTTGTCGGAGAAACAAAAGATGTCTCATTTATGGAAGGCGCACGCGTACACTAAAGAAAGAAAAAAGCCACGTTTTAATGCAAAGCAGTATATTAAAATAAATAAGCATACCCTTTGTGTTTGCCACCCTAGCAATCACTGATGATACCTGAAGCTTGATTTATAGGCCAAAGCCGATTGATAAAAAGTACCTTACACCTTTTTCTGTACTCCCATTACTCCCAGCAACGTGCATTGAACTTTTTATGATCGATTGAGTAGTCAAAATGTGAAAGCTTAACAAATAAATAAATTCACTTACATTTATAATAGGTATTAGTAAGGATATAGTAAAACTATGAAATGAGTGAATGTCGTCTAACAGCCTGGCCACGAACGGCCGCGACACGCTGAGCGACAAGCGATTTCAATGTTCATGCCGCTCTCTATTCTGCCGCCGGCGCTGTCACCTCAGTGCAGAACTAAACTGCACAAATAAACATCGAAATCGCTTGTCGCTTAGCGTGTCGTGGCTTTTCGTGGCAACAGTGTAACTGCAGGTAGCTGGCTGAATATTGTTTATAAAATACATACATAGGCTCACGCCTGTTTCCCCGAAGGGGTAGACAGAGGCATATTAAACGCCCACTTTTTGCCAGACTTTTGATCCCACCTAATAGATGGCGAGCCTAATGTTTTGTTTGCCAGAGCCTCATCCGTTGATAAGCAGGTACACCACTTGCAGGTGAGGTTGGCTTGGGACCCTACGTTCTTGGTGGGAACCCTATGCACTGATAATAAAATTGTAGAAAATATTAAAATTAAATTATTCCTTTGGCCGAGACATCGAATGGAGCCCAAGATCCGACTCCTGTTTGGCGCTACTACCCTAATAAAAGTAAAAGCAAGTAATTATTTAAACACTCACACTGATACGTTTAGAATGGAGGAGTAATGTTGGCACAGAATTTTCTTTTAGTCTGCGCCATCTGTCATTACTATAAAAACATTCCGCAGTAAAATGCTTGGAACAAATTCTATGGTGCTTTCTAGGCACCCAATTTTCTCCACGATATACTGCAGCAATCCACTTATTTTATAAATCTTTATCACGTGCACAAAGAATCTAAAAAATAACGAGATAAAAATATACGGTGGATAGACATATCGATAAGATTTCTTACAACACTTGAAAAGTCGATGTAAATATTATACGGCTAAATTCAAAATCATGATAGAACTGTCATAAAAGATGAATCACTAAAGTTATATAATTTGATGGCATTAAATTGTCTAAATTGTATCTTACACGTCAGTTGACTGTGTTCAATTTTTCAATACTAGGGCTACCTCTATGTATTATATATCCAATCTCTTTGCTACCTACTCAAGTGTCAAATATGACAGTGACAGCCATTATAATGTTTAGTTCAGAAACAATATACTTGGGCAATTCTTAGACGCCATAGTAATAAAAAGAAACTTTTCTAACTTCTCGCTGATAATAATATGTTTATGTATAGTGTTTAAGTTTATTTCAACTTTTGTACCTGGGATTGTACTGTATTTTATTAGTTATAATGTTGATTATTGCTTTTTTTTTGTTTTGTATAAAAATATTGGTTACATTGGAGTACCTTTTTTTTTTTGGTTTCGGGTTGGATAATCCTCATGGAGTCCCTCCGCCCTGGGGGATGGGCGAAGGGGACTGTCAGACTCTTACTGACTAAAAACCAACCCGTGTGCCTCATGTACCCGTGTGTCGGAGAGTCGGGTTTCGCCCAAGCATACGTCGCAACCACCCGACGGGTATCGGCCCGCCAGATGGGCAGGCGGGCCCCGAACAAAACCCCCTTGGCGGCGGATTAAGGTGTTGGGCTCCGCCGCCAAAACACCCAGCGGCCGCAGAGGATAGGGAGGACAGCAACGCAACACCGCATCTCCTCTTCCTCTGCGGCCCCACCGCGACGCTTTGAATGGTGCGCCCCCATTTGGTCACGGGAGATAGGGCGCGCGGCAACGCAACACCGACACGCCTCTCCTCCCGCGACCGCACCTGACTGCGAGGGACAGACAGAACTGTCCCCCGCACCCGTACCGTTGGACGCATCCTGCGCAGGCCCCGTCAAGCCCACGCGGAGCGTCCCCTCCTGGATCCCTCTTAGCTTCACCGCGGGTCACCAATCCACGGTTACTGAGCCCCCCCACCACGACAAGGTGGAGATCCCACGGGGGGGACATTGGAGTACCTACTTAACATTAATTTAACTGGCAGGTGCACTCTGTCGAATAGTGTTGTTAATTTGTGCATTGCGCTTATTATTTAGATATATTTTTTATTTTATTTATATATTTTATTATTGTATTTTATTTATATTATATATTTTATTTTATAATATAAACTTTATATGTCGTCTATTTTTTTTACGGTTAAACATACGTATTTTTTTTTTGGTAACATAATTTATAAGTAGCATATAAGTGATGCTTAATCTAATCTAATCAATATGTCCTATGTCGTCTATAGATTTAGATAGTGATAATGATTTTTTTTTCAGTCAGTACCGACAACGACAGTTACGTTAGTATCCCTTCTCTGGCAGATAATCTGCAATCTTTATTTTCTGATGTTTCCAGGAACTTGAACGTTGTCTATATCAATGCACAGAGTATTTCGGCCCATTTCCCAGATATGCTGGCAACCTTTGACTGTAAGAACATCCATGCTATTCTTGTATCCGAATCATGGCTTAAGCCATGCCTTTCTTCTGCCTCTTATTCTTTACCTGGCTTCGAACTGATTAGGAATGACCGAATTGGTAGTGGTGGCGGTGGTGTTGCCATTTATCTCCGCTCTTACATTGACTATTCAGTGGTTAGTACGTCTTCACAGCCGCCTCCACCCAATGCTGGCGAGCATCTCTTCCTGGAGGTTAAGCTGCACCACACCAAAATCCTTCTTGGTGTTTATTACTGTCCTTCTTTGTGTATAGATTTCTTTTCCTCCTTTGAAACTCTTTTGCTTAATCTATCATCTTCTTACAGTCAAACTATTATCATGGGTGACTTTAACACTTGTCTTCTTAAGAACGACTCTCGTTCCTTATCTCTACATTCCATTTCAATTTCAAGTAATCTTCATATTCTTCCCCTGAATGCCACCCATCATTTTCCTAATTCTACTCCCTCACTTCTACACTTCATCTTCGTCTCATCGCTTGGTCATGTTGCTAAGCACGGCCAACTTGATGCAGATGAATTTTCTTATCATGATCTTATTTTTCTCTCTTTCAACGTCCGTCCTCCCAAGGCTAAGTCTAGAATTCTCTTGCTTCGCAATTTTAGTAGTATGGATAGTGATCTTTTACGTGATGATGCCAAAACCATCAACTGGCAACCGCTGCTTGACGCAGAATCTATGGATTCTGAAATTCAATTGTTCGAGAGGAATCTTATTGACTTGTATGACGTTCATGCACCTTTCCGAGCCATAAAAGTAAAACATGCACCTTCACCTTGGCTTACTAAAGATATAAGTTTACTTATACAGAAAAAAAGCCCACTGAGGTTAATAAAGAAAAGTATATCAAGGTTAGAAACCATTGCAATAGGGTGTGTAGGGATGCACAACGCCGGCATATCCATAATTCTGTTCAAAACGGAGATCCAGCTAAAGTCTGGAAATTCCTGAGATCATTGGGGGTTGGAAAGCAAAGTCAGAATACAAAATCCCTCAATATTGATATCAATTTGCTTAACCAGCACTTCTCTGCTTCGTCCAATTTTGATAGGACAACAAAAATTAATACATTAAATCACCTTTCGTCGCTCTCAACCCCTGATCACTCGCCTTTTGTCTTTAGTCAGTTTACTGCAAGTGATGTTAAGAAGAGCATTTTATCCATAACATCCAACGCAGTGGGCAGCGATGGTATCACCCGTAATATGTTGCTCCCCATCCTTGATGAAATCCTTCCTATTATTTCCCACCTACTTAATTACTCAATTTCAAGTGGCATTTTTCCAACATCTTGGAAAGAGGCCCACGTAGTTCCTCTACCTAAGAAATCTAATCCTGCAACCTTCAATGAATATCGTCCTATATCTATTTTACCCTTTCTTTCCAAAGTCCTTGAACGTCTTGTCTATAACCAGCTTAACTCTTTCCTTTCTCGAAATGACATCCTCAATCCCTTTCAATCAGGTTTCCGTACAGGTCATAGTACCACTACTGCGCTTATCAACATAACGGATGATATCAGGTCAGGTATGGAGAATGGCAAGCTCACAATTATCTGTTTGCTTGACTTTAGCAATGCGTTCAATACTGTCGACTTCGATGTTCTTCTCGCCATTTTAAGCTCTCTTAACATATCTCCATCAGTAATCGACTGGTTTCATAGTTACCTGTTTGGCCGCCGGCAGCGTGTGCATCTGGATGAAACTTATTCTTCCTGGTGCGATAATTCTGCTGGTGTTCCACAGGGCGGCGTCTTATCTCCTCTACTCTTCTCAATTTTTATTAATTCTATATCCAATCATATTTCTTGTTCCTACCACCTTTATGCTGATGATATGCAAATTCACACTCAAGCAAAATATGAAAATTTGTCGTCAGCTATCTCCACGATTAATAGTGATCTGGCTAAAATATCAGATTGGACCAATAGGTACGGACTTACGATAAATCCAAAGAAAACCCAGATAACAATTATCGGCAGTTCTAGACTGATGTCAAAGGTTCCTTGGTCTTTGCTTCCCCAGATATCTTTTGTTGGCGTTTCAATTCCTGTGAGTAAAGAAGTGAGGAATCTGAGGATTACCTTTGACAAAACGTTATCCTGGTCTGTGCAGCTACAAAATATCAGTCGACGTCTTTTTGCTGCCGCTGCGTCACTGAGAAGATTACGTAATTTCCTTTCCATACCTACTAAAATTGCACTTGTGCAATCTATTCTTCTTCCCATTCTTGACTATGCCGATGCCAGCTATCTAGATCTCAATGAAGACCAGCTAGATAAACTTGAGCGCCTCCAAAACTTCTGCATAAGGTTCATATATGGCTTACGTAAATATGACCACATTTCTGAATTTCGTAACAAGCTCAAATGGCTGCCTATCCGCCTTCGACGGAATACTCACATCCTTTGCCTTCTTTATAATATATTATTCAATCCATCATTTCCCTTTTATCTTAAACGACGGTTCGAATATCTTCATGACACACATTCAAGGTGCTTGAGATCATCAGAAAATCTTAAATTTAAAGTCCCGACGCATTCTACAGTTTTCTTTCAAAAGTCCTTCACAGTTCAAGCTGTACGATTGTGGAATGCGTTGCCTGAAACTATCAGACGGGCTCAATCTCTTCCAACATTTAAAAATCTAGTCAGGAATCATTATTTGTCACAATTATCATGACTGTATATATATTATATGTATATTATATAGGTATATATTATAGTTTATTTACATATTTAAGTATATATATATTATGTAAAATGTATAGTTTATTTATTTATTGTTTAAAAGTATTGGTTTATCATAAATAATTATTTTGTATTGTATGTAAATATTATAAGTATTATATGTTTTATACTGACACTGTTCCACTAGGTACACCGTTACCCACACAATTATACTTTTATAAAATACCTTTTCCAAACTAGGTTGTCTGGAAGAGATCGCATTTTGCGATAAGACCGCCCTATTGTGCAACTAGTTTTAAGTTAATTTTACCATTGTAATTTTGTTTGTATGCTGGTGTACAATAAAGTGTTAATCTATCTATCTATCTATCTATCTATCTAGTTACAAAAAATCTACTATTATTACGTTCGTAACAATTGAAGATTTAAATAGCACATTATTTTTAAATCATTATGTGTATCACCGTGGCACCGGAGTTCTAGATTCAGCTAAAGAGTGTGTGTAAAGAGTTGTGTGTTTTGCAACTGAATGCATTTTTTAGCAATTTCAGATCTCTAGTGCTTACATGTTTTGCATAAAACTGCGGATAGACAGGCGGACGGACGGACATGGTGTAACTAAAAGGGTTCCTTGTAGTACGGAACCGCACAAAATATTTTTCGGAATTTCCTCATTTCTTTTAAACACATTAAGTAGCTGAACAAATAATAATGATATTCCATTGTAGAGTTAAGTAAAATTGACTTATTCAAACACGAGTAGGTACATTTACGTACAAAGTTCGTTTCTGTGAAGCGGCGGTCGGTGGCGGCATGTACCGCGGTAATGCACACATTTCGAGTTGTTCATTTAATTGTTCGCCATTGTACAGCCGCGCACGTTGGTGCAGCGTGCGATGTATTTTGTGTATGTGTGTGTTTTATCTTCTGGATGCTATTCATCCTCCTAGCGTAATCTAAGTTAGAACCCGGTGTCTGCTTTCTTGTTGCTATTGTTGTGACCCAACTGTGTGTGGTGGACTTGAAAAAAAAAAACATCACAATCTACTTCTGATTGGTTGTGATTTCCTAGACTGTGAAACTTTTCTTAAAACTACTCGAATATCAAAATGTGGTATTTTCTATGATAGCTGACCCTGGTTAACTCGCTATAGAACTAATGGGAAAGTTAGGGGGACAAGCTGACGAAAAAAAAACAGATTGATTCATTTAATATAATGGCATAAGAATTACTTTTACTGTAAGACGCTAAATAAATGCGGCGTCGATTTCGAAACACATTAGCTTAATGACGAATAACATTAACAGTCCGGTATTTATACGCACATTTGTTTTTACGAGCGAAATCAATTGAAAGTGAATAATTTGTAAATACAAAACGGAAAGACGAGGCGGCTGCCACTGAAACGTGTACTTGACGTTTGAACAAGCATTTAGCACAAAAAGGTATTCCATATTCATTTCACAAACCAACTGCGTCATCAAAACATATGGAATGTACGTAAAATGGTCGGTATTTACTGAAACACAATCTGCGTTACAAAACTCATATAAAAATCACATTTCAATCGGAGTGTCTCGCGGAAACAATATTCATTTCATTTAAGCCGTGCGGTTTATGAGGACCCTCACCGTAAAGAGTGGTGGCGCGAGCAACGCAACGCTTCGCTTCGCTCCGCACCGCACTGCAACGCATCGCGTACAGTCGTTTACACTACAATATTCACGTCGGAAAGTGTCTTACATGTTTATGAAGTATGTATGTGCGTAATTGTATGCATCGGCACACGATGTTCTAGTCAACATAACGTTTTTATGATGGCGTAACAGAAAATTGAGCCGCGATGGCGTCTAGACGACATTGTGTTGTTCTTACGATGCTCGGTGATAAAATACCAGTGCCGTTATATTATATGGTACATTCGTATTATATCTGAGTTGGGTGCATATATTACGGGAATGTATAAATCATTGGATCTATGGTTCCATTATTTTCTAGCAGTCATAATTTCTGAGTTATCTTTGTTATTGTAGTTAGTCGCTTCATGATTTGGGATTTACGAATGCAGTTATAAGTAACTGGCGTGTTAGGCGTAAGGAAACAAGTATACAAACAAAGACTGAAATCATAACCATTCTTGGCCAGGTAAACATTCATGTAGTAATCATTTCACAGCTACCTACCCATTTCTTGTTTGACTACTGAGCATTAATTTTGTCTCAGTCATAGAGTAGTATTCAACATATTGTGTTTAATCAATTCAATACTGTTTATATACAAGTAGCTCGTTCAATGAGTTACCATCATTGCACGCGAGTGTACCTCGTAGTCACAGCTGTATCGAGCGGAGCGCTGCACCTTTAACGACTGTCGATTTAATGACTTACGTCATTTTATACTCACTAAATAAACTTTCAATACGTTCTGATTTCAGCACTGTCCTCACACTTCATTAAACACAGCGCTTGCATTCAATAAATAAAGTGACAAGTACACATTAATATTATTTATATTGCGCACTGTAAAGTGACTTTTTGAATAATTGACTTGCCTTCATATTATTCGCACGCGTTGGTAATTTACGTACTGTAGTGAAAATAAAACAGTTTTATGTAAAGCATTCAGCTCGGGTGTACATGCGAGCCGACAAGTGTTCCACTTATTAATTATGAGACGCTTAGGCGCAGGGCCCACATAAATGGCGTCGGGCGCGGACACGGCGCGGGTGGCTTCCTATTCCATGCAAATTTTATACCAAGTGCATAGAAATAAAGCGCATTTTAGGATACACGGAATGTCGTGGCTCGGGCGTACATATGACGCGCCATGACATGATCCGTGTATTCTAAATTGCGCTTTATTTCTATGCACTTGATATGGTGGAAATGGTTTTCGGACTGCCAACTCAACAGACTCATCGAGCTGATCTGTATTGATGGCTAAAGGTGTCTTGGCCACCGTCAGAGGTGTGGGTATGGCATTCGATACCCTTTATCGAGTCAAAGTCGGATTGAACTTGTGACTGTTTAATTCTTAAACTACATGGTCTATATCTATATACTAAACTTATCCTATGTACACACACACAACTTTGTGTTCACACGGTTGTGTGCTGTGTGTGAAAGGTGCCATCTCAGCGGTATATGCCTTACGTGAATACGTGATTTTTTTCTTAATTTAATATAAATCACGAACAATCTGTGTTGCGATAAATACTCACGTAGGATTATATCGCTGAAATGGCATTTTCATGTGTGAACACTCCATGATTTTGAATTTGACGTATGTATTTTCTTTCTTTGTATGTTAATGTTACGCCCACGCCACTGTTTGAATTTGACATATGTGTTTTTTTCACTATGCATGTTTTCTCTTTCTTTCGTTACCTGCCCTCATATGTATATATATATTTTCTCTATGCATTTTTTTTTCTCTCTACCTGGCTCTCTGCCTGCAACGTCATATTTTTTAATATGATGTGTTTAATGCGTCATGAGAACACGTGTCAAACCGTACATTACACAAGATAATAACATAGCGTGACAGACATTCAACGGCGTGTGATATGACGAACGGTTTAATAAAAAAAGTTGGTTGAGTAAAAATGCGAAACTTACTACTACTACATCGTCGCCTATCGGAACCAATTGTATTCTTAAACCATCCAGGTACACATTGAAATCATCTGTAAGCTTAAATTTTGAAAACTACGCAACAGCTTTTAATTCGTTTTTTTTAGTAAAATTGCGAAATTACGCCGTTTGTTTTATACTAGTTTTTTCACGCGGACACCTTCGTAAATTTGATTCATATTGACTGCACGGTTGGTGTAGTGGTTTAAGCTACCGCCTCGCCGCTTGACACTGCGCCGAATGTTGTGGGTTCGATTCCCACACGAGACAATACAGTCTGGGTGTTAATTGTCCTCGTTAGATGTATGTTTGTAAAGTCCCCCGCGACATAGGATTTAGTCCTAATGCGGGAGTGATGCTTATCAAAAAAAAAAAAAAATTGTCGTTGCAAATTTAATTGCAGTTTGGTGTTTTATATTTTTATAGCTTTAGTCTTAAAATAGTGTATCAAATACGTCAGATTTCTCAAAATAGACTCTTAGTTTCTAAGAAAAAACCACATTGTTTCATTACACTTTTAAAGAAAAGTTTATATATATGCGCACAGATACTCATCTGTTGATCTTATCTAAAACGCCTGATTGCGCTTTCTTCTCTTTTTTTTTCATAGAGTCACGCCTGTATACTCGAATTAATTAAAGATCCCACGTTATAGGGGGCGAAACTATTGACGTTACACATTGCTAGACTCCGCTACTGAGAGTTCGGAAAAACTCAGTAACTGTGTTCTTCATCTACGAAATAGCGTGCCACTATTATAAATACGAATGAGAAATTGTTTTATAAGATTTCATCCATTACAAACAAACAAATTTTTTTCCCTATATAATATTATCTTAATAAATAAAATCCTTGCGTTACTGACTGACTGACAGACACGCTACAGCCGAAACTATTGGGTGCAGGAAGCTGAAATTTGGCATGTATGTTCCTTGGGGACCGTAGGGGTGCACTAAGAAGGTATTTCCCGAAATTCCCACGGGATCGGCCAAACCGGGTAAATAAAAAAAAAATGCAGGCGTAGCTGCTGGCATCCTCTAGTTTTAGATAATAATGTGTGTATTTCAGTAGGCGTGTTTGTATAATCGTGTCGACGTCTCACTCGTCTCAACTGTCGGTTAACAAACTTGTTTATTTAACAGCAATAACTGAGGCGGAAGTCTCGCCGCCGCCGCCAGCCCTACGCCGACACTCGAAGACATTTGTATAATAACTCTACTTGTTTGATTTAGTTTGAAATGTTATAAGCAGTGTTTAATTACTTCATCTGTGGATAAATATCGTGGGGCAACGAGACTTACTCTAAGCAAATGTGCGCTCGAATAGTTAATGGTAAATACTTCGAGCGATACGTATGTAGAACGTAATAACAATATTGATAGACTGCACTACTACTTATCTTCTAACTGTAATGTTTAGAAGAAGTATTTTGCGATTGCTTGCAAAGTAAGTACATTTCTAAATTAAATAAACCAGTTGCCAGTTTTTATTTTTGTAATTAAAACTTTATTATTTGATACTAAACTAGTCTATACCAGCCCGTCTGGCCAGCGTGGTATAGTAGATTTTTTTTTCATAAATTTTGACTTACAACTTACCACTATTGTGACACAAATTAGTCGTGGACTATGTCCAGGAGTGGAATGCAAAAGTTTGTATGTTAATTGTACTAGTGTCAGATAGACAGCAGACGTTGTCCTGGATATCTCAACATTTTTGACACACCGAGTACATCGTCGCCTGTCGGAACCAATTGTATTCTTAATCCATCAAGGTACACATTGAAATCATCTGTATGCTTTAATTTTGAAAACTACGCAACAGCTTTTAATTCGTTTTTTTTAATAGAGAGAATGATTCAAGAGCAAGGTTTATAGTATTATGTAAAATATAGTTATTGGCGTAAATTATGTAATTGTAATAATAGTGACAAAACATAATTAACCAATATACAATTCTACTTTCCAAAGTAGGTACTTCCACGTACCACTTGCTTGGTCAACTTTCTATCTTTCATCTTTACTAGGTGTACACGCAAGGTTGATTTAGGGCCGGAACATATCTGACGGAAGATCCGTCGCGTTTTATCGGTCGCGTAACGCCAATACATACAAATGTATAGAAAAACGTTCAACCATTCACACCTGACCGATAATCCGTTAGTACGTCGAGCGTACTAACGGATTATCCGTCAACGTCGCGCGCACCACGCACCACGTGAATTTTGACCTTTGAGTAAGGAATATAAATGGAGAGGGCAAATAGTAGGTACATATAAAAAAATTACATTATTCACATATATTATTATATTTTATAGACTCACGGCTGTATCCCCGGAGGGGTAGGCAGAGGTGTAATATTACACCCACATTTCGCCATGATTTTTTTTATACACATATATACGAAATTGACATAAAGTCACCAAACATAGTGTTGTCTCGTTTTGTCTTAGGGATATCTCTGTCAGAAAAAAGAGATAGCCATAGTTTACTGAATAAATTAATCATGACGATATTTTATTAGAAATGTCATTCGTGCCACTATCGCCATATTTTTTCATCTGCTGTGAAGTCGTTGTCTATCGGACATAATAATTTTGTTTTTGTGCATAAATATGTTTAAAAAACCGATATTGGCTCTCAGAGAATATTTTGTTACATGTTTCATACAAGGGTCGTCTTTGGCTTTGCCATGTTCGCCCATATTTGCATTATGGAATAAACTAATCTGGCAAAAGATTTAAACTAACAAAGGTAACTTACTGCAAAAATGTATTATTCTCCTCTAACCGGCTCCATATCGTTATCGATTACACTGGAAAACAACCTAAATGGCAGCCATTTTATTTGCCCAACATTTCGTAGGTGTGCACGCTAATTTCGTAGGTGTGCACGCTAAATTCGTAGGTATTGGACATATCATATCCATGTCATTCCCAGATCGGTGATTTTAAGATCGTAAGATTCCAGGGCCGCCAGACCTTACTTATTTTTTCAGAAACAAAATGTGTAGAATAATGTAGTGTTAGTATGTGCTATGAGTGTACGCATATTTGCTAGCTTGGATCGAGGGCCAATTTTTGGGTATGAGGTGCTAAAGTTCCACGGGAACAATTTCCATACATACCTATATAGAAAACATTTTGTGTCTTGCTCTGCAACTGTAGTCTGTAACCCCTTCTATATCATTTGTATAAGTTTTGTGAAAAACCGTAACCAAATCGTATTATCGTCTTTTATTTTTGAACCTCCATAAGTCCATACCTAAATACGATATATATTTAAATAACGTTTGTTGGGGGTCGGTACCCACTGGTCCCCTAATATTCGTCTCCCGGAATAAAAGTTTTACATTGGTCCCCTATTTAGGTGCTCATTGGTACCCCAGTAGGAGACCAGATTTTTTTAATTAATTTTTCAGGTACCCACTCGTACCCTGGAATAAAATTAAAGATTCGGCACCTACTCAGGTGCGTTTTGGGCACCTAATAAAAACCATTTTAATTTTTAGGTAAAAAATATTGTCATCGTTGTACATTCGTGTACAATATTGTTACGATATTAATAATTAAGTAATATCAATAATTTAAAGTATGTACTATAAAATAATCAAATTATATTGTAGTATATAATGGACTCTCATCGAATTGGCTAACTATATTTTGTTTTTTTTTAAATAATTAAGTATCTTTTTTCTTAAAATAAAAAATAGAGCAGGGTACGAGTGGGCACCACAAAAATTTGAGGGTACCAGTGGGCACAGGGTCCGAATTTCAGGGGACCAGTGGGTACTGACCCTACTATAAAAAATCTTCGAAGTTCGACATATTTTTAATAGTCAAACTCGAATTGCAAAATAAATAACTACAGGACTTCAGTGACTACATAACATCAGGGAACACGAAAAATGATTAGGTAAAAGAATATGAGAGTAAAATATTGAGCTGCCCTGAGTACGGCCCTGTACGAACAAACTTATATGTGTGCATAATAGCCACGCTTTCAGCGAATGTGTGCAGATACGCTCGACGCATTTTCCGTCAGATGTGTACCGATTCATTTGACGGAATAGACGCGACCGAAGATACGTTCGACGCATCTTCGGTCAGATATGTTCCGCCCCTTAAAGACAATGACATTAAGTCCGCCTTTGAAATGCGCAGGCAGTTAAATAATAAAAATAAGAGAAATAGAAAACAGGAGCTGCGCAAATCTTGGCTGCCTTCAACCTTATCACAGAAGACTTAGTGATAATGTAAGCTACTTAGAAAGTTGTAAGCATTTACATATTTAACAAATTAAAGAAATGCTTATTAATTCATTTCTCACAAACTTATAGCTTTCGCTCGATTTACTCGCAAAGAGCGCGCGTCTCTCTGCCTCCAGAATCAGCACTTTAAAAGCGATGAGCACTCCTCCATTTTGTACACGTTTGATGTTGCATTTAGTGAGAATTTAAAATACGATAGCGCTTTCAAATAGCCTCTGTAATGCGCCTGCAAAATGAATGAAACACGCTGATTTTAATGACCACTTGATTATGCCATATAGTACTGTAAATTAGCGCAGAGTGCCTCTAATTTCAATGAAATTTTATTAACTGTTTCTGGGAAAGCATAGTACAGTTTAGGCAGTATAGTTAATATCATAATTATATTTACGACCGAACTGTTTGTATTTCAAATATCGACTAATGCTTTTATATTTGGAAAATAATTGATACAGTTCCTAGTTATTCAATAACAAATATATTAATATCGGTATAACATTTAACTCGTCATTCATCATAAGTCTGTACAAGTAATGTCCCGTTGCCTATCATATCTTTGGAGATCATTATGGGAAACTTTAAAACATGCAGATATTCTCACGAGGATTGCCTTTACCGCTATGCTAGCGATGATAAACAATTTGATTTCACTTAAGTTCGAAAAGCCATTGGTGCACGCCATGGATTGAACCCTTTCCGTAGCAGTCTGTCAATCTGTCCACTACGCTATCGCTGCCTAGTAAGTCAAAATGTATTAGGCGTACGAAAAAGAGAACAAGTATTAAGGGTCGTCACGATTGAAAGTCCATCCACACACCACATTCTTGTTATTTATTTTATCTATTTCGGGGTAGGCATCACTAACAAGTGTTATCTTGGCACAGCTATCGTAGTGATAAAATAATACCCTTTTTACTTGACCACACAAGGTTACTAGGTACTACCATGAAGTGGAATGTTAACATAAATGTTACGAATAGGTATAAACATTTGTGATTGTTTTGGGTTCAATGTCGAATAGACTGGGTCTGAATCGGAGAAGTACTACCCTCTCACGAAAGTTTGACGTAAGGTGACAGTATCTCAACTGTTGCGTTTCGTTCCTTGAGTTAGATTTGTGCCCTGTCCTTCCTTCCTTCAGGCATTCCCATTCCTCCTCTTATTCCAATTTCCATATTGCGACAGACAGCGGATTCTAGTGTTTTCACATTCAGCATGAGCTGGCACTTACCATCAGGTGTGATACCACTAACACCACTAAAAACCACTACCACTAAAAAGTAATAAAAACCTATAAAAAATAACAACTAAAATATATAAGTATAAAACATCAATATCACGATTTAAACAAGTAGAGATAAAATAAATATGTGAAATATGTATCTGTAGTAACCAAATCCATCATATTTGTTGTCTCGTGATTCTTTGTGGATAGCGTATACGACTGCTAATCCTCTGATTCCCGGGTCGGGAAAAAGTGTTACTTACTAGTGATGTGCCCGGTAATGGCAATAGGCTCGCCCCCTATTACGTGGGACCTAAAAATTAATGGTGAAATGTTGGTGTAACGTTACTAATGTTACACCTCTGCCTACTCCTTCCGGGATACAAGGCGAGTCTATATAAAAATAACTTTCTAACAAACAAAATGACTAACTAACTTAACTTTTCAACTATGTAACGATACACCGAAATGGACACGCTAGCAATGTGTTTCTGTCGTACGTATTATTTTACTTTGATACTGGCTTTGTGTCGTCCTTTTACAATATTAAAAAAGGAAACCTTAAATAAAACAATCACCACTTATGTCCCGCGTACAGGTAAACCCTTTGTCTGAAACAATGAAAATACACAAGCAAATAGTCAAGGGTTTAATTAAAAGCTTACAAACAGAATCTGTGAGGAAATGGGTTTGGGGGAAAAGGGGAGGGGGTATGCATCCAGCGAGACATCTCCCAGGAGGACATTAGCTGACAAAAAGTGCAAAAGCGACAGAGCCCAAATACGGTGCCGCGCCGGCGATAATAGTGCAGCGAATGTGGCGGCAACTGTGATGTATGCGCCGTGACTGTCCTGCCTTACGTGTTTGTGACGTAAGCTGTGAAGTTTTTAGGAAATGTTACCGCTTTTAAAAATGTTGGCAATTTGAACCTCTATTTTTATTTATAAAATGTTGCGTTTGTCCTTTATACTTTCTGGAGAATCGTGAAAGGATATTTGAATCACATATGACTTTATGAAGTCTCCAAAACTTTTTATATGTTTTGAGATATCCTTTAGATAGCTGAATTGTGACCAAAGAAAATTAATTAACGAAAGTTATTATAGTCAAAACTAATTAAGGCAGTTTCTACGAATAGTATCACGCTATATAATTTTAGCTTTCAACGTAACGATAAACTTAATACCATCTTTATGAGCTTCTCCTTCTTCATTGTGTCAGTGGTTCATATTTTCTGTTCACAAAATTTGGCTACCGTGACGGCAATGTCTGAGGCCACTTTAAAGTCTGGTTTGCTGCAAGTAGATAGGGTGCATGTATAGGAGCCTCCCCGCGGCGCACCCTGGAAGCATATAGACCTGGTAATGCATGGTCTAGGCTGACTAATACTTACCCCACAATGGTTCACTTGAATCTTTACGATAAAAAACTATAAAATTTGCTGCCCCAGCCGTCTTGTTTGTATAAATACATCATCATAATCATCATCAGTCCTTTATACTGTCCCACTGCTGGGCACGGGCCTCTTCTCCCTATGAGAAGGATAAGGCCACAGTCCACCACGCTGGCCAAGTGCGGGTTGGCAGACTTCACATGTCTTTCGAGAATATTATGGAGAACTCTTAGATATGCAGGTGAAGGAAAATATCGTGAGGAATCACGATATTTTCTTCACCGATAAGCAAGCGATAATTAACAATTTAATACGCACTTAACTCCGAAAAGTCATGCCGTGGAATCGGACCCGAGACCCACTGCGTAGCAGTCTGTCGGTCTCTCCACTCAGCTGTCGCTGCTTAAATACACTAAACGCAAAAATTATCAAACGATTTTTCTACGGTTTCAACAATAAAAAATGTCATAGCTGAGGTTTAGGTGTTAATCACGCAGACGTAGTCACGAGCAAAATCGAGCAAAGTATTAATGTCATATTTATACGATTCGCGTCATGTCTGCAGAACCAACTAGAGTAGTTAATTTTAGAGTATAGCCTCCGCCTTTACATAAGATAATATTATGTTGTTTAACTATTGTGCCTCGCGATAACTTTGTTCTCGTAGAAGTTTTGTACTAGAACTGATATTGGCGAACCCTCCACATCGTAACAAACACGATAGTAAACTTTGAACAAATCAGTAGTTCACACAAAATCTTACTGTTTTGTGTAGTATTGTGAGCAGCCAATCTATGGAACAAAGCAAATATTCTGGGATTCAATTTAAAGTGAAGCAGTTCATTACAATAGTTATGAGAAACAAGTTTACGTTTAAACATTTGAAAAGCAGATATCCATCCACCTTGAGTATTTTTAATCATTAAAAAGTGTTTCACACTCAATTTTTATATCACCTATTGTTAACCTGTATTTTTTGCCAAACGCGTTCGTTCTTGGTGATTTTCAAAAAATGTTTTTCAAAATGTTTCACATAATTAGTATTTCATTTAATGTTATCAAATTAATAATAATAGTATTCTACCACATTCACACAACGCCATCTACTTCCAAACTAAGCAGAGCTTGTACTATGGCTACTAGACAATGAATAAACAAACATATATACCCTTTTTTGTAAATACATACATATTAAACATAGAAACACTCAGACCAAGACAAGCATCCATGTTCACGCACACAAATAAACTTGGGCGGGAATCGAACCCGCGACCTTCGGCGTGGCATTCGCTTGCACTCTTGTTGCGCCGGTTATTCCTATTTTCACCTTATTCCGTTTCTACAGTAAATATATTTAGTTTCTATAATTTCATTAATGAAATAGTCTGATAAATTACAGCAGTGCGAATATCACATTCGATGAATTAGTATTAATGTGAGCTTATATTAGATTTGATGTTCGTACATTCACGTTAATGTTACATGTAATTTGATTCGCTCTATTACTCGCACATCACTGCACATATAACACTAAAAATTAGTCATAATAATATAAATTATCGTTTTGAAATCAAACTGAATGAATATTATTAACGTGAAATATTTCCTATTAATTATTAATTCACATGAATAATTAATGTGAAGTATTCAATTAAATATTTCACGTTAATAATATATTAAGGGCAGCGATAGCCTAGTGGATATACCAATGGACTACCATGCAGAGGATATCGCATGCATGATTAAAATCCAGGGCGCGCATCACTGACTTTTCCAATTTATGTGCGTATTAAATTGATAATTATCACTTGCCCCGTGCACGTTAAACCGTCGGTCCCGGCGTTCATTAAGATATTTGACAGTTGTTACGGGGAGTCAGTATTCTCAAATAAACTGATACTGGTCTATACCATGGAAATTGGAATATCGCTATCCCTTTGGGTTGCGGAGGTCAGACGGCAGTCGCTCTGTGGAAAAGTTGATATTCTGTTTTAACTGGTTAGACTAGTAAGCGGACCTCGGGCTCCAAGGCGTGTAAGTCTTGGATGCAACCGGTAGAAATGCTAGAACGATGATGATTCAATTAAATATTTATCAGTTGCACGGGCGGTTTTATTACGCTGGATGACATTTTCTCATATTTAATTTTTGAACTGTGTGGAGAAATTACAAATTTAATATTGTACAAAGTACATAATTATAGCCCGAACCTTTGAAGTTTTGCCGTGTGGTTGACGGCATAGAATACAAGTGTCACCACCCCCTATCTTCCCGTGGGTGTCGTAAGAGGCGGCTAATAGTTTTGTCATTGGAATGATCACTTTGTATATTAGTAATAAGTTTTCGACATTAGACAAAGAGTAGATGATACACTTAAGGCACTAATAAAATGGTGCAATAAAAACATTAGGTTTTGCCGAATTTTGGAATGCGTAACTTAAATAATCACTAAAGAACATACGATTTATTATCATACAAATATATACTAAGTGAATTGCTTAGCAGAGATCAGCAATTACTTGTTAAAGTGTTTCAAACGTGTGAAAGTCTTTTACGTTATATAAAGTACCTAATAAAATTAAGACGCTTTTCTCATACAACAATAGTAACATAGAATTTTGCCATTGGAAATCTAATGGCAATAATTTGTCACCAAACTGAAGTGGTTGGCACAAAGCGCCCGATGCCAATTGGCACTTTGAGTGACACGAATGAGTGACAAGTGACTGACGGGTGACACGGTCCTTTGTACTTCATTATCCACGGTAGATAATGGCGGATGGCACTTTTATGGAGGTTATAATTACGATCCCGTTAATTGACATTCTGGAAAAAAACAATCTTGACATTTAAAGATAATTGGTCGATCAACTTAATTTGGAATAAAACCTTCAAAGTTGTCTGTAATTGCAATGAATTAATTAAAGTGATTTAGGCACGAGGCTATCTACGTTAAAGTTATAATTAAATATTATTGACTGGTTGTAAATTAGACCGATTAGAAAGATTATAATTATCAAATAATTGTATAGCGTTTTCTAAAGCCGAGACAGCGATTGCAACCAGTCCGCTATGTAGAGAGTATCAAGTTCGAATCCATGGTGCACACCGCCGACTTTCAGAGTTATGTGCGACATGTCCGGATTAAATTGACGCCACGGAGAGCACGTTAAGTCGTCAGTCCCGGCTCTCATCAAGATCTTTGACAGACGTTATAGGGATTTTGTACCTATGAGTAAACTGACACTAGTCTAAACCATGGAATATCGCTATTCCTTTGATTTGCGGAAAACAATCAGGCAGTTGTTCGGTGGAAATACTAAAATTCAGTCAAATTCGATTAGAATAGTAACCGGATTCCGGGATGCAACGGGGATATCGCCAAGAGGATGATGGCATACCGTTGACAAAATTAAACAAAAACAAGTAAAGTCAACTGCACTACGAGTATTGTACTTTAATGGAACACGGTAACAATAGTGTCAATGTTATTTATACAGCCGCGATACAGCACGGAATTAATCAGCGCTACATACAAGGCTCGCGCCCTGATTGCGCCCGTAGAGCAAACTCAGTGTATCCGCGCGACCGCCGCACAAATAACTGTTTATTCACCTTAATGATGTTTGTGGTGCAACAGACATTAATTCACGCTATTCTTCGTTTATTTTTTGTGTTAGAACTAATTTTGTACCACTTCCGCTTAGCTCATCCAATTAATATAATTATGAAAGCTTAACAGTAATTAATGTTTATACTGTGGAAGATTCTTCAGCTTTGGTATTATGTTTTTACAGTCTTTAACGACTGACGCATGAATAATATGGAATAACCTATATTACAATTAAGGGTATACACAAGCAATTCCTTGCCACTTGTGAAAAAAGACGACTGGTTGGCGCAGCGGTAGTGTAAGTGCTTGCCACGCCGGAGGTCGTGGGTTCGATTCCTGCTCAAGTCAAACATTTGTGTGCGTGAACATGGATGTTTGTCTAAGTCTGGGTGTTTCTATGTATAATATGTATGTATTTACAAAAAAAAGTTGCGCATGTTTATCCATTGCCTAGTACCCATAGTACAAGCACTGCTTAGTTTGGGACTAGATGGTGTTTTATGAATGTGGTAGAATTATTATTATTTATTATATTAGAAAACAGGCTTTCAACTTTCTTTGTCTACTAACACTTATAGGCATGATTCCAAAATATGTTCTAATATCAATTTCTATCCGCAAGTAACACACCACAAAAAAGATACCAATAACATCATCGTGAATACGAGCTATACCATTACTGTGATCGACCTTCTATGTTACGCATATCTTCAAAAATTCAGTCTTTTGCGCCGTGTATTTGAACCGGTGAACCTAAGCGCAGCAGCCAGTCCTTCCTCCGGTTATAAAGGTATATATTATACTAAGTCTAATCTTGCAAGTTTTTAAATAAATTTCTGATGTAGGGACTTAAATTCGACCAATGTTGTAGTGCTCAATTTATTTCGTTGTCGCTTAATATAATCAGTATCAAATATAATCGACATATCAAGAAATTTTACCGACATTTCAATATCAATCTTATACTAATATATAAAGCTGAAGAGTTTGTTTGTTTGTTTGTATGTTTGTTTGTTTGTTTGGTTGAACGCGCTAATCTCAGGAACTACTGGACCGAGTTCAAAAATTCTTTCAGTATTAGATACCCCATTTATCGAGGAAGGCTATAGGTTATATAACATCACGCTATGAGCAATGGGAGCTGAGCAGTAGTCTTAACCGTGTGGTGTAACCGCGGGCATCCTCTAGTATATTATATGTTTCGTACTTTCTGCCGCCCCAGCCGCGCCCGCTGCCAAATTACATTGCAATTACATGCGGGAATCACCGCCGAACACATTCTAATAAATAATGAATTTTATTGCTAACGTCAGTATAGTGTAAGGGCGGTTTGAGATTAGCGTATTTTTCTGCGCGTATACGCTCGTTTCAGTATACTTACTTACACGCGTCACTACGTGCCGAGCCGAGTTGGTTGCAGGAGTTGCCGACTTGTTCAGGTTGAACCTTTCTGTCGCTTACGGAACTCCGGATCCGTTGCCTCCTCCGCCAGTCATGCGCCGTACTGAAGCCTTCCTTCTCCGCCGCATCTGCCGTTGAGGACACGTATAGAATGTGATTAAAAGCATTTTAAGACCCTTTGGTCGGGTTTCAGGTTTTGGGTGCACGGGTGGGTAGATGAATAGATGAATGTACACAAGCGCCGAAGCTATAAGAGCTGCTTGTATTTAATTTTGATATTTTTACGGCACAGTAAAAACCATTTTGTACAATAAGAATAAAATTTGAAAATTATTTTCTGAGAAGCAATTCTTCACAAACGATTCATTTATTTAACATCTGGTTCTGATGTTGCGGTCGCGATGGCTGACCTCTTACTTAAATGACTTTATTCCAATCAATTTTTATGTTTGGCTATAACAAGTTTTATTTTCATCAAAAACTTTTTGAAGTCCACTGCTGGTCATATGCCTCTTTTGATTCAATAGATTTTAAATTTTCGCGATTTGTATAAATCATACAAAATAATTGAGCGGGTCTTAATCTCTTTTGATTTGTTTCAAAATAATATTGTGACCTACTAAAAGGATTTGGCTAACTACATATATCTCGCTGGCCAGACGGGTTATACGCTAGTATAGGGTTTGACATCGAGTTTGCAACCAAATATACTATTTGAAACTACTATTTGAAGAGTGATAGCCTAGTGGAGAGACCAACAGACTGCTATGCAGAAGGTCCGGGTTCGAATCCACGGCGCGCACCAATGACTTTTCGGAATTATGTGCGTATTAAATGATTAATTATCGCTTGCTAAACGGTGAAGGAAAACATCGTGATGAAACCTGCATGTCTGAGAGTTCTCCATAATGTTCTCGAAAGACATGTGAAGTCTGCCAACCCGCACCTGGCCAGCGTGGTGGACTATGGCCTTACCCTCATAGTGAGGAGAGGCCCGTGTCCAGCAGTAGGACAGTTTATATACAGGGCTGATGATGATTATACTATTTGCTTGTGTAATTTCTTGAGTCATCTATTAACTTGATTTTATTCCGTGGGTGTCCACGGAATAAAATCGAGTACTGAATTCAATAATCAGTCACCACACGGATAATAACAAGAATCAAAATGCTTTTAATATTGTTATTATAAGCAGTTACAAACCTTTGAAACAAGAGCCTACTTAGAGGATTACACTTGACTCACAATCTGACCGCGTCGTTCACAAAGGCTCGAGTGATTCTCGCTAACTTTCTGCCGACCCTAACAAAGTGGCTCATTAATCTTTCATAATAAGTACGTCGCACTCGTGTCCCGCTAATGTGTTTGAGAGGTGTGTTACTGGCGCATGTGGACAGTTGTGTGCAGAGCGTAATGTTTAAGACGACCTACGGTCTAGATTAAGTTTAATTTTATTTATTTAGCCTGTTAAAATGTGTGATAGATTGCCATAAAATCTCAGTTTACTGTTGGTCTTGGTTTATCGCGATATATTGGTTTTAATGAGATTGCATTTTAACCGATTGATCTAGAAACAACATTATTAATTAAAAACCTACGTCACGGCTACTTTACAAGAACCGTGGTCGCGGAAAACTGATATGACATTTATATTTGTCTTGAATGAAGAAGTTACTCCAAAGTACATATACCCGAACGCTGTTCTTGTTAGCTAATTCTACGTATTTGTATACGTAGAATCAGCTCACGAATAGCATTCGCGTAAACCCAAGAAAGTACTTTATAGGAGATTTAATCCTGAGAGCTGTATTGCTTGGCTATCAAATGCCTTCAAACGTCGTATTCCTATTGGTAAAGGCCTTCTCCAAAAGCTTCCACTGATTTCTGTTCAGAGTAATTATAGGTCTTGGCGCCTATAGCTCTCTTTACCTCTAGCCACAGCTCACTTTTTAGTGTATCTGTTCAAAGTCAAAGTCAAAATAATTTATTCATCTAGGTCACAAGGTGACGCTTATGAAGGTCAATTTTAAAATTAGATTACTGAATGCTTCTACATTTACATTTACTGCCTCGTTGGCAAAGCAATAGGTAGAGCCACGAGAAAGAACGGGCAATAAAACTCGAGGCCACTCTTTTAAATCGCCAATATTATGGTACATATTTTTATTTTTGTAAGGAGCTGCAACTGTTACACATTGAACTAAATTACTTGTAAATAGTAATAGTTACAGACGTAATACTTAAGCAATTAATGCAGTTACTAAATTATGTGTTTTAGTTAGCCTTCCAATGCGAACAGCGAATATTGTGTAACAGGAGCATCCACTTACGACTTATAATGTATACAACTCGTGACCATGTTCAGGACTATGGTGGAAATGTATGTTACAGAAGTGACGATATATGAATACACAAAATCACAAAAACGTTAGTTCACAGACCATGAT
Source organism: Euclidia mi (assembly GCA_944739405.2). Lineage (NCBI taxonomy): Eukaryota > Metazoa > Arthropoda > Insecta > Lepidoptera > Erebidae > Euclidia > Euclidia mi. The sequence goes on from OX123201.2 coordinate 5,618,764, forward strand.
AACGAGTTATCTACATCTTACAGTACAGTAAATTGTAATAAAATTAGTGGAACAACAATGCAAATGTAAATGTAGTAAGTGGAGTGACCTAATTATAATAAACGAATAATAATTTAAAAGAACTAGAAATGTTATATAATAATAAACTGAAAAATGCTAAGTATCTATATAAATTCTAAATAAGTAGTAGATCATGAGTTGTCTAGTGTAAGTGACCATCTATCCTTATCACTAAAATAATCATTAACAGTAAAATAACCTTTCCTAATAAGGCAGTCTTGTATTTTACTTTTAAACGTATTAAATGGTTATTCTAAGAGACTAATTGGTATTTTATTGTAAATACGAATACCTAGCCCTACAAAAGAATTGTTAACTTTATGTATACGATGATAAGGGGCATATAACTTATGCCTGTTCCTAGTATTTATATTATGTATGTCTCTTTTTGTAGTAAATAAACCTATATTTTGCCTAATATACAATATATTAGCAAATAAGAACTGCGAGGCTACTGTTAGAATTCCTATAGACTTAAAGCGTTCCCTAAGAGTATCTTCAGCACCTAACATGTATATTGCTCGTACCGCTCGTTTCTGTAGAACAAAGATATTCTGAATATCCGCAGCTTTGCCCCATAACAAAATGCCGTAAGACATAAAAATAGACACTATGAAAATAGCTAAAATAAACTAGACGAGCTGTGTCAACATCAGTAAGTTGTCTAACTTTTCTGACAGCATACGCTGCAGAGCTGAGCTTACCTGCAAGACATGCTATATGTGCACCCCATTGTAACTTATTATCTAATGTAATGCCTAGAAACACTGTAGAGTCAACTGTCTCAAGTTCCTCCCTATCTAGCATAATATTAGTTCCCAGTTGTCTAACGTTAGGTAAGGCAAATTTAACACATTTAGTTTTTTTAGAATTAAGTACTAGGTTGTTTGCTGTAAACCATTGTGTAACTTGTATTAGTGCATTATTTACATCATCAAATTCATTCCTATTCCTGTCTACTTTAAAAATAAGTGACGTATCATCTGCAAAAAGTACGACATCACAGATGTTTTTTAAATAAAAAGGTAAGTCATTAATATATACAAGGAATAGAAAAGGACCTAGAATTGAACCTTGTGGAACGCCTAACTGTATAGGTAATTTAGAGGATGTAGTCCCATTTACATCGACACACTGAAATCTCTGCCGCAGGTGCGACTCGACAACACTAAGTGCGGTTTCCTCTACGCCGTAGTGGCGGAGCTTACGCAGTAGTGTGTCGTGATAAACGCAATCAAATGCTTTTGATAGGTCACAAAATACTCCGATAGCATTTTTAGATGACTCCCAAGCATTATAGACGTGTTTTATGAGAGCAACACCCGCATCAGTAGTGGATCTACCTTTAGTAAATCCGTATTGATCTTTGTGAAACAGACTATTTAAATAAAAGTGTCTTAGTAGCTGCTTTAGTAAAATCTTTTCAAATATTTTACTAAATGCCGGCAAGATAGAGATGGGCCTAAAATTATTTATGTCATTTTTACTGCCAGATTTTAATAAAGGTATGATTTTACTTAGCTTCATCAAATCCGGAAATACGCCTAGGTCAAAACATTGGTTAAAAATTATAGAGAGGTAAGGCGCAACAGTTTCAACTATAGTACTTAAAATTTTAATTGAAATGCCCCAAAAGTCGCCGGTATTTTTAATAATAATTGAATTAAATGCGATCAATATATCTTGCGGGGTGACGTGCTCGAATCTAAACACGCTCTTGCATTCAGGTACACTGCTGAGCAACAGATTTCCAGCGTATAAAGACGATGATTGTAAGGAACTAGTAGTTGTTATTGGTATGCTTGCAATGAAACTATTGAACATATGCGCAACTTGAGATTTGTCTGTGACTAATAAATTGCTATCTTTGATTTCAAATTGGTTTTCTCGTTGTCGTGTTCTACCAGTTTCATTATTTATAATTCTCCACGTTTCTTTAATTATATTTGTCGATTGCTTAATTTTACCACTAATACATTTTGATTTTGCCATAATACAAACTTGTTTAAAAATTTTTGTGTAGCTTTTTACATAATTTAGAAACGGTGTGTCAAATCTATGTTGTTTCAAACCATATAATTCAAATAACTTGGCTCTACTTCTGTATATACCTTTAGTGGCCCACTGGTTAAAAGATCCGGTAGTACCCTTTAGTGTTACAGTTCAAATCGATATATCGGAGTTATATCTTTGTTAGCCTAGTATCACATGGTAATGCTTGGGTACTGGATCATGAATTTCACAATCACGGTAAAAGAACACTGAAGTCTCTGACCACAAAGTTTATGTTCACAAATCACAATTATACCACGATCACTAGTCACAGTTATGTTCTAGGTCTAACAACAGTACCCTTTGTATTTAATTCAGCACATGATCTCTACCAGTTTTACGCAATTCCAAACAACATTTTAAACTCTAAACGCAGTTATAAAAATATAATACGCTCCAATGTCGGTGACAGGCGAGCCATAAACTCTGGCGTAAATATTCGTTTCATTATTTAAGGTATTATAAACTCCCTGTCCCTCGCATTACGATGTGATTGCCGGTGGGCAATCTCGGCCACCCAGGGCTTATAAGGCGCTGCGTATACGTGGATACTTTTGTGTCTTGTATTGGAAACTAAACAAATTATACATTGTTATTTTTGTGAACGGCAAACAAACGAAAATATGAATTAAATTCAGTGAGGCCGGCAATATGTGTGCTTACAGTGTAGTGTACGACGCGACACTTTCACGCATAACATAACATAACTTCACGCCTTATATCCCCGAAAGGGTAGGCAGAGGTGTATTACACACCCACATTTCGCCAGTTATGTTTAGGTCCCAATGTAAAAGGGGGCGAGCCTATTGGCATCTACCGGGCACAATGTTAAGCGAGCGGTAATTACAATAACATTTTTAATACACACATAACTTCGAAAAGTCAGAGGTGTGTGCCCGGGGTACCTGGGGAGCGAACTCGAACATTTCGTCTCGGCAGTCCATTACGTACACCACTAGGCTATCGCCGCCTTTATTCACACACTGTGCTCTATTCTCTCTTGGGCTGGCGTGTTTGATCAGTGCCCACTGTGCCCGCGGAAACAATCGCAGTTGTACAACCAACAAGCGGCGGTGTTCAGAGACTGCTACAGAACACGATAGCTACAGTTCCCTGTAACATAGTGCCACAAAAAGTGTGCACGTCCACGCAACGCCTAACGAACATCACTGGGAGCGGTACAAAACTGTACAAAAGTATTTAGTGTGTCAACAGTGTAGGGTACACAGCGGCAGTGTGAACAGCTGCGTGTGTGTCGCGACACATTCACATACTGCGACTGTTCTCTGTTGTACTGGCGTGTTTACTCCGTGTCCGCTGTATCCGCGGCCTTATATGGCTAAGGTTCTATTCAATTAATTTACAATGGTGTCTTTAAGGTATTGTGAGAATTAGAATATTGTTATAGTGTACTGTCTCCTCAAAGCGAGCTAAATAAAATTACAAAGGAACTAGACAGTGCCCGCAGCTACGCCCGCCTTTTATTTTAATTGTACCGCTTTAAAATTGTTAATGTTCGCTTGTTTAACGGTGAAGGAAAACATCGTGAGGAAACCTGCATGTCTGAGAGTTCTCCATAATGTTCTCGAAAGACATGTGAAGTCCGCCAACCCACACTTGGCCAGCGTGATAGACTATGGCCTTACCCTTTTCATAGTAGAGAAGGCCCGTGCCGAGCAGTGGCACAGTATATTTACAGGGCTGATGACGACGACGAACCGCGTCTGTCCAATACCGTGGTAATTTCGGGAAACCCCTTCTCCGTGTATTACAATCCCCAAGGAACATACAGGCATGCCTTTCAACTTCTTGCGCGCAATAGTTTTTTCAGTTAGTCAGTATTCAACAATTTTATATAAACTAATTACGTAAAATAATTGCATTACACTTTTATGTAAACAATTACTAAATCAGCTTTTTCTATCCAATGAAATACAACTACCGTTTATACGTTATAGATATAAAGGTACGCAAAGTTACACAGTAGTAAGCAAAGTTACTGCAAAATATTTTTATAACCTACTAGGCGATACAAATTGATCATACGTTTACTCCATACTAAATGTCGCTACTACTAACATCGTACAACCTAATACCTCAAGTCCGTCTGCCAAACGCCTATAAGCCGTTGTGACAGCGATCCTTAAGCCAGGATATATTGAACCTTATGTCGTTAGTAATAGAGTACACAGATTGTGTGGTGTTTGGTGCGCGTCGGTGGAGGCTCAGCCGGGATTATCGCGAGCCATGCACATGCGACGCACTCGTAGCATTTCACATAATTTTAGCGACACTAAGCTTGAATATACACTCGTAGATTAAGCTGTACAAACTTTAGGTTTATCATCTCTTTCTTCGTTAAGAAAATATCTTTGTTTAAGGACAGTAAGACTGTTCTAAGTATGTTATGGTAAATTAAATAGTTAAGAAATATATTTGTTTTGCAAATAATTACATGTATGCTTATTCTTGGCATGAGGCTCACACAATAAGAAAAAAAAATATTGTAAGGGAGTCTAAAAATTAATAGTTAAACAGATTTCCATGTCCTGTGCATGGCGATCTGTTTACCTATTAATTTTAACTTTAAGTTCGGATTCAAACCCACGGCGCCCATAAATTACTTTTGTGTGTACTCAATTGTAAATTATCGCTTGCCCCTGAAGCGATAATTTGCAATCGAAAGCATGCCACGCAGAGCTCGTCAAACTGTCGGTCCCGGCTGTCATAAAAATCTTTGATGGTGGTTATCAAAAAGCTAGCTGTTGTGTTAAACTATTTAGACGACAGTCCAGGCAAAAAGCAATAACGCTAGGTCATCTGTGATGATGATTATACTATTTTATACTCAAATAATCCAATGCGCAATCTCATTTACTAACTTCCTACAGCCAGGCCACTTAACGCCTGACTGCACCAGCCTACGTCTGAGCCCAACCGCTCAGCCTACATCAACTGCACTCCCTGAGCCTGCCACTCAGCCTACGACTACAACTCGACCATCGAGCTGCCTACCCAGCGTGCACTTCGGCCAGCTCACCGGCAAAGTCTACCCTGCGAGCGTCGGAGAGCAGCAGGAGTCTACACTCCAGCGGTCAGGCCAGTGCTTACACCTAGTCGGTCATACTGTACGTAAGCGGTAGTGAGACATAATAAAAAATCTGTTCCTTCTAGCAGTGTTTCTATTGAACCCCGACAACCTACCTGAGAGCTAAACGTCTCAATCTCGGCCACCCAGGGCTTATAAGCCGTAATAATAATACCTACACTGTATAGTACTTCCATAAAAAATATAAATCAGGGTATAAATAAGTATTTGTGCCTGGTTTCATGACTCCTACCTTGCGAAAATATAAACTTACACGGTCATTATTGCTATCATCGAGTCGTAAATTCGATGTAAAAAGTTGGATCGAAAATTAGCTCCGATTTCTATTCGTTCTGTTTATAGCAGACTAGATGATGCCCGCGGTTACACCCGCGCTATTTAAGGCTACTGCTCCGCTCCCGTGGATCATAGCGTGATGTTATATAGCCTATAGCCTACCTCAATAAATGACCTACCTAACACTGAAAGATTTTTTCAAATCGGACCGGTATCGGTAGTTCCTGAGACTAGCGCGTTCAACCAAACAAACTCTACAGCTTTATATATTAGTATTAGATTTGATGAGCCTGAAGTTCATGTTATGGTAATGATACTATTACAATCTTTACATCTTGGATGATATGTATTCTAGGTCTCTATATGACTACATTATCACAAAGTCATAAAGTATTTTGAGTCTGAGGTTAAATATTTGGCAAAATTTGTTTCCTTTAAAAATTAATCGAGCTTCAGGCTTCTTAGAGTATCCAATATTGGGCTCGGAAAATCACTACGAAAGCGTATATACCTCCGTATATACCTACAACATAACTCATCATCTTATTGGCCTACTTCACTGATAATTTATTGCACCGTAAAACAAAAAGGAGGAATGTGTTACGGCTTGTAATGTTATGATCGATGGACAACGAGTGAAGCAAGTGAATGAGAAGAGAGAAGAATGAAGAAGATATTGAAAGGAGAGTTAATGTAGGTAATAGGGTGAATGGAGCTTTGAAGGTTTTTATGAACAGTCAAAACGTGTCCAAAAAGGCACGTTAGGCTGTGCCTAGAGGGGTGTTAGTACCTACACTTATGTATGGTAGTGAAAGTTGGGTATGGCAGAATAGACATGAAAGTAGAATAAATGCTGTAGAAATTAGAGCACTGAGAAGTATGTGTAGAGTAAATAATTGTGTGATAAGAGAGTGTTGTGGGTAAAAGAAGATATAGTGACAACCATTGAGAAAGGTATGCTAAGGTTGTTTGGACACATGGAGAGGATGGATGACGAAAGACTGACCAAGAAGTTATAAAGTCAATTGTGAATGGGACAGGAGGAATGGGAAGACCTAGACGGACGTTGTGAAAGAAAGAAAGAAAATGTTTATTTGTGCCTCACAATAATAACTGACAGAAAAACACAATCAAAATAAAATAATAACAAAATCTAATAACAAATTAGATGGAACAGCATTAGTGAGGCCAAAATTGGAGCCTGCTTCAGCTAATGCTGCGACAAACTTTGCCGCAGCGCTGGTATTCTGGCAGGTCCATTGAATGGCGTCATGGAATCACAAAGAATAAAATAAAAACACAAAGAATATCACAAAGAATAAAATAAAAACATTCACTGACCAGATTGGAGATATCCTAAAAAAGGACAGGTTAAAAGTACCCTTAACCGAAGAGCATGCATGAGAAATTTAATGGGAGTGAATGAAGCAAGAGAGATATGTTAGGATCGTTGCAAATGTCGTTCCGCAGTCTCTTCCTACCCCTCCGGGAAACAGGCGTGAGTCTATGTATGTATGTATGTAAGACACAGACGTAAGTAATACATACAGTCGTCATTATTGTGATATAAATACAAAGTGAAAGCGCCACGATGCCACAAAATATCTGGCGCTGTAATTACACGCCGTTTTGTTCTCCACCACATTCAGAGCGAGCTTTACAACAAAGTGGATGTAGTCAAGGTTTTATAAAAGACACGAGTGATACGAGCAATTCTACGAGTATTTACATATCATATTACTACTTTGTAGCGGTATCATAATATGACTGCAAGATTGACGTGCCCGTCGGATAACAAAAAAGATCTGCTAATGGCTATGCAGCTGAGGAAGATTTAAATTTTGTGACCAATAATAATCTGCCACAGCTATAGCATTGTTTGTTGCTCCGTACTGCTCGGCCAAAAAACGCTTAGCTGGAGGTGCGGTGCGAATGCGGGGCTACAAAAACGCGACATGCCACACTTGCTGTCCTGCCCCACCATTGACACGACAAGAAGAAGAAGAATACAAAATTACATCAAGTTCTGAGGTAGGCTTTATTTTCTTTGATTGTATTGCCCCTTTTCCTCAGAAAGTGCCAACAGCCACACCTGTCTAAGTATTTACTTACATACGTAAGAAAATGTGCAGCCCACAGAATTTAATCAAGAAGTTAATTTTATTAAAATTAATTGTAGTAAGCCATATATTATTATAAATTCTGCATGGAATCGTGTTGGTATAATTGAGCTGGCTCGGAGAGATATATTTTCTTTTAATATGTGTATCTTAAAGTACACGTAAGAAGCCATTAAATTCATATAAAAGAGTAGCCGGTGTTATAGCAGCAAACCCAATAATATATAGGATAATATATTAATTTATTTATTATAAGTAAATAAATAAATTTAAAAACATTTCATTGCAGGCCTTCACCTGTGCCACGTGAGAACTGTTTGATCGAGTTGGGCCTGATGAAGGTATGTCAGTCTCCTCTACTGGCATTTCGGGTCTACTGACTAATGACACTGTAGTTTAATATGCGTCTCATTGCGGCAAGGTCATCGCTATTAGAGTACTCTGACGCGACCCCGCCGAGATCAGCTGGCAGAGGCGGCTTGGCGTTGGTTGACCGCATCATAGTAAGTAGCAGGCAATGTGGCAACCCTGTTGGTACATTGCCTGCTACTTTGGGCGATGCACGTGTCCATGTTACCACCTCCTCGCCCTAGTTGCTGACGACAAGCAGCCTCAGGGCTCAGCGTCCGACGAAATCACAAAACGCTAAACTTTAACGTCTTACAAAAACTCAAAACAGAATGTACCATAGCTTTACATGTAATTTGCCGACAGCTGTCCATTCAATATAGTCTCTCAAAGGCATGTAACGAAATTAACAAGATCAGCCTTAAAAATGCAAGTTCGCCCATTTTTGTTGAAGAATGTTAAACCCATTACCATTATCTTTCGTCTAGACCTCAACTTAAGACAAAGTGCTATAATTTGGAAGACACACACTTAAATAAACTTTGGCTTAACGCCACTCAGGGTGCGTACGGTCTCTCAAGTTATCGCTTTGATTACTGTACTTAAGTTATGTGCGTTATTATTTAATTTGTTAACTTTTGTGTCTACGGTCTTGTGTTTAATTACAAGACATGAATAAAAGTTAGGGCTTATCTTTGTGAGGGCTTTAGGGTTTAGATAAATTATTTATGTATAATGCTAATAATAGCGGCGATAGCCCAGTGGTGTACGTAACGGACTGCTGAGACAATGGTCTCGGGTTCTATCCCCATGTACCCTGGGCACACACTTCATACTTTTCGAATTTATCTGTGTATTCAAAATGTTAATTATCGCTCGCTTAATAATGCGCCTAATAGATGACAACAGGCTCGCCCCCTATTTTATTGGGACATAACTGGCGAAACGTGGGTGTGTAATACACCTCTGCCTACCCCTTCGGGGATAAAAGGTGTGAGCGTGAAGTTATGTTATATATGTTGTGTAATGATAATAATCAGCTCAGTGTGTAAGCTGTCCTACAGTGGGCACGGGCCTCTTCTGACTATGAGTTAGGTCGTAAATCACATCTTGCTGGCCAATTGCGGGTTAGTATACTTTACATGACATTCAAGAAGAGAATTTTCAGATAATTATGCCAATTTCCTCAAGATATTTTTCTTTGTCGTTTAGCAACCCATAATCAACAATATAATACACATTTAAATTTGAAAAGCCTGTAGTGCACATCCTAGATTTGAACCCAAGAACCTTTGCGTATCAGTCCATCGGTCTGTTCACTGAGCCATTGCGCAAATTTCAGCCTAGAGACTCCTACCGCTGGGCATAATCTTCCCCCAAGGCTCTCCACACAAACTGAACTTGAGTCGACCGCTCCCATTACAATGCTTTATGAAGACCTTTATTAAAACGTATTAGTATCCATCTGCGTACTAACATCAACTAATTATCAGCCCTTTATGCTTATTATTTTAACTCATAGACTTGTTTAAAAGTTGTTCCCAACATAATAATGTGTGCGGAGCCAATTATCGAGCTATTGTAACAAGTCTGTGTGTCATTTTAACTTCAATACGTTGTATATTAAAAGTAATATCAAACAAATTCAGATCAACTCACCAAGTTCGGCGGACGAGAATTTTTTTGCGAAAAATTCGGCGATTTTGATTGTGTATGTGTGTAAGTGTATGTATGTGTGTGTGTCATTAACGAGTTTAAGAGTCGAACAGATATAAAGGCAGTACTATCGTATATAGATTGTTTGAAGAACAGTTCGTATATGAAATAATGATAACAAGCTAAAAAAATTCAAGAGTTTTTGGGTCTGCAGTAATTGCCTGCCAACGCGTGGTCTAATTCTTTCAAAAAATATTAACTAGTAATGTGCCGTCAACTGCACACAAGAATATAATGTAACTTTAATGACACGGTAATCTGAAAATAGGCAGGAGAGATTCGTGTTGATATACAATAAAAAAATCTAGCTGTAACTGTAGTAGCAGTAACTATAGACAATAGATAATTGCCAAATCCAAGTAATTTAATCACAATGCAGCTGTCATTGCAAACAGCGGTAACAAAATATTTATGAAATGCATACTTTATGTTTCTATTCCTATTCGTGAAATATAAAATCCAAGTATTCTCATAGACAAATATTCAATCACACCAATATCATGACAGTACAGATAATTTATAATTGATAATTTTTACTATAGTGACTATTTTATCTTTTCGTGGCAAATCTTCGTAGAGACGGCTCTTCGATATTCTGTGTGCCTGCAGCAGTTCGCACATAAAGGCGTTACACTTCGCTTATCAACGCTCATTGGACGCGAGATATAACAAAAATATTTTCATCCATCAGAGGGCGCCTACTGCCAACGAAATATGAAAAATTCCTTCAACAACAGAAATAACAAGAGCCGCGAAAGTCTTTTCTTTTTTATTAAGTTTACGTTTCATTTGGAAAATAATTAAAATTTGAAACGAAAGCGAGTCACTTGACTGATCCTTGAAGTTTACGATAATCTCTTCTTAGTGCAGTACTGATTTTCCCATGTAACACACATCATGCCAAATTTCAGGTTCATGCGCCCATAGTGTTGTGCTTTGTCTGTCAGTCTCATCTGTGTGGTGACGAAATAAGTAAGCAAATTGTGACTGCCCGATTTCAATCCGTGTCGTAAGAGGCAAGAAAGGAAAGGACACTAAGCAAATAATAATTATTAGCGAAAAGACGGAAAATTCAATATCTCTCTCTCTCTCTCACACTATACCAACAGGTCTGACTAGCGTGGTAGGTCCAATCCTTCTAAAACCTCATAATGAGAATTTCACGTTCATTAGTTAGAGATCCATGTCCAGCAGTGGACTGCAAGAGGCTGTATGATAGTCATGGTCAGTTTCTTTGCGAAATAAATTCGTTTGCTCAATATGAAATGTTAGTCAATATTCTTTTAATATTTCTCTTTAAAAGAGTAACTCTTACTGTGACATCCTTTTACAATAAATCTTTGTCTTTTTTGTCAAATGAACAAAAGATAAGAAATAATGTTCGCGGTCTGATCGCCATTGTCCTTGTTTTGTCATAAATATAAAAGCCGAAAATAAAATCTGTATCTAGATTTTTATTTTTCAGCTTTGAGTGTAGCAAATATTTTCTAAATTTCTCGTCTTCGCAATAGATCAGCAAAGTAAAGCTTCGTTTACACAGGTCTCCACTTGGATGGGTGACCGCGTTCGGTAGTTACATCAGAGTGCTGCCGTGCTTCGGTGAGCCCGTTAAACTGTTGGTCCCGGTTCTTGTCTCAGGACAAGAAGTTAGACAATTTCGGCGGCGTTGAAAACTCCGGCACCAAAGTTAGTCATACATTTACACGAAAAAGAAAAAAAAGAATGAAGGTATACCGCCTGGATTAAAAAAAAATTATACAGCAATCTGTAGATCCCCGTGCGGGAATCGAACACACAACTCAAGGCGTATTCTTAAGCGTAAAACCAATACGTCGTGCGTATTAAAACAATGTATATGGTAAATACCGCACCTTCATATTAAGAGATTATGGGACCAATTTGTCTCCAATTTTGTAAAAAAATGCTGTTATTCTTGACAATTACGGTGCGATAAATCAGGTTTATTCCGAAAAAATATCTGGTATATTCACTTTACATGGCTCGTAATTCTTGCATCTTGCGAGATGTCTAAGAAAAATATTCTCTTATCTCTTTTATCGAGAAGCGATTGTCCAAATAAAATGGTGAGATTATCTGCGTATATACGAGGGTCAAACTGAAAGTTCTTAGAACTGGCCACTTATAAACAATATAATAAAAAAAATATTCTAAAATTTGAAAATAGAACTCTTTGCCAATATTACTGAGTATATATTTCATTCATTTGTCATTTGTTTTACGATTTGGCGGCAAAATGAAAATTGTCTGTGTCACGTCAACATGAATTTAACACGAGAAAATTTTCGTGCAATGATTTTTTATGACTTTCGATGTCATTTAAGTCAACAAGAAAGTTATGATAGACTACGATTGGCCTTTCACGATGAAGCCCCATCTCGTGCGACTGTTTACAACTGGTTTAATGAGTTTAAACGTGGTCGCACTAATCTCACTGATGATGTACGTGAGGGACGGCCTTCTACGGCGACGACTGAAAATAACATCTGTGTTGTGCGGCGTATGATAGAGACTGACAAAAGAGTGACCTATCAGCAGATTCGGACAAGCTTAGGCATCGGTATGAGTCAAGTGCACAAAATCCTCCACGAACATTTAGCGGTCAGGAAGCTTTGCGCCCGGTGGATACCTCATAATTTGACTAAGGCTCAAAAACTCCATCGTGTGGATTGGTGCCGTAAAATGATTGAAAGATTTAACGGAGGTGACTCAAATGCTGTGTTCGACATACTAACAGGTGACGAAAGCTGGATTTACTGTTATGATCCTGAAACCAAAAGACAATCTGCTCAGTGGGTGTTTCCTTTCGAGGAGTTGCCAACTAAAGTGAAGAGAGATCGAAGTGCGGGAAAAAAAATGGTGGCCTCGTTCTTTGGAAGGATAGGTCATTTCGCAATAATTGTGTTAGAGGATCAAAAAACAGTTTCTGCAGAATGGTACACTACCAATTGTTTGCCACTTGTCTTGGAAAAAGTTCGAGAGAAACGACCTCGCAGTAGGATCCTCCTTCACCACGACAACGCCTCGTCGCACACCGCCAAGCGAACGATCGACTATTTGGCGACATCAAACGTTGAATTACTGGGTCACCCGCCCTATAGCCCCGACCTTGCGCCTTGTGATTTTTATTTATTTCCAAAAATTAAAGAAAAACTTAAAGGAAAGCGGTTTATGAATGCTGAAGAAGCGGTGGCTGCGTATCGCGATGCCATTGAAGAGACCCCTAAGGACGAGTGGGCAAAGTGCTTTTCCCAGTGGTTCCATCGCATGCAGCGGTGTATTGACGTCAATGGACAATATTTTGAAAAGATATAATAAAACTAATAACTGGCTAATGTAATCAGTTTTTGATTTTCTAAGAACTTTCAGTTTGACCCTCGTATTATAGTAAATCTTGTCTCGTCGAGATACAGCGCACAAATGTCCAAGTAATTGTTCTCGTTACAATTTAAGACACAAACCACCAGCGTGGGCTTGTGGCAGATCAGGAGGCCAGCTAACGATCAGTCACAAACTGTTTGTTGCTCCACCTTTGCGTCCAAAACTGAGTAGAAAGCTGTCCTGAAAGGAAAAGTTTCATTAACTTATGGTATACATGAAAATTCAAATCAATAAAGAACATTTTCTTTAGTGACGAAAAATCTATATATGAATAATAAAACTAATTATTTATTCTTGGCTTAGTTGCCATGTAAAAAAAATTTTGTCAATAACTTGGATTTACATTTAATGTTGACTATATAATATACACTTACTTTGAATTAAAATTAGAATGCTAGAACTGCTAAACTAGTTACGTGTCAAATTACACATAATGTCGATTCATTCACTTTTCTATTTCGTTGTATGGGAGCTGCTCTAAAAATAATTTCAATGTATCACAGGCATAAGCTTGCCAATTTTCATATTTTTAGAACCAAGATAAACCGCGGGCGTACGGTCGTGGCGAAAATATTCGGTTTTCCTTACGGTTTACTATGAATCCCTAATAATACTTACTGAACCCACGGTGATGTCAGTAAGTCAAGCGTATGAAGCAATATTCGCATTTCGGCGTAATAGTTTACTCTGTAGCAAAATTTTATGAAAATCATTACAGTAGTTGACCTGTAAAATTGCAACAAACAGACAGTTAACCATGTTTAGATGAGTAATCAGCGGTAGAGAAAATAAATAAGATTTAGTTTCAACTCGGCTTTTGCTCATATCGAAGTATAATTGTTGAACCTTTTACCTAATTATAGCAGTTGTACGCACAAAGTCCATTCTATCGAACGAGTAAACATTGACCAACTGAATATCCACCCAAGTACTCTAAGCAGTAGAATCTACGTTATAATGTTGTGGCAATTTAGAGCACTCCTTAATAATTGTAAATTCGTTTATCTTCATTAAAATTGTGTTTTTCTTGTACCTACCATTTTCCAGATTTGTTGACTTTATGCTGCTAAAATAATAATTAATATATATTAACAACTTGGCTTTATGCAATGTTAAAATTTGTACTCGTATGGTTAAAATAAACTATCCTCTAAGAAATTAATATGAATAGATCTGCCAATTTTTTTTTATTAAAAGTCTGGGTGCTGTATGTTTCTGTAATTTGAACCATACCTACATAAATATTCATGAAATAATTTCACACCTCATCTTTTTTGATCATACATAATTTTTGTGCATAACGAAAATCATCATCATCAGCCTTTAACAGTCCACTGCTGGACTAGGCCTCTCCTTTAAAAGGAGGAATTGGCCTACTATACCACGCTGGCCAAACGGGTTGGTATAGGGTTTGCATCAAGTTTTCCTTCTCTTACAGCGGTGTTCTCTGTATAATATGCTCCCTCTGTCGGCTCTTACGACACCCATGGGATGATAAGGGGTGGTGACATTCCGTATTCTTAATCCGTCACCACACGGACTCTTTCACCACACGGACAACGAACAACGAAAATAGACTGTATAATTAGCATAACAGTAACGAACAATAAAAAAGATTAATAAATTTATAAAATGTTCATCAGATTTCTAAACGCGCCATAAGTAAGAAGCCACTTGAACAAGAGTCATTATTCCGCAGATAACCTGAAATAATCGTATAAAAGTGTAAGCTGGAAATATGAGGAATACTAAAGTGAGAGGCGGCGCGGAATATGAACGCGACGCGGAATGCGTAAGCGACGCGGCGACGCTCATATAATCATCATCATCATCAGCCTTTATCAGTCCACTGCTGGACTAGGCCTCTCCTTTGAAAGGAGGAATTGGCCTACTATACCACGCTGGCCAAACGGGTTGGTATAGGATTTGTATCAAGTTTTCCTTCTCTTACAGTGCTGTTTTCTGCATAATATGCTCCCTCTGTCGGCTCTTACGACACCCATGGGATGATATGGGGTGGTGACAATCCGTATTCTTAATCCGTCACCACACGGATATAATATGCAGTAAATAACCGCGCCGTAACCGCTTAGTGTGCACACCGATCGGCAACGACTACGACGCCTACGGTCTACGTGTTACGGGACCTCTACGCGTTTCTAATACAGGTCTTGGCTGTCCCTCGTTGATATAGAATCACGTCCGGTCGCAGCTGTGTGCTGTCGCTTATTTCGCCGTATTTTCGTACGAAATTGCGTACGATTAAACATCTTATTACAGACTCTTTGGGAATGAAGGAAAACTCTACAGAATACTGTACATGTACTATGAATAAATAATGCTGTTGCCTCTGATTAGAGTCGGCTAAGAATACATTGACAATCAGATTGGCAAGGCCTAAAAATATCATAATTTTCCTCCTACCGCTATCCCGGTTGCATCAAAATATTTCGCCCCGTAGTCCGAGATCCATTTTCTAGTCATATGAGATTAAACAGAATGTGCTGTATGAATCAATTTTTCAAATACTTATTCAGGGCTGGAAGGTTTAATACAATAAATAGACAAATAATTTTGATTTACCCTATCATTTACTTACGCAAATCTTATTTCTCTAGAAGTCAAAATAAATGTCATAGCTGTGAACAGCTGTAATAAGTATCAAGCAATTATTTTCAGTCACCGCAGGTACAATTGTTTGGAACAAGCTTATTCGTGGGGACGTCGCGTACTCTTGACATTTATTGTGTACGGAATAATGCTCAGTTATAACACATCGCTATCGCTTAACCCTGTTTACGTGAGTGACGAAAGCGAAAAGACGCGATGCGACGAAAATCAGCTGAATAATCTGTACGTTTTTCGCCGTATAACGTGAGGTGACAGTTTATTTCTTCTCCGGCAGTAATCGTGTGCCCTAAGTAAACATATGAAAGTGTCCTGTTGCATCGCGTCACGTAATATGGCGGTACGTCGCGTCATGACGCATCGTGTTGCGTTATATCGAGTCGCATCGTGTAGCTGACTACTAAGCTACTCCGAGGAAATGCGAGACCCTTCACTCGATAAGCAAACAAAAGTGCTTTCAAAACATTTTATTGCACACTTATTCATACTAGGTACTCTCTCTAGATTTTGTATTCTGCATTTATTTCTTGTTGTATATTTTATATTCTTAAAACCACATAATTCGCACGCTTGGCTCTCACAATGCCGAATTAATTCCAGATAGTTGAAGATATTATATATTTTATAGCGGTGATTTATTTAATTCTCAAGGCTGGTTTGAAATGTTTGTGGCAGATCAGTAGGCCAGCTAACGATCAGTCACAAACTGTTTGTTGCTCCACCTTTGCGTCCAAAATTGAGTAGAAAGCTGTCCTGAAAGGAAAAGTTTCATTAACTTATGGTATACATGAAAATTCAAATCAATAAAGAACATTTTCTTTAGTGACGAAAAATCTATATATGAATAATAAAACTAAGCAGCAAATTATCCGTTAGGTTCTATGTTGCCTGATATCAGAGTTCAGTAATACAGTACAACAGTGGGCGCGATTGTAAAAGTGTAAAAAACATCGGTCGTCGGGCGGAAACTCCTAAAGAGCGCTAATAACCGGAATATTTGGGCCCGAGCCGCTTTTTATTTGTGTTTGACCCGTTAATGGGAACCGCCGCGCCGCCAGATTGCTTCCATATAAACTTTCTGTTTCAACTTATTGCGGCTTCACATTTTGAATTTCAGCTTTATATTCTGTGAACCGCAAACGATGTGATTGCCTCGTGCATGACCGCAGCTATGTGTGTAATGAACAGCCGGTTGTACTCTTTAAATATTACCCGCAAATAAATATAATGATAATAAACGTTCATCTTATTAATATTTAAGCTATTCACGAGTTCAGACTGAATAAACTAATAAAACTACATATTATTACGTAGACTAATAAAACTGAGTGACTTTAGAAACGAGATGTTTAAGTACAAGGAGTTTTGTTACAAAGCGATGGGAAGGCAGCAGCACTCTACTTATATACTTATCAGTTTACTCTTCGAAACTTCATTATCACGAGACAATACCGCTCGTAACATTCCGTCATCCTTTAATTATTTTTGTTACGGGTTGGTGTGATTAAGAGAATATCACAAAGTGAACAACACAATGAATAATAAATGTTTATCAAAAGTCATAAGCCGCCATAATTATCTGGTCCGTTGTCCACGGTGGCCTGGGGGGCCGTGGGTCGGGGGCCCGCGCATCACATAATTACTTCGAAACGTCGTGTTTATGCGGCGCTCTGTCGTCTGAACCCACCGGACCACGCTTTATTACAATATACAAAATCAAATAAAATAAATAAATGCGGGTACGCGCGATGCGGCTCTCGGAAGCAACTGAAATTACCAGTTGACGTTGGACAAAGTGCAGAGTGGCGAGATAATTGGTGCTGCGTCAATATTAAGCGCAATAATATGAAAATTTTATGTAGTAAATATGGTGAATGCTGTGCTGTGTGGCCGATGGTGTGTGTGCTGTGTGCCACATTGTGTAATTACGTTAGCGCGTGACAAGCGCTCGCGGCGTTTGTTGTGGCCGCCG
Organism: Euclidia mi; assembly: GCA_944739405.2. Taxonomy (NCBI): domain Eukaryota; kingdom Metazoa; phylum Arthropoda; class Insecta; order Lepidoptera; family Erebidae; genus Euclidia; species Euclidia mi. The sequence goes on from OX123201.2 coordinate 5,636,444, forward strand.
TCGTACCAACAATGTTATACAACCTACTTGTATGTTATACATGGTATTGGTTACTTTTATGAATTCATAAAGGTAACCAATACCATGTAGTCTTGTTTGGTAATAGTCAATATTCTTAGTTTCATGTTGCTGTGTATTACTACAGAAGTAATGTACTTATGATATTTCAGTGCCTGGCTTTGCTTGAGTCCTTTAATTTGGTGTTTGCCTTAAAACCTAATTTATCTGAAACAAAAGGTGTTTATTTTAGTTTCCTTTTTCTTTAATTCTTGGCTTAGTTGTCTTTTAACGAAATTTCGTCAATAACTTGGATTAACCTTTAGTGTACACAATATAATATACACTTACTTCGAATAAAAATTAGAATGTTAGAACTGCTAAACTAGTTACGTGTCGAATCACACATAATGTGGATTCGGTTACTTTTCTAATTCTTTGTATAGGAGCTGCTCTAAAAATAATTACAATTTATCACAGTGCATAAGCTTGCCAATTTTCATCTTTTTAGAACCAGGGTAAACCGCGGACGTACGGTCGTGGTGAAAATATCTGGTTTTCCTTATGGCTCACTATGAATCCCTAATAATACTAACTGAACCCACGGTGATGTCAGTAAGTGAAGCGTACGAAGCAATAGCCGCATGTCGGCGTAATAGTTTACTCTATAGCAAAATTTCATGAAAATCGTTACAGTATTGAGCTGTGAAATTGCAACAAACAGACAGTTAACCATGTTTGGATGAGTAATCAGCGGTAGAGAAAATTTATTAAGATTTAGTTTTCACTCGACCTCTTGCTCATATCGAAGTGAAATTGTTAAATATTTTACCTAATTATAACTGTTGCACGCACAAAGTCCATTCTAGCGAACGAGTAAACATTGACCAACTGAATATCAACTCAAGTACTCTAAACAGTGGTATCTACGGCATTATGTTTTGGTAATTAAGAGCACTCCTTAATAATGATAAATTCGTTTATCTTCATTAAAATTGATTTTTTTCCTGTACCATTTTCCAGATTTGTTGACGTTATGCTGCTAAAATAATAATTTATCTATATTAACAACCTAGTTTTATGCAATGTTAAGAATGTACACGTATGATAAAAATAAACTATCCTCTAGGCAATTAATGTGAATAGGTCTGCCAAAAAAGTGTTATTAAAACTGTGCGTGTATGTTCCTGTAATTTGAAACGAAAATATATATTCATGAAATTACTTTCACATCTCATCTCTTTTAATCATATATATTTTTTGTGCAAAACGAAAATAGCCTTTATATAATTAGCAAAACAGTAATGAGCAATAAAAAAGATTAATAAATTTCTAAAATGTTCATCAGTTTTCTAAACGTGCCATATGCAAGTAGGCACTTGAATAAGAGTCATTATTCCGCAGATAACCTGAAATAATCGTATAAAGTGTAAGCTGGAAATATGAGGAATGCTAAAGTGAGAGGTGGCACGGAATATGTAAGCGACGCGGCGATGCTCATACAATATGCAGTAAATATCCGCGCCGCACAGTGTTTTATGAAGACCATTTTTCGGACACCGTCTTTTTATTAAAGAAGCTAATAGATATATTCAATAAAAAGAGATATTTCGAATCCCCATTAAGCTAGCATCACTAGTTTTTTAGAAAAACTTTTTTGAAAATCTTCATATTTTAAAGCGGATATTTAGAAAAAAAGATATTCCTCTTAAACTAAGCATGATACGCAATAATAATGTTACAAGCACCGATAGCGTCTCTTTCACTGCACATTTAACAGTTAAAATGAACCTCATAACTTGACTAGAATCAAATTTAAGCGAGATTTTGGATTTTTAGATTTTCTTACTTTTCCCAAAGATTCTACCAAAAGTGGAAAAGTTATATATACAGAAAGGATGCTCTTTACTTTCCTCATATGCTCAATAAATTTCAGACCCCAAATCCATGGAATGTAGAAGTTATTCTAAATTAACTGTTTTTGGTAGGGTTTTCACATTTGTATGCCGGATTATAATGATAAAATTTTTATTCGATATTGATTTTATAACTAAATTATATGTTGTAAAGAAATCAATATCGAATAAAAAATTAATCATTAAAATCCAGAATATAAATATGAAAAATCTAGCAAAAACAGTTATATGGAATAACTTCTAGATTCCATGGATTTGGGGTCTGAAATTTATTGAGCATATGAGGAAAGTAAAGAGCATCCTTTCTGTATATATAACTTTTCCACTTTTGGTAGAATCTTCGGGAAAAGTAAGAAAATCTAAAAATCCAAAATCTCGCTTAAATTTGATTCTAGTCAAGTTATGACTGTTATGAGGTTCATCTTAACTGTAAAATGTGCAGTGTAAGAGACGCTATCGGTGCTTGTAACATTATTATTGCGTATCATGCTTAGTTTAAGAGGAATATCTTTTTTTCTAAATATCCGCTTTAAAATATGAAGATTTTCAAAAAAGTTTTTCTAAAAATCTAGAGATGCTAGCTTAATGGGGATACGAAATATTTCTTTTTATTGAATATATCTATTAGCTTCTTTAATAAAAAGACGGTGTCCGAAAAATAGTCTTCATAAAACACTGTGCGCCGTAACCGCTTATAGCGCTCACCGATCGGCTACGACACACGCCCGTTCCGCTACGAACACAGCCTACGGGCTACGTGCTACGGTACCTCTACGCTTTTCTAATACACGTCTTGGGTGTCCATCGTTGATATAGAATCACGTCCGGTCACAGCTGTGTGCTGTCGCTTATTTCGCCGTATTTTTGTACGAAATTGCGTACGGTTAAACATCTTATTATAGACCCTTTGGGAATGAAGAAAATATGTACAGAATATTGTACATGTACTATGAATAAATAATGCTGTTGCCTCTGATTCGAGTTGGCTAAAACGTTTCCGTGTTCATTAAAATAAATTGACAATGATATTGGCTTGGCAGGTAACGCTTAATTTGCTTAACAATATCATCATCGTCGCCTTAGCATTACCCGGTTTCATCCAAGTCTTTCGCCCCGAAGTTCGAGGACCATTTCCAATTTTCTAGTTTAACTACTATACAGAATTTGCCGTTAGAATTTATTTACAAATACTTATTCAAGTCTGCACGGTTTCATATAACAAATTTACAAATACAAACAATTTTGTATTCATATATTTTCGTAGAGAAATATTATTTCTCTAGAACACAACTGTAATAGAAAACATTGTGAACAGTTGTAATACGTACCAAGCAATTCTTTTCAGTCACCGCAGGTACAATTGTTTGGAACAAGCTTATTCGCGGCGACGTCGCGTGTTCGCGACAGTTATTGTGTGCCAGATAATGCTCTGTTATAACACTTCGCCATCGCTTAACCCTGTTTACGTGAGTGACGAAAGCGAAACGACGCGATGTGACGTAAATCTGCTGAATAATCTGCTTGTACATTTGTCGCCGTAACGTATTAGCTGTGACAGTTTATACCTTTTGTGGTAGTTACCTTGTGTCCTATGTAAACAAAGGAAAGCATCGCGTTGCGTTGCGTCACGTCGCATCGTGTTGCGTTATATCGCGTCGCATCGTGTAGCTCACTTCTAGGTTATCTGAGGAAATGCGAGATCCTTCACTCGAAAAACAAACTAAATGTGCTTTCAGAACATTTTATTGCACACTTATTCATACTACGTACTGTCGCTAGATTTTGTATTCTGCATTTATTTCTTGTCGTATATTTTAAATTTTTAAAACCACATCATTCGCACGCTTGGCTCACACATTGCCGAATTAATTCCAGATAATTGAATAAATCATATATTTTATAGCGGTGATTTATATAATTGTCAAGGCTTGTTTGAAATCTTTAAAGATACACGACGCAAAAATATACTTGTTTGTATAAATCACTTTTATTAAGAGGATGTATTTAAATAAATTGTGCGTATAATTTTTACTATTGGTAGCCGGGGTATAGTTTTATGACCTGCCACCCAAGCCTCCGTTCCTGTCTACGAGCTCCAACAGCCAGGCCACGGACGCCTGAGCCTGACCGCTCGGCCCACATCGGCTGCACCGCCTGAGACCCCGCTCAGCCTGAACCTCAACCACAGAGCTGCCTGCGCAGCGCATCTTGGCCAGCTCATCGGCGACCCTACGAGCAGCTACCCTGCGAGCGTCGGAGAGCAGCAGGAGTCTACGCTCCAGCCCTCAGGCCAGTGCTTACCTAGTTCGGTCATACTGTATGTAAGCGGTAGTGAGACATAATAAAGAACCTGTTCAGCCTAGCAGTGTTTCTCTCGAACCCCGACATCCTACCTGAGATCCTCCGTCTCAGTGGCGCCCAACGTGGTGTTTTTGCAGGTCACTTATCTATTGTCTACATTTTGACACCGAATCGTCGTAGTTTCTCAGTAAAGCAGAATGATTGCACACGGAGGGCTGTAATATACTTACGTTCTTTTCCTATCATACACTTCATTTCATCATGAGCACTAACCCCATTAAGTACTTCCTACTTAATAAAAATGAATTGGCCTACGAGGTCGCTATTCGCGGAGAGGAGCCGGCTACCTCTGTTTTAGGTTTACGGAAGCAGCTACCTAAACTACTCGAGCTGATTCCAAATGACGAAATCCTAGAGTCAGGCCTAGACATAGCAGACGACTTCAAGGGAGCTAGCCTGTCAGTTGCCGATTTAGATTCGCGAATCTCTTCCCTTAAGGAACTATACGACCACAACTTGGCGAAGCGAACTACGGCTTTGCACAACCAGGTCTACCACAGATTGGGCAGATTAGACAAATCCGAACCTAAATACGGCAAGAAAATATCCGACCTGACTGAACGCTTTCGGATGCTGACGGCAGAGCTATCTAAGATAGAACAATCGAATGTTCCGTCGGCGGAAGTCGGACTCACGATGACTTGCACGGATTCAACCCCTGCACAGGCAGCGTCGACTCCGGTAACTGTCTACTGTGAGCATTTGAGGGTTGGCGAACTATCGAAACTCAAATTCGACGGAACAGGCTGCGTTCGCGAATTTCTACAACGCGTGACGGAATTTAGGACGGTTAGAAATCTACCTGCCAATAGATTATTCGATTACGCGTCCGAAATTTTTACGGGTAATGCGTTACACTGGTTTCGCGGTGTTAAATATTCCATTTCTACATGAGACGAACTAGCTAGTAAACTCACAGCTGATTTTACACCGTACGACTATGATTATAAACTTTTAGCCGAGATTCGTAATCGTACTCAAGGGCAAACTGAGGGTATAATCATCTATTTATCAATTATGTTCCAACTTTTTGCGCGATTGTCACCGAACACGGTACTAACCGAACATGAAAAATTAAATATATTGCTTCACAATATTAGACCGTATTATTCTACAGTACTAGCTTCATGTACTACGGCTATAGACACTATAGACACTCTAAAAACACTATGTCTAAACTATGAGAGGTTCCAGTGTTTAAGTGCATAGTTACCCCTACGTCTAACACAGTAGCACCTGATTTAGCTTACATAAATAAAAAGGACACGCACGGTCACTATAATAATTCACAGTACTATAAACCGTCTAAACTAAAAAACTACGCTTCTGTCGCATCTATAAATGTCGAACCGAACGATACACCTGTGCCTAACCTACAACACTATAATATCAACATGATATCTAAATCAGCTGTTCCTACAAAAATAACTAATAAGAGGTGTATGTTTTGCCCGCGATGCCGTTCAACCTGATTCACTCACTAGGGACGTGCAACCGAGAACGTTATCCGATATGTTTTAAGTGTGCGCCTTAGGGATGTCACGTTCGTAAATTGTCCTAACTGTAAAAATAAATCTTTTTCAAAAAACTAATTTAC